>NW_026844366.1:353532877-353611523 GCF_025583915.1 Anolis sagrei ordinatus | reverse complement strand
TCCTTCAGGAGGAAGGTAAAGACGTGGTTGTGGGACCAGGCCTTTGGGCAATCTGACAACTAGATAAGGACATTCTGATGATTAGGACTGACAGGACTGACAATGTGGAATTGGAATCTGGACTATGAGATTGTGAAACGCTGACCGTTAATGAGGTTTGTATTGATTTTATTGCTTTTATTGTTTATTGGTTTTATGGTCGTTTTTGCCTATAATAATTATTGTTTTCTGTTAATTGTTGTTATTTTTAGAATTGCTGTTTTGTTAACTGATGTTATTCTCTTTTGCTGTTATGTGATGTGGGCATCGAATTGTGCCTTGCTTTTGTAAGCCACCCTGAGTCGTCCCCCCCCCCCCCCCCCCCCCCGGGGTGAGAAGGGCGGGGTAGAAGCAACCGAAATAAATAAATAAATAAATAAATAAATAAATAAGTGGGGTGTATTTGTCCAGAGTGGAAGAAAGAACCGTTGTCCGTTTGAAGCAAGTATGCAAAGTCAATCAGTGAGGGTCTCTGCCTAGAGGTAGCCTGCCCCCTGTTGCCTGGAGGCACCTTCTGTGCAATGGTGTCCAGGGTGGGAGGAAGAGACCTTGTCTGTTTGAAGCAAGTGTGAATGTTGCAATTGTCAAGTTTGATTAGCATTGAGTAGCCTTGCAGCCAGGTGACCGACCTACTCCCCGAAAGCCTCATGGGGTGACCGCATCAAGTCTCCGGGTCGAGGGGTTCCAGAAGGACGAAGAATCAGCGATGGCAGTGGCAGCACAGCAGCAGCGAGGTTTGGATTTGACAATCACCTGTTTTCCCTTAAAATATATTCTTAAAATTCAAAAGGTTATTCCCCGAGCGTAGGGGCCCGAAATGCAAAAAGTGAGATAGCAGATAGTGTTAGAAATTTGCTAGGAAAAATATGGCACCAAAATGGAGTCAATCCATCAACTCACGGATACGGGGGTGCTGAGGGGTTTCCGTATCCGCGGTTTGAAGAAACGCAGATTCGGCATCCCAGGGACGTCTGGAAGGCATCCCAGGTGGGCCGGTGGTCTCCCGCGGCCCAGAAAAGGTAAAATCATGCTTTTTAGTTGAGTGAGTCAAGGAAAAGAGACAAGGTATCATTCTGAAGAGGTAAAGGTTACAATTCAATTTGTCTTTATTGAGGGATTGGTTACATTGTTTGGGCTGGGGAAAGAAGCGAAAGGAAAGAGCACAAGGCTGCGAAGAGTCCCTGGTTGAAGCTGCTTCTGGGGCACATTTCATCAGTGCTGGCCCAACTGGGCATCCGGGAACTGCAGAACTCCCTGCGGCTGGTTAGATCAGCTTGAAGGCATGGGCCTGGGGTGCCCTCGGCATCACAAGAACTAAAAGAGGGACCCTTCCCTGCTGCTGCATTGCTGGTGTTCCCAGTGGCTCAGCCAAGGGCCTGTCTGGACATCCAGCCGCTCTCTCTCTCTCTGCAAATGCCATTAGAGGGGGGAAGGGCACGCCAGGCCAGCCAGACCCCCCCCCCCTTCCCAATACATATCCTTGCTTTGCTTGCCTATGAGGTGGAGGGGGGGGGGGTAAAGGCAAGCCAAGCCAGAGAGAGACACAAGACACAACACTTCCTCCAGCTGGGAATCGCCAGCAGACACAAGGCTGGCCTACGCTTCAGGGAGAAAGACTTGGCCAAATGGGGAATCTGTACGCAACACAACACAGAGGTTGTGTTTTGTGGGAACGGGCCTCACACCCAGATCCAGACCCTTTCGCTTTGATGGCAGGACCCCTCCGATCCCACTTTTCCAGCAGTGCTGCAGAACTCAAAAGAGGCACAAATGGAGGGCGAAAGGGAGAAACGTGCCAAGAGGACAGTATGTCAGGCCTGGAGGTCAGCTGTGACCAGCAGTGCTGCAGAATTCAAAGAGGCACGAATGGTGGGCGAAAGGGAGAAACGTGCCAAGAGGAAGGCGCGTCAAGCCTGGAGGTCAGGTGTGACAAGCAGTGCTGCAGAACTCGAAGAGGCACGAATGGAGGGCGAAAGGGAGAAACGTGCCAAGAGGACGGCACATCAAGCCTGGAGGTCAGCTGTGACCAGCAGTGCTGCAAAATTTGAAGAGGCACGAATGGAGGGCAAAAAGGAGAAACATGCCAAGAGGAAGGCACATCAAGCCTGGAGGTCAGCTGTGACCAACAGTACTGCAGAGTTCGAAGAGGCATGAAAGGAGGGTGAAAGAGAGAAACATTCAAGAGGATGGCGTGTCAAGCCAACCTGATTCGGATCACCTTCCGTCTGGAAACCAATGTCCTCACTGCGGGAGAAGATGCCCACTGGGCAAAACAATACAATATTTATAGCCTTCAAATTCAAAAGTTCCCATGCTCACCAACTCCCCCCCAAAGCTGGCTTGTTATGATTGGCTGTGATGTCAGCAAACCAGCAGGAGAGCCAATGGCGGCCTGAGCCCTGCTTTGGCCGCTCAGCCAATGAGAGGAAAGGGAGGTGGGCAACAGGGAAACAATGAAGAAATGTCTAGTTGCCAGGATTTAGGTGACCAATGTTTGCCAAATGGCTGGGTGATAACCTTTAGGCTCTCAAGCCCAGCCAAGGTTATGGTTTGATTCTTTGGATTAATGTTTCGGTCTAACTCCTAGAGCAGTGGTTCTCAACCTGGGGTCCCCAGATGTTTTTGGCCTTCAACTCCCAGAAACCCTAACAGCTGGTAAACTGGCTGGGATTTCTGGGAGTTGTAGGCCAAAAACATTTGGGGACCCCAAATTGAGAACCACTGCCCTAGAGGCTACATCCTTTATTTTTACAGTCCTGAGATAGGGAGTCAGTTGCAGAAGTCAATGTTAGTTTCTGGCCAATTGGGTTGTCACCATGAAAAAGGCTGTGGCGAAATCCTCTTCAAATTCTGCAGCACTGCTGGTCACAGCCAACCTCCAGTTAGAGCGTTCAAGGGCCAGGGCTTCCTAGTTCTCTCTCGGTGTCTATGCCACAGTTTTTGAGGTTGGCATTAAGCCCGTCTTTCGATGTCTTTTAAGCCCTAAGAGGCCCATTGCTCCATCCCTTCTCCCTCCCTCGGCAGTGTCCCTTGCAAGACCCTCCGGTCACACGCTCCTCTTCCTCCTCCAGCTGGAAGGACGGCCAGACTTCCCTTCCTCCCTCTCTCTTTGCCATAACTGGGCTCCCAGCCAGCGGCTCAGGGCTGCCTTGCAAAAGGAGGGAGCGGAGGAAAGGAGAGCCAGCTGCATTGTGCCTCTGTGCAAAAGGTGACAGCCGGGACCCTAGAATACATTCGTACACAGCCCTTTGGGTCTAGCCCTGCCATAGGGAACTCAATCAAAGCCCTCCCAACAGATAGTCTTCCAGATTCTTGTTAAAACCTCCAGAGAAGGAAGGAGACTCCACTGGACTTCAAGGCAACAACGTATTTCACCGGCAAACAGCTCTTCCTATCAGGAGACTGGGTTGCTGTGAAATTTTCAGGCTGTGTGGCCATGTTCCCCAGCAGCATTCTCTCCTGATGTTTCACCCGCATCTGTGACTGGCATCTTTGATGGTTCTGCTGAAAGTGAGGAGCTTCCCATCAACAAGATGAAATATCGTAGCAATGAAGATGGAAAATATGGTGGGGGCAATAACACATCCCTGTTAGCCTTGCAGCTGGAAAGTCAATAAGTGAGGGTATCTGCATAGAGGTAGCCTGGCCTCTGATGCCTGGAGGCACCCCCTGTGGGTGTCCATGGTGGGAGGAAGAGCCCTTGTCTGTTTGAAGCAAGTGTGAACGTTGCAACTATCAAGTTTGATTAGCATTGACTAACTTTGCAGTGGCAAAGTCAATCAGTGAGGGTATCTGCATAGAGGTATTCTGTCCTCTCTTGCCCGGAGGTGCCCTCTGTGGAATGGTGTCCAGGGCGGGAGGAAGAACCCTTGTCTGTTTGAAACAAGTGTGAATGTTGCAATTATCAAGCTTAATTTGCATTGAATAACTTTGCAGCTGTAAAGTCAATCAGCGAGGGCCTCTGCAAACAGAGGCCCTCACTATGCAGAGACCCTTACTGATTGACTTTGCAGCTGCAAGGCTACTTAATGCTATCCAAACAGGGATTTTCCATCTTCATTGCTATGATATTTCATCTCGTTGATGGGAAGCTCCTCACTTTCAACAGAACCAGTCACAGATGCGGGCGAAACGTCAGGAGAGAATGCTGCTGGAACATGGCCACACAGCCTGAAGATTTCAACCCAGCAACCCAGTCTCTTGATAGTAAGAGCTGTTTGCCAGTGAAATATGTTGCTGCCTGGAAGTCCAGTGGAGTCTCCTTCCTTCTCTGGAGGCTTTAACCAGAGTCCGGAAGACCATCTGTTGGGAGGGCTTTGATTGTGCCTTTGATTATTCCAGCTTGCTAATGGCAGCATCCACACTTGCTTTAAATAGACAAAGGTTCTTCCTCCCACACCAGACATTATTCCAAAGATATAATATACACTGCCAACAGAACCTCTGAAGATGCCATTAGCCACAGAGGCAGGTGAAATGTCAGGAGCAGGGGCGGCTCGTCCATTCATTATGCGAAGTAAGCAGTCGCAGAACACTTTTTTTTGCCAGGGGTGCAGAGGCACCTCTGTAAATGCCCCTCGATTGCCACTTGAGGAGCGCCCCCTTAGCTCACAACAGCCCTAATAGTCTGGGGGGAGCCTCGGCTTTCTTGCCTCGCTGCCGGGCGATCCTCTTCCCAAAGGGGCCGGGCCCTTGAGCCTCGCCTAGCCCCTCTCGTTCCTGCTCAACCTGGCCACCGGGTGCACAAGCAGAGCCGGCGCTCAATCGTTCTCCATGTTCAACCCGTTCCCCAGGACCGGCTCCCTTTCCTGATCCCCCGGTGCTCTCCTCTCCCCAATCCGCGGGTGGGCCAAGGGATGGAGCCGCCGCGCCTGGCCCACTTCAGGTCCGGAGGCGTGTCTGAAGACCCCAGCGTGCGCACGAAAAGTCGCCTCTTCTCCTGACTTTCTCTTCAGCCATTGGGACTGTTGGGGTTCAGTCTGATCCTGATCTGTGTGAACAGGATTCTCTGATAGTTTTTCAAACTGAGCTAGCTCTCCCTGACTCTGACAGTGTGGAATGTGTTGTTGATGCAGAGGTCAGTGGGAATGAAAACGAAACCCAACAGTTAGAAGAGAATGTTTTGGAAGTTAGCCGTGATATCTCCCCACCTGGGCTTGATAATGAGGTCCGAAGAGAACAGATAGTGAGAGATAGATTTGTTTCCCAGTCTGTACGAAGGTCACAGCGTCTTCAGCAGAAAGAGTCCCAAACAGAAAAGTCAAGGGGCGTTTCTAAGAATAGCTTCTTTGGTTTAAGAGCATCCCTGCCGGGTGCTTCTTTAGGTCAAGCAACGTTCGGGACTGTGGCTGGTCTTGGCAGAATTCCTGTGTTCCATGGCCAGTGATCCCAGAGGCTTGTAGTTTCCAAGTTCATGGTTAGTAAAAGGCTAACAGACTCCTGGTTATTGTTTTGTGGCTTTTGAAGTTTTGCTCAAGTTCAGAGATCCTATTGACTACTGTGTTTTTCTGTGGCTTTTTTTACTCTGCATTTACCTTTCTTTTGTAACCAATTTTTCATCAATAAACAAGGATTGCTTTTCCTACAGTCCAGAGTGGTGGATTTAATCTTATGGTCTTGTTTCTCGAACTGGGATGCAACAGGGACCAAGAGAGAGAGACAGAGAGAGAGAGAGAGCCCCTCCGGCTGGAGGTATCTCCCACCTCCGCTCCCTCCTTTGTTTTTGTGCCTACCTTCAGGAAAGGTGGGCATCTCCCTCTCTCTCTCTCTCTCTCTCTCTCTCTCTTGGTCCCAATGGCTGAGGAGAAAGTCAGGAGAAGAGGTGACTTTGGTGCACACGCTGGGGTCTTCAGGCACGCCTCCGGACCCAAAGCGGGCCAGGCAAGGGAGCAAGTGCGGCAAGTGTAGTTACTGGGATGTATAGTTCACCTACAATCAAAGAGCATTCTGAACTCCACCAATGATGGAATTGAACCAAATATGGCACACAGAACTCCCACGACAAACAGAAAATATATATCAATGATTGGTTGGGGGGGAGGGCGCCAAAATACTGTTTGTTTACCGTTGATAATTACCTAGGGCCACCTCTGGTCAGGAGAGAGTGCTGCAGCCTGGAAAACTCATAGCAACCCAGTGATTCTGGTCGACAACATTCAATATAACCCTTTTTTGAATGGTAGACAGGATTTATTCCAGGCCAAGTCTGAATCATAGATCCATCGATGGGGAAACCCGGCTGGCCTCTGCACCCGGTGACCTCACTTTTGGCCACGGTCCTTGCTTTGGAGGTGGTGATGATGTCATGCAGGAAGAGGAGTGAGGTCACTGCAAGGGGATGGGCAGGCGGACGGAGAATGGCGAGGGAGGGAGGGAAGCTGCCTTTGCAAAGTCCTGCACAGCAAGAGGGTTTGTGCACCAGAGATGGGGGCAAGGAGCCAAGTCCAACTTTGGTCCTCCTCCAGGTGTTTTGGACTCCAACTCCCACCATTCCTAACAGCCTACTACAGCTCCCAGAAGCCCCCAGCCTGCGAATGCAGGCTGGGGGCTTCTGGGAGCTGTAGTAGGCGTTAGGAATGGGGGAGTTGGAGTCCAAAACACCTGGAGGAGGACCAAAGTTGGCCCATGCCTGGTTGAACTATTTCGTAAATCTCCTTCCATCCCCTGAAGCCTTAAACTGTTTTCATCTCACGAATGCTTTCCTTCTCCTGGACTGCTGACCTTTTTTCCTAATGTAATCACTTTAATTGGCAGCCACCTTGAGTCCCGGTTCTGGAGAAAGAGCGGGAGGAGGCCAGGCGAGGAATCATATTTTCCTATCCCTCGCTTTCACAGGATGTGAGGCAGCCAGATGCCTTGGGAAGGGTGGGCTCCTTTGGGGATGAATACCTATCTCTCCTGCAGCAAAGCTACATATAGGGAGCAGAAGGAGGGGCTGCGCATGAGCCAAAAGTGTGATGTAGCAGCTAAAAAGGCCAACGCGATTGTAGGCTGCCTCCAAAGTATAGTGTCTTAGAATCATAGAATCATAGAATCAAAGAGTTGGAAGAGACCTCCTGGGCCATCCAGTCCAACCCCATTCTGCCAAGAAGAAGGAATATTGCATTCAAATCACCCCTGACAGATGGCCATCCAGCCTCTGTTTAAAAGCTTCCAAAGAAGGAGCCTCCACCACACTCCGGGGCAGAGAGTTCCACTGCTGAACGGCTCTCACAGTCAGGAAGTTCTTCCTCATGTTCAGGTGGAATCTCCTCTCTTGTAGTTTGAAGCCATTGTTCCACTGCGTCCTAGTCTCCAGGGAAGCAGAAAACAAGCTTGCTCCCTCCTCCTCCCTGTGGCTTCCTCTCACATATTTATACATGGCTATCATATCCTCTCAGCCTTCTCTTCTTCAGGCTAAACATGCCCAGCTCCTTAAGCCGCTCCTCATAGGGCTTGTTTTCCAGACCCTTGATCATTTTAGTCGCCCTCCTCTGGACACATTCCAGCTTAGAGTCAACATCTCTCTTGAATTGTGGTGCCCAGAATAAGACACAATATTCCAAGTGTGGTCTAACCAAGGCGGAATAGAGCATGGGGAGCAGGACTTCCCTGGATCTAGACACTATGCTCCTCTTGATGCAGGCCAAAATCCCATTGGCTTTTTTTGCCACCACATCATATTGTTGGCTCATGTTGAACTTGTTGTCCACGAGGACTCCAAGATCTTTTTCACACGTACTGCTCTCGAGCCAGGCATTGTCCCCCATTTTGTATCTTTGCATTTCGTTTTTCCTCCCAAAGTGGAGTATCTTGTATTTGTCCCTGTTGAACTTCATTTTGTTAGTTTTGGCCCATCATCTCTCTAATCTGTCAAGATCGTTTTGAATCCTGCTCCTGTCCTCTGGAGTATTGGCTATCCCTTCCCATTTGGTGTCGTCTTGATGATCCTGCCTTCTTGCCCTTCATCTAAGTCATGAATGAAGATCCTGAGCAGGACCGGGCCCGGACGGAACCCTGCGGCACTCCACTTGTCACTTCTTTCCAAGATGAAGAGGAAGCATTGGTGAGCACCCTCTGGGTTCGTCACTTTAACCAATTCCAGATCCACCTTACTGTAGGTTTGCCTAGCCTACATTGGACTACTTTCCTTGCCAGAAGGTCATGGGGGACCTTGTCAAAGAAGGCCTTACTGAAATCCAGGTACGCTCCATCCACGGCATCATTCCCCGCATCTACCCAGCTTGTAACTCTATTGAAAAAAGAGATCAGATTAGTCTGGCATGACTTGTTTTTGATAAATCCATGTTGATCTTGGTCTTGATCCAAGGAAAGTCATGCTGCATTTGAATTCTGCCACGAGGCAGAGACTGAAGTCGAAGATGACCCCCCCCCCCCCAATAAAAGATAGTAACTTATAGTTTTGCTAAGAACAAAGACATCAGACTGGATAATAAGGGTTAAGTCTTGGTCAATTTGCAAAGACACTAACAACAAAATGGCGACCCAGGTGGGACTTGTTGGCTTGTCCCATAGCCACAGCTGCCTGGACCTAGAGCCCTGGGGTGGTCCCTCCTGATAGACCCAGCCTTAAGCTGGCCAGGGCGTTTTGCCCACACAGGCTGCTCTCTCATGGTTGGACCACCTTCTGGACTCTGGCACAAAGGAGCAAAAGGAGCCAAGGCTTCTGTTTCAATCCGTTAACCCACGGATACGGGGACCCGATGGGTTTCCATATCCGCGGTTCAGAGGAACGCAGTTTCGGCCTCCCCGAGATGCGAGAATCCTTTAGAAGGATGATAAAAACTTGGCTGTGGGATGGTTTTAAATGGTGTATTTTAATATTCTGATAAATGTTTTTAATGTTTATGTATGTATATAAGAATTTGTGCCTCGGCATGGAACGTATATATGCTGTGCTCTGCCCTGAGTCCCTTTCGGGGTGAGAAGGGCGGAATATCAATGTTTTAAATAAATAAACAAACAAATAAATCAGGCTCCTTGGAGGTCCCAGAGGCAGCTTGAGAAACTAATCCGTTGACCCGCGGATACGGGGACCCGATGGGTTTCCATATCCGCGGTTCAGAGGAACGCAGTTTCGGCCTCCCCGAGATGCGAGAATCCTTTAGAAGGATGGTGTATTTTAATATTTTGATAAATGTTTTTAATGTTTATGTATGTATATAAGAATTTGTGCCCCGGCATTGAATGTTTGCCGTATATATGCTGTGCTCTGCCCTGAGTCCCCTGAGTCGGAGTGAGAAGGGCGGAATATCAATGTTTTAAATAAATAAACAAACAAATAAATCCGGCTCATTGGAGGTCCCAGAGGCAGCTTGAGAAACGAATCCGTTGACCCGCGGATACGGGGACCCGATTGGTTTCCATATCCGTGGTTCAGAGGAACGCAGTTTCGGCCTCCCCAGGATGCAAGAATCCTTTAGAAGGATGGTGTATTTTAATACTTTGATAAATGTTTCTAATGTTTATGTATGTATATAAGAATTTGTGCCCCGGCATTGAACGTTTACCGTATATATGCTGTGCTCCGTCCTGAGTCCCTTTCGGAGTGAGAAGGGCGGAATAGAAATGTTTTAAATAAATAAATAAACAAACAAATCCACCTCCTTGGAGGTCCCAGAGGCAGCTTGAGAAACTAATCCGTTGACCCGCGGATACGGGGACCCGATGGGTTTCCATATCCGCGGTTCAGAGGAACGCAGTTTCGGCCTCCCCAAGATGCGACAATCCTTTAGAAGGATGGTGTACTTTAATACTTTGATAAATGTTTTTAATGTTTATGTATGTATATAAGAATTTGTGCCCCGGCATTGAATGTTTGCCGTATATATGCTGTGCTCTGCCCTGAGTCCCTTTCGGGGTGAGAAGGGCGGAATATCAATGTTTTAAATAAATAAATCAACAAATAAATCAGGCTCCTTGGAAGTCCCAAAGGCAGCTTGAGAAACGATTCTAGGAGAGCAGGCTCTCCCGGGCTGTGCATTGGGGTAGCCTGTGGGTTTTTCCTCCTGGAGCCTTTTCTGTGGGTGGGGATGGAGGCCCCTCTCTCTCTCCCTGGACTGACGCAGCAGCCTCTCTGGGTCTGGCTCTGCCTTTAGTCTTGGGCCTCTCGACAGGAGGAGGGAAGGGAAGGGAATTGTCTGGCAGGGTGCCTGCTTGCCTCCCTCCCACCCTTAATGCCCCATGGAAGGCCCTCAGGGGGAGGGGGCACTCACTGCTGCCATTGGCAGGGGAAAGGGAATAATAATGTGTGMCCCCCCCCCCCCCCACACACACACACACCCTCTGCAATAACAACCCTGGGCTTCTGCTTTGGCAGCCAAGGAGAGGGAAACCTCAAGGCATTGGCAGGAAGGAGGAGGAGGAGGAGGAGGAAAGGCTCCAGTTACAGAGGTGGGGGAATTAAATAGGGGAGGGGTCTTACATGCATATCATGCTCTAACCACGGCAGGAGTCCGCCATATAGCATGCAGCTTTGGGCAGGAAGTCTACATTGGGACCCGCAAAGGTAGCATTGTCCAAACACGAAATAAAGAACACGAAATGCACTGCAGACTGATTCAATCAGACTCATTCAACTCAGCCATAGCAATTAATAACCTTGAATTAGCATTTGAGTAGCCATTTAAGTCTGCAAAGTCAATCAGTGAGGGTATCTGCATTAGAGATAGCCTGGCACAGCATATATAGATGAAGGGCTAGAAGGCAGGATCATCAAGTTTGCAGACGGGACCAAATTGGGAGGGAGAGCCAAGACTCCAGAGGACAGGAGCAGGATTCAAAACGATCTTGACAGATTAGAGAGATGAATGGCCAAAACTCACAAAATGAAGTTTAATGGGGACAAATGCAAGATACTCCACTTTGGCAGGAAAAACGAAATGCAAAGATACAGAATGGGGGACGCCTGGCTCGAGAGCAGTACGTGTGAAAAAGATCTTGGAGTCCTCGTGGACAACAAGTTAAACATGAGCCAACAATGTGATGTGGCGGCAAAAAAAGCCAATGGGATTTTGGCCTGCATCAAGAGGAGCATAGTGTCTAGATCTAAGGAAGTAATGCTACCCCTCTATTCTGCTTTGGTTAGACCACATCTGGAATATTGTGTCCAATTCTGGGCACCACAATTCAAGAGAGATATTGACAAGCTGGAATGTGTCCAGAGGAGGGCGACTGAAATGATAAAAGGTCTGGAGAACAAGCCCTATGAGGAGCGGCTTAAGGAGCTGGGCATGTTTAGCCTGAAGAAGAGAAGGCTGAGAGGGGATATGATAGCCATGTATAAATATGTGAGAGGAAGCCACAGGGAGGAGGGAGCAAGCTTGTTTTCTGCTTCCCTGGAGACTAGGACGCAATGGAGCCATGGCTTCAAACTACAAGAAAGGAGATTCCATCTGAACATGAGGAAGAACTTCCTAACTGTGAGATCCGTTCAGCAGTGGAACTCTCTGCCCCGGAGTGTGGTGGAGGCTCCTTCTTTGGAAGCTTTGAAACAGAGGCTGGATGGCCATCTGTCAGGGGTGATTTGAATGCAATATTCCTGCTTCTTGGCAGAATGGGGTTGGACTGGATGATGGCCCAGGAGGTCTCTTCCAACTCTAGGATTCTAGGATTCTATGCAAGGCCTCTCAAATCCCATCTCCCACTCCCTGATGGAGGGAGGGAGGCTCCAAGGCAGGATGTCAGTGTCCTCATCAATCAATCCTTTTCAGAAGTTGGGGTTCTGCCTGTCCCCTTGGGCTCCCCCCTTTGCTCTTCTGGGAGCCAAAGAGGAGGATAAGGAGGAGAGAGCTGAGCCAGGCATGCCCTCCTCTTTCTCCTCCTCCTCCTCTTTCTCTTTCCCCCTTTCCAGCTATTTTTAGCTGCCTGCAAATAGTTTGTTTGGGACTTGGAAATCCTGATGGCGGGGAGGGGGGCAGAGGGAGGGAGGGAGGGAGGGGGCCCTCAAGGTGACACTCTTTGGGGGCCAAGGGGCTTCCAAGGCTTCCAGGAAGAAAGGGGTCTCTCTCTCTCTCTCTCTCTCTCTTCCGAAGGGGAAGGGGTCTTTCCCCCCCCCAATGGGGGGCCATGGGAGGGACACCCCCCTCCCGGCCAGGCTGGGCTCCAAAGCCTCCTCCCTCCTCCCCCCTCCTCCTCCTCCCCATTCCAGACACTTTCCCTTTTATGGCCAAAGTATCTGCGGAGGAGAGGGAAGAGATTTTGGGAAAGGGAGAGAAGAAGCCGCTCCTGGAAGGAAGGAAGGAAGGAAGGAAGGAAGGAAGGAAGGAAGGAAGGAAGGAAGGAAGGAAGGAAGGAAGAGGAAGGAAGGAAGGAAGGAAAAGATGGTGGGGAGGAAGGAAAGGAGGAAGGAAGGAAAAAAGGAAAGGGAGGAGGGAGGGAGGAGGGAGGAGGAGGGGAGGGAGGAAGGAAGGAAGGAAGGAAGGAAGGAAGGAAGGAAGGAAGGAAGGAAGGAGGAAGGAAGGAAGGAAGGAAGAAGGAAGGAAGGAGGAAAAGAGGGAGGGGGAAGAAGGAAAGGAGGAAGGAAGGAAAAAGGAAAGGGAGGGAGGGAGGAAGGAAGGGAGGAAGGAAGGAAGGGAGGAAGGAAGAAGGAAGGAAGGAAGGAAGGAAGGAAGAGAAGGAAGAAGGAAGGAAGGAAAGAAGAAAAGAAATAAGAGAAGGAAAGAAGGAAGGAAAGAAGGGATGAAGAAGGGAAAGAAAGTAAGAAGGAAGGACAGAAGAAAAGAAAGAAAAGGAGGAAGGAAAGAAGGAAGAGATGAAGAAAAGAAGGAAGGAAGGAAGGAAGGAAGGAAGGAAAGAAAAAGGATAGAAGAAAAGAAAGAAAAGGAGGAAGGAAAGAAGGAAGGAAAGAAAGCAGGAAGGAAGGAGGGAAAGAAAGAAAGAAGTGTAGAAGAAAAGAAAGATAAGGAGGAAGGAAAGAAGGAAGGAAAGAAAGCAGGAAGGAAGGAGGGAAAGAAAGAAAGAAGTGTAGAAGAAAAGAAAGTTAAGGAGGAAGGAAAGAAGGAAGGAAAGAAAGCAGGAAGGAATGAATGAAGGAGGGAAAGAAAGAAAGAAAGAAAGAAAGAAAGAAAGGAGAAAAAAAAAGAAAGAAGGAAAGAAGGAAAGGAGGAAGGAAGAAAAGAAGGAAGGAAAGAAGAAAAGAAGGAAGGAAGGAGAGAGAAAGAAGAAAAGGGAAGGAAGGAAGAAAAAAAGAAAGAAGGAAGGAAAGAAGGCAGAAAGGGATGAAGAAAAGAAGGAAGGAAGGAAAGAAAAAAGGAAGGAGGGAAGGATAGAAGAAAAGAAAGAAAAGGAGGAAGGAATGAAGGAAGTAAAGAAAGAAATGAAGGAAGGAAAGGAAAGAAGGAAGAGAAGAAAGAAAGAAGGAAAGAAAGAAATGAAAGAAAGAAAGAAAGAACTAAGGCCCAAGGGCCGAATACGGCCCTCCAAGGTCATTTACCCGGCCCTCATTCAGGGTCAACCTAAGTCTGAAATGACTTGAAAGCACACAACAACAACAACAACAACAACAACAACAACAACAACAACAACCCTATCTCATCAGCCAAAAGCAGGCCCACACTTCCCATTGAAATACTAATAAGTTTATGTTTGATAAAATTGTTCTTCATTTTAATTATTGTATTGTTTTTAAGTGGTTTTTTGCCCTGTGCATAGGAATTCATTCATGCTTTCTTCAAATTATAATCCGGCCCTCCAACAGTTTGAGGGACTGTGATCTGGCCCTCTGTTTAAAAAGTGTGAGGACTCCTGCTCTCGATGGGCAAGCCGTTGGCTTCTCTGAGGTCCGAGGAATTGGGGCCATTTGTTTCTCAGTCATGCAAAGTGTCCTTAGTGAGTCCTTTTGTTTAGGGATTAGCTGGCCCAGGAAGCAAGAGGAGATTTCCTGGGGCCCATGAGTTGCTGGGTTCACGAAGAGGTGACATTTCATATTTCATATAAGGATATGGGAAAGGGAAATGGGAAAGGGAAATGCATACAAGGGGATCATAGGGGATACATTCAGGCCATCCAGTCCATCCAGTCCAACCCTCATAGAGTTGGAAGGGACCCCCAAAGGCTATCCAATTCAACTCTCATAGAGTTGGAAGGGACCCCCAAAGGCCATCCAGTTCAACCCTCATAGAGTTGGAATGGACCCCCAAAGGCCATCCAGTCCAACCCTCATAGAGTTGGAAAGGACCCCCAAAGACCATCCAATCCAAACCTCATAGAGTTCGAAGGGACCCCCAAAGGCCATCCAGTCCAACCCTCATAGAGTTGGAAGGGACCCCCAAAGACCATCCAGTCCATCCCTCATAGAGTTCGAAGGGACCCCCAAAGGCCATCCAATCCAACCCTCATAGAGTTGGAAGGGATCCCCAAAGGCCATCCAGTCCAACCCTCATAGAGTTGGAAAGGACCCCCAAAGACCATCCAGTCCAACCTCATAGAGTTGGAAGGCACCCCCAAAGGCCATCCAGTCCAATGCTCATAGAGTTGGAAGGGACCTCCAAAGGCCATCCAGACTAACCCTCATAGAATTGGAAGGGACCCCCAAAGACCATCCAGTCCAACCCTCATAGAGTTGGAAGGGACCCCCAAAGGCCATCCAGTCCAACCTTCATAGAGGGAAAATGAAATCATATGAGCACATCCTATCCACCAGAGTCCCTTGAAAGTTCATAAATCATAGCGAGAGTCCATGGGGTTTGAGGAGAAAAAGTTCCCAAAAAGTTCAAAAAAGTTTTCCAAAAGTGGACAAAAAGTTAAATAAGAGTCCAAAGAGTTCATGAGCTAAGGGGACATGTTTCTGAGAGTCCATTGGGTTCACAATGGGATCATTGTGAGTGCTGAGGATCAGGGTCCATTCATCTGGAAGAAAAAAACTATAAATCCCATCTTGTCAAGGAAGCCAGGATGGCCTGTCTGCTCCCCGGGGCTCCCAAGGGGTGATCGCAGCAGGTTCCCCAGGTCAACAGGCTTCTGGTCATCAACAAGACAGCAGCAGGAGCAACGTTGCAGCAGGGAGCCATGGATCACAATCAGCTGGTCTCCACATGAAGTTTTGGGGTAAAAAAGGTTATTCCTGGAGTATAGGGGTCCATAATGCAAAAAGCGAGATAGCAGTTAGCCTTAGAATTAGTCTAGGAGAAGAATGGCACTGGTTTGGAAGCAATCCGTTTGGAAGGGATCCATTGACCCGCGGATACGGGGTCCCAATGGGACTCTGTATCCGCGGTTCAGAGGAATGCGGTTTCGGTCTCCCCTGGACGCTGTGACTCAGGAGAGGGAAAGTTCATGTTTGGAAGGGATCCATTGACCCGCGGATACGGGGGCCCCAATGGGACTCCGTATCCACGGTTCAGAGGAATGCGGTTTCGGCCTCCCTGGGATGTTGTGACTCAGGAGAGGGAAAGTTCATGCTAGAGTGTGTTAGAGGCAGTAAAAAGACACAAGGTATCACTACATAGAAGAAAAAGTTACAATTAGAGTTACAATTAGATGATACTTTATTGGGGGATTTGTAACAATGTTAGGATGGGGAAAGAAAGCAAGGCAAGAGAAATAGCTTTTGTTTGAGGCTGCTGCTGTGGCCACACTACTAGCAAACTGTGGAACTCTCTGCTGCAAGTCAGATCAGTTTGAAGGCAGGGGACTCTCCAGTTGGGCTAGATGACCTTTGGGGTCCCTTCATAAAATCATAGAATCATAAAATCCTAGAGTTGGAAGAGACCTCCTGGGCCATCATCCAGTCCAACCCCATTCTGCCAAGAAGCAGGAATATTGCATTCAAATCACCCCTGACAGATGGCCATCCAGCCTCTGTTTCAAAGCTTCCAAAGAAGGAGCCTCCACCACCCTCCGGGGCAGAGAGTTACACTGCTGAACGGCTCTCACAGTCAGGAAGTTCTTCCAACTTTATGACTCCACGAACTCTCCTCCACTTGAGAGCCAGGCCTGAGCCGCCTCCCTCTTTCCGAACTGGGCACACGCTTTGCTTTCCTAGCTCTGCTCTCTTTATTGTTTGTTTGTTTCTTTGCGTGTGTCTCCATTTATTTATCAATCCGGTGTTGTTGGTGCCAAACTCTTGGCTTTGAGAGGAGCCAGCGTCCATCTAGCCTTTTCCACAACAATGCATTCCTTTCAAGGCAACGAAGCCGTGCCAGACGCTGTAAAAATAATACAGAGCGAAGGAAGGCCCGAAACAAGCCAAACAGAAGAGGGCAAAGAGCAAAGGGAGGAACCAGAACAGTCCGTGAAAGAGTCATCAGGAAGATCATCAGGCAGCCCCAAAGATACTTACTTAACTGGTCAGAAATGTGAGATTTGGGGAGCCACGGTAGAGTCAGAGAGAAGGGACCGCCAAAGGCCATCCAGTCCAACCCTCATAGAGTTGGAAGGGACCCCCAAAGACCATCCAGTCCAACCCTCATAGACTTGGAAGGGACCCCCCAAAGGACATCCAGTCCAACCCTCATAGAGTTGGGACTCCCAAAGACCATCCAGTCCAACCTTCATAGAGTTAGAAGGGATCCCCAAAGACCATCCAGTCCAACCCTCATAGAGTTGGAAGGGACCCCAAAGACGATCCAGTCCAACCTCATAGGGTTGGAAGGGACCACCACAGACTATCCAATCCAACCCTCAAAGAGTAGGGACCCCCAAAAGCCACCGAGTCCAAACCCCATAGAGTTGGAAGGGACCCCCAAAGACCATCCAGTCCAACCCTCATAGAGTTGGAAGGGACCCCCAAAGACCATCCAGTCCAACCTTCATAGAGTTGGAAGGGATCCCCAAAGGCCATCCAGTCCAACCCTCATAGAGTTGGAAGGGATCCCCAAAGGCCATCCAGTGCAAACCCCATAGAGTTGGAAGGGACCCCCAAAGGCCATCCAGTCCAACCCTCATAGAGTTAGAAGGGACCCCCAAAGGCCATCCAGACTAACCCTCATAGAGTTGGAAGGGACCCCCAAAGGCCATCCAGACTAACCCTCATAGAGTTGGAAGGGACCCCCAAAGCCACCCAGTCCAACCTTCATAGAGTTGGAAGGGACCCCCAAAGACCATCCAGTGCAAAAGCACGAAGGGACCCCCAAGGGCCATCCCAGTCCAGAGGTCAAACCCCATAGGTTTGGAAGGGACAAACCCCCCCACACCATTCTCTTCCCCATGAAAATGCAGCAAGAGGGACCCCCCCCCCAAAGGCCATTCCGACTAACCCTCATAGAGTTTTGAAGGGGACGCACCCCCGCCCCCCCCACCACCAGGGGACCCCCCAAAGCCACCAAAAGCAAAGCCGAAACCCAACCGGGGGCCAGTCCAACCTTTATAAAGAGTTGGGAAGGGGACCCACCCCCCCCCCCCCACCCACCCAACCCCCCAAAGAAGTAACGGCCATCCAGTCCAATGCTCATAGAGTTGGAAGGGACCTCCAAAGGCCATCCAGACTAACCCTCATAGAATTGGAAGGGACCCCCAAAGACCATCCAGTCCAACCCTCATAGAGTTGGAAGGGACCCCCAAAGGCCATCCAGTCCAACCCTCACAGAGTTGGAAGGGACCCCCAAAGGCCATCCAGACTAACCCTCATAGAGTTGGAAGGGACCCCCAAAGGCCATCCAGACTAACCCTCATAGAGTTGGAAGGGACCCCCAAAGGCCATCCAGACTAACCCTCATAGAGTTGGAAGGGACCCCCAAAGCCACCCAGTCCAACCTTCATAGAGTTGGAAGGGACCCCCAAAGACCATCCAGTGCAAACCCCATAGATTTGGAAGGGACCCCCAAAGGCCATCCAGTCCAACCTCATAGAGTTAGAAGGGACCCCCAAAGGCCATCCAGTCCAACCCTCATAGAGTTGGAAGGGACCCCCAAAGCCATCCAGTCCAACCCTCATAGAGTTGGAAGGGACCCCCAAAGGCCATCCAGTCCAACCCTCATAGAGTTGGAAGGGACCCCCAAAGGCCATCCAGTCCAACCCTCATAGAGTTGGAAGGGACCCCAAAGGCCATCCAGTCCAACCCTCATAGAGTTGGAAGGGACTCCCAAAGACCATCCAATCCAACCCTCATAGAGTTGGAAGGGACTCCCAAAGGCCATCCAGTCCAACCCTCCTAGAGTTGGGACCCCCAAAGGTCATCCAGTCCAACCCTCATAGAGTTGGAAGGGACCCCCAAAGACCATCCAGTCCAACCTCATAGAGTTGGAAGGGATCCCCAAAGACCATCCAGTCCAACCCTTGTAGAGTTGGGACCCCCAAAGGCCATCCAGACTAACTCATAGAGCTGGAAGGAACCCCCAAAAACCACCCAGTCCAACCCTCATAGAGTTGGGACCCCTAAAGGCCATCCAGACTAACTCATAGAGTTGGAAGGAACCCCCAAAAACCACCCAGTCCAACCCTCATAGAGTTGGGACCCCCAAAGGCCATCCAGACTAACTCATAGAGTTGGAAGGGACCCCCAAAGGCCATCCGGTTCAACTCTCATAGAGTTGGAAGGGACCTCCAAAGGCACAAATAATTTGGATGAGGGCCCCTTCCACACAGATGCCTCTATCTATCTTTTTGGATGAAGGCCTGCCTGGGCCCAGATGGCTGTCCTGGCTCTGGCCTTCTTCTCTGGGGAAGGAAATGGGGGCAAAGGGCAGGATCCATGCGCAACAACCGTGCATTCAGGGTGGGACCCGGGGCTTCCTCCCTGGTGTCCAAGCGGCCGCAGCTGTGGCCAAAACAAAGGGCCGGAGCCTTCCCAAAAGGAGAGCAGAACATATGGGACTGGCCCAGCGCCACTGGCACCACGGAAGGGGAACCTCACACGCCCCAAAGGCGCAAGACCTTGTTTGTTTATGGGAGAAGGATTAGCATGTCTTGTAGGCAGGCCTCAAGGGAGCCAGGGTCTGGCTTCCAAGAGATGTCAGGAAGGAGAGGAAGGTCTACGCAGGAAGAATGGGATGGCTAAATATGGAGAGGCGGCAGGGCAAAGGGGAGCCCATAGAAAGGAAGGGAAGACAGGGAAGGAAAGGCAACGCCGGGCTGCAAAGAGGTGGAGGCGCCCACAGAGGAAGGTGGGAAGTAGGGGGCATCCATGGGAAATGTGAGGCATTGGGCAATCATGAAGAAGAAGGAAGAGAAGAAGTGGAGGAGGAGGAAGAAGGAGAAGAAGAGCCGGAGGAGGATAACGAAGAAGGAATAGCAGGAGAAGAAGAGGAGTAGAAAAAAGAAAAAGGAGAAGAGGAGGAGGAAAAAGGAGAAGGAAAGGAGGAGAGAAGAAGAAGAGCCGGAGGAGGATGATGAAGGAGTAGCAGGAGAAGAGTAGAAAAAAGAAAAAGGAGAAGAAGTGGAGGAGGAGGAAGAAGGAGAAGAAGAGCCGGAGGAGGATAACGAAGAAGGAATAGCAGGAGAAGAAGAGGAGTAGAAAAAAGAAAAAGGAGAAGAGGAGGAGGAAAAAGGAGAAGGAAAGGAGGAGAGAAGAAGAAGAGCCGGAGGAGGATGATGAAGGAGTAGCAGGAGAAGAGTAGAAAAAAGAAAAAGGAGAAGAAGTGGAGGAGGAGGAAGAAGGAGAAGAAGAGCCGGAGGAGGATAACGAAGAAGGAATAGCAGGAGAAGAAGAGGAGTAGAAAAAAGAAAAAGGAGAAGAGGAGGAGGAAAAAGGAGAAGGAAAGGAGGAGAGAAGAAGAAGAGCCGGAGGAGGATGATGAAGGAATAGCAGGAGAAGAGTAGAAAAAAGAAAAAGGAGAAGAAGAGGAGGAGGAGGATGACAAAGAAGGAGTAGCAGGAGAAGAAGAGGAGTAGAAAAAAGAAAAAGGAGAAGAGGAGGAGGAAAAAGGAGAAGGAAAGGAGGAGAGAAGAAGAAGAGCCGGAGGAGGATGATGAAGGAGTAGCAGGAGAAGAGTAGAAAAAAGAATAAGAGGAGGAGGGAAGGAGGAAGACAAAGGAGAGGAATAAAAAGAGGAGGGAAGGAGAAGGAAGGAGGAGAAGAAGAGGAGGAGAGAAAAAGGAGGAAGAGCAGAAGGATAACAAAGAAGGAGAAGAAAAGGAGGAGAGGAGGAGAGGATAATGAAGGAGGAGATTGGGATAAGAAGAGGAGTAGAAAAAAGAAAAAGAAGAAGAGGAGGAGGAAGGAAAAGAAGGGGAGAGAAAAAGAAGAAAAAGAAGAGGAGGAGGATGACAAAGAAGGAGAAGAAGGAGGAGCACAAGAAGAAAGAAAGAGAAGAAAAAGAAGAGTAAGGGGAAGAAGAGGAGGAGAAGCAGGAGAGGAAAGAAGGAGAAGAAGAGAAGGATGAAGATGGAGGAGAAGAAGAATAGGAGGGAGAAGAAGAGGGGGATGATGAAGAAGGAGAAAGCAGAAGAAGAGGAGAAGTATTAGGAGAAAGAAAAAGAGGAAGAAGACGAAGGAGAAGAAGAAAAGGAGTAAGAAGGAGAAGGAGAAAACGAGGAGGAGGATGAAGAAGGAGAAGCAGGAGAAGAAGAAGAGGAGAAGCAGGAGGGGAAAGAAGGAGAAGAAGAGAAGGATGAAGATGGAGGAGGAGGAGAATAGGAGGAGGGAGAAGAAGGAGGCGGGAGAAGAAGAGGGGGATGACGAAGAAGGAGAGGAAGCAGAAGAAGAGGAGAAATATTAGGAGAAAGAAGGAGAGGAAGGAGACGAAGAGGAGGAGGAGGAGGGGGAGAAGGAGAGAGCACCAACCCGTTTAAAAACCAGACTAAAATTAAACCCATAAGTCAGTGAAAACCACTTGAAATGTTTAGAAGCTGTTAATTAAAACACTGTCCAGCTCCCCGCTGGGTCCAGCCGGAAAGACTTCCTTCTTGAGAAGCCTGCCTGAATGAAAAGAGTTTTCGCATTTCGGGGAAGGAATGCCTGCGTGTGCCTTCGGCCCATTTATGGTGAATCTCACCATGTTTTCTTAAGACTGGAATTCCCATAGGTTCTGGAATCTCACTGTGTCCAGTTCTGGGTATCACAACCGAAGGGAGATGTTGACTCTAAGCTGGAAGGTGTCCAGAGGAAGAGGGTTACGAAAATGATCAAGGGTCTGGAGAACAAGCCCTATGAGGAGCGGCTTAAGGAGCTGGGCATGTTTAGCCTGAAGAAGAGAAGGCTGAGAGGAGATATGAGAGCCATGTATAAATATGTGAGAGGAAGCCACAGGGAGGAGGAGGGAGCAAGCTTGTTTTCTGCTTCCTTGGAGACTAGGACGCAAGGGAACAATGGCTTCCAACTACAAGAAAAGAGATTCCATCTGAACATGAGGAAGAACTTCCTGACTGGGAGAGCCGTTCAGCAGTGGAACTCTCTGCTCCGGAGTGTGGTAGAGGCTCCTTCTTTGGAAGCTTTGAAACAGAGGCTGGATGGCCATCTGTTGGGGGTGCTTTGAATGTGATTTTCCTGCTTCTTGGCAGAATGGGGTTGGACTGGATGGCCCAGGAGGTCTCTTCTAACTCTTGGATTCTAGGATTCTGCCAGTTCCTTCCTCTGGAACTGGCTTTTGTTGGTGGTCTCCCATCCAAGTGATAACTAGGGCTGACCCTACTTAGCTTCCCAGATCCAAGATGTGGTGCCTTTGGAGTTTGAAGCATACATACATACATATATATATATATAATAAAGGCCTGGGCAATGCATGGTTCTAAATGGTTCTAAAGTACTTACAAAACTAAAGTTCTGGTGGTGAAAATTTCAGAACTTTAACAAAACTTTCAAAACGTAATTATTATTTCATTATTGGTGATTTTTATGACAGAACCAATTAGGAACTGCCATTTATAATTAAATTTTGAGAGTTTTGTTAGAGTTCTGAAATTTTCACCACCAGAACTTTAGTTTTGTAAGTACTTTAGAACCACTTGGAACCATGGATTGACCACGCCTTATATATATATGTGTGTGTGTATTCCCATCAATTTTCCAATGTGATGTGTCACTTGTATCACCAATGCACCTGTACAAACTAACACTATCTATGTCCCTCAATCTAAAAACAATGCATGTGTATGTGTGTGTGTGTGTGTATACACACACACATATTTATACACCCACACAACCACACACACCCTTAAGTGAACACCTCCCAAACAGAAGGGGCCTCCAGGCAACTGAGACCAGGCTACCTCTATGCAGATACCCTCGCTGATTGACTTTGCAGGTGCAAAGTTATTCAAAGCTAATCAAACTTGATAACTGAAACATTCAGACTTGCTTCAAACAGACAAGGGCTCGTCCTCCCACCCTGGACATCATTCCACAGAGGGTGCCTCCAGGCAACAGAGGCCAGGCTACCTTTATGCAGAGACCCTCACTGATTGAGTGTGTGTGTGTGTATACACACATACACACACATACTAGCCGTCCCCTGCCCCGTGTTGCTGTGGCCCAGTCTGTTGATCTGGAAAATAAAGTAATGAGAAAGTGTTGGTAGGCCTGTGCGGTTTCGTTCGTTAATTCGTTAATTCGTTAAACATTCGTTAATTTTGGCATATACGAAACGATAACAAAACATATTTTCAAACCCGGAAGGGTTTTTAAATATCGAAACGGCAGGCGCCAAAAAATTTTGTATTTCCGTCCATTTCGGAAATACGTAAGATGGCCGCCTGGCTTGCTGGGAGCTCTCCTCTCTCTGCGCCGGCTGAGCAAGCGAGCGAGAGGGCGAGCGAGAGGGCGAGGGCGAGCGGCGAGCGAGAGGGCGAGTGAGAGGGCGCGGCGAGCGAGAGGGCGAGCGGCGAGCGAGAGGGCGAGTGAGAGGGCGAGCGGCGAGCGAGAGGGCGAGTGAGAGGGCGAGCGGCGAGCGAGAGGGCGAGTGAGAGGGCGAGCGGCGAGCGAGAGGGCGAGTGAGAGGGCGAGCGGCGAGCGAGAGGGCGAGTGAGAGGGCGAGCGGCGAGCGAGAGGGAGCGGCGAGCGAGAGGGCGAGCGGCGAGCGAGAGGGCGAGCGAGAGGGCGAGCGGCGAGCGAGAGGGCCCGCCAGAGTGAGTGCCTGCCTTCCCTTAATTTCTCCTCCCTATTCTACTAAATTATTTAATAATTAAATTTAAAAAATATTTAAAAAATATTGAAAAAAAAAGGCCCCATCTTTACAAAATGTTTTGTTAATATTTACGAAATTTCGTAAATACCGAAACTTTTTTTGGAAAGTTTTGTAATTATTTTAAATATCGAAACAAAAAAACACCCCAATTACAAATCGATTTTAGAAACAAATTTTTTCTTAATCAAACAGGCCTATTGGTTTCTAATCTATGTCATGTCTTGATGTTTGTGGGTAAACAGTATTTCTTGTTGTTTCTTTTTCAGTGTTGTTGTGGAGAGTGTCTGGTTTGCCCACCCTGGAACATGCAACATATCATTGTCCTTCTTTAAGGGTCCCTTTCAAATCTAGGATACTATATCTCTCTGTGTGTGAATCATCTCTATCTCTCTATATCTATGGCTGGATAGTTCTGTCCTGATCCATCCTTGTTTGAGTCCACAGTGCTTTCTGGATGTAGGTGAACTACAACTCCAAAACTCAAGGTCAATGCCCACCAAACCCTTCTAGTGTTTTCTGTTAGTCAAGGGAGTCCTGTGTGCCAAGTTTGGTTCAATTCCATCGTTGGTGGGGTTCAGAATGCTCTTTGATTGTAGGTGAACTATAAATCCCAGCAACTACAACTCCCAAATGACCAATTAATGATGGTCATTCCTTGTGTTGTGAGACGTTTTGTTGCCAAATTTGGTGTGATTTCGTTCATTGGCTCTTTTGTGTTTAAGGTACTCATTATGCACAGAGCATTTATATATATATATATATATGTAGATGTATGTGTGTGTATTTCCAGCAATTTTCCAATGTGTCACTTGTATCGCCAATGCACCTGTATAAAACTAACTCTACCAACCTCCCCCAATCTAAAAACAATGTGTGTGTGTGTATACACACACATATATATATTCTCATCGTTTTTAGATTGGGGGAGGTAGGTAGAATTAGTTTGTACAGGTGCATTGGTGAAAAATATTATTGCAATCCTGGTAACCTCTTCCTTCCTTCTTTGCTATCCTGATGTTTTTCTTACTCTTTGAAACCCCGCAAGCATCTCCACATTCAGATCTGTGGATGACACTTTCACCATTTGGAGCCATGGAGAAGAAGAACTCAACAGGTTCCTGGACCATCTCAACAGCATCCACCCAAACATTCAATTCACCGTGGAAAAAGAAAATCATACAATCATAGAATCCTAGAGTTGGAAGAGACCTCCTAGGCCATCCAGTCCAACCCCATTCTGCCAAGAAGCAGGAATATTGCATTCAAAGCACCCCTGACAGATGGCCATCCAGCCTCTGCTTAAAAGCCTCCAAAGAAGGAGACTCCACCACACTCCGGGGCAGAGAGTTCCACTGCTGAACGGCTCTCACAGTCAGGAAGTTCTTCCTCGTGTTCAGATGGAATCTCCTCTCTTGTAGTTTGAAGCCATTGTTCCATTCCGTCCTAGTCTCCAAGGAAGCAGAAAACAAGCTTGCTCCCTCCTCCTCCCTGTGGCTTCCTCTCACATATTGTTTGAATTCTTCTTTGGTGATTTCTCCCTTTTTCCACTTCTTGTGCATGTCCTCCTCTTACTCTTCCTCCTCCTGCGTCCTAGTCTCCAGGGAAGCAGAAAACAAGCTTGCTCCCTCCTCCCTGTGGCTTCCTCTCACATATTTATACATGGCTCTCATCATATCTCCTCTCAGCCTTCTCTTCTTCAGGCTAAACATGCCCAGCTCCTTAAGCCGCTCCTCATAGGGCTTGTTCTCCAGACCCTGGATCATTTCAGTCGCCCTCCTCTGGACACATTCCAGCTTGTCAATATCTCTCTTGAATTGTGGTGCCCAGAATTGGACACAATATTCCAGGTGTGGTCTAACCAAGCGGAATAGAGCAAGGGGAGCATGACTTCCCTAGATCTAGACACTAGGCTCCTATTGATGCAGGCCAAAATGAAGGAAGCCTGCCTTTTCTAGATGTCCTAGTCATCCGCAAACCAGATCAACCATTGGGTCACACCAGTTGCTGGAACCACAGAGTGCCTCTGATGAGGAGGATGGGATTCAGGATCACAATCCGGTTCAAAATGTCAATGAGGAACAGGGTGTGGAAGTTCAGTTTCCCACAGTTTCCCACAGCAAGGAATGAGTTTATTGATACTGAAACTAGTCAGGTATAGGTGCAAATTGACTCAGAGAAGGAGGACAGTTCTCAGCCTGAGAATGAGCAGGAAGGCAAACTGGATGACACTAACGAACAGACTGACCTTGACGAAGCAGGAACCTTAGATCATGCTGACCATTTGGAATTCAGAGTTCGAAGGAGTGTGAGAATAGCCAACAAGAAGGAGGTCAAGGGCCAAAGAAACGCCTTCATGTTTTGCAAAGGGTATCAAGCAGTGTGTTTGGGAGAAAACCTTTGTCAGAGCAACTTTTCGTTTAACCAAGAAGCTTGCATTTTGCTTGTCTGGATTATCTTCCAGTTCTTGTGTTCATGGTTTCAGGACTCAGTCATGTTCTCATGGGATTTTGCTTGGCTGGTGCCTTTTTGGATCATGCTTCCAAGTGTTATTTTGTATTGATCTTTTAGAACATTACTTTTGCTTTTAAGAACTTTTTATCTTTTACTTTTTAATAAACTATAAAGACTTCTGGCTGTGTGCAGTTTGGCGTTTTCAGCAAGGTGAACCTATTCTGAGGTGTGACACCCTCGTTGTCCAAGTACAATTGCCCTCCAAGTTCGGTGTCCTGGTGGTGGCTACATAGGTGGCTGTGGAGCCTTATTCTTGACCTGCATGATCTCCCACAGTGAGGACATTGTCCTCCCAACCCTGCTATAGGCTTGCAAAACGTGGACTGTCTACAGACGTCACATGCAACTCTTGGAACGATTCCATCAGCGCTGCCTCCGGAAAATCCTGCAAATCTCTTGGGAAGACAAGCGGGGAAACGTCAGCGTGCTGGAAGAAGCAAAGACCACCAGCACTGAAGCGATGGTCCTCTGCCATCAACTCCGCTGGACTGGCCACGTTGTCTGGATGCCTGACCACCGACTCCCAAAGCAGTTGCTCTACTCCGAACTCAAGAATGGAAAACGGAATGTTGGAGGGAAAGAGACTGAAAGATGGGCTAAAAGCCAACCTTCAAAATTGTTGCATGGAAACCAAGAGAGATCTGGGAAGCCCTGGCCCTTGAGTGCTCCAGCTGGAGGTCAGCTGTGACCAGCAGTGCTTAAAATTTGAAGAAGCATGAATGAAGGGCGAAAGAAAGAAACGTGCCAAGAAGAAGGTGTGTCAAGCCAACCCCAACCAAGACCACCTTCCACCTGGAAACCAATGCCCTCACTGCAGGAGAAGATGCAGGTCAAGAAGAGGACTCCACAGCCACGTATGGACCCACCGCAAGGACACTACACTTGGAAGACCATCATCCTCGGACAACGAGGGATCGCCTCAGTAAGTAAGTAAGGATTGTTGTCAAGCCAAGTGAGACCAATCTTATGTTTCTGCATTTCATATGTGTCGTTCTGCACATGTCCCTCTGTTCACATTCACTTGGTTAGCTTTTGCTGTGGCTTGAGCAGCGATTGTGGGTATTCCGTCCCACCTCTCGCCGTGGCTTCCCAGCACATGTTTTGCATTATCCCCAGGCAGAGTTCCTGCCACGGTGGTTGTGCTTTCCCAAGGAATTCCTAGCCTTATCCGTTATCCTTTCGCATTCGGGTTTCTTCTCTGGCCTTCCTCCGGTCTTTCCTTCTCAGCCTTCTGCTTGGACGCAAGCTCTCCCTTGCGCACCAATGCTCCCTTGCACACACGCGTGTTTATTCCCCTATGCACACACACCTTCCCTGAGGAAACAGGATGGGTGGAATGGCGCTGCGTTGCCAGAAAAGTGCGCCAGCGGAGGGTGAAAAGGGGGCCGGCTGCGGGTCTATTTGTGTTTGGTTCTGCTCCACCCGAGAGAGGGAGCGATAGAGAGATAGGAAAGCTGTTTTTGCAAAGTTTGGCTTCCGCCAGAAGCATCTGAGCCATTCTGGGGTTTGGCTCGGCTCTTCTCCATCGACTTGGGTTACTGCGAGGCTTCAGGCTCCTTCCCAATGGCGTAGCGGCCTCAAAGGGGACAACCAAACTCTGCAGCCCTCCAGCTATTCCTGGACTGCAACTCCCATCATCCCAGAGCCAACAGAGCGGATGCAGAATGATACTGAAGTCAATACGGACTTTAGGAGGGTCTCCCCAGTAAGAGAGACCCCTAGGACCGCTCCAAACAGGGCCCATGACCTTGGCGAGCCATCAGAGAAGCCTGATTCCAGCAATTTAATTAATATTAATAATTGAAATGAGACTCTTGCCAAGGCGAAGAAGAGGCATCGAGCTTTAATGAGTGATTCAGCTGAAGCGGATGCAATTGCAGCGATCATTCACATGCAAGCATACCAGTACATTGATCAGAGGCATATTTATAGCAAAATACAGGTTTGAAAATTTCAAAACTCCCTCCCTCTTCGGCTCCTTAGCAAATCAGGGAGAGGGAGGCAGGACGGAAGAGGATGATGTGTATCCAGAGAGGATGATGACATTCCACTGTCCTGTGCCCGAGGGATCAGCCAGCCGTGGAAACTAGGTTTTTTTTTTTGTTCTTGTGATGGATCAGTGGTTAGGGATAATCATTTGATTCAGGTTTTCCCCTTCCAGGATCAGATAAGGTAAAAGGTGAGGCTGGGAAGGATGCTTGTTGTGAAGGGAAACTTGGCAGAGGAGGAAATCACAGTCTGATGACCCCCTCCTAAAGTCAAATAGTAACTCCAGGTCCCATTGTTCAGGTGTGAGTTCTAAGTAAATAGGTGTTTTTGTGATTCCTGATTGTCTTTTCAGCCCAGCGTGCTGCTCCCTGATCAGCCTCCCAAAGGGCAAAAGAGTTCATGGCTGGGTCAGACTTGTGGAGGAAATACATAGAAGGAAAGTATATAGAAACTGTAGGAAATTCATATCAATCAACCCTTCTCCATCCCACCCACCAGAGAAATTTAATAAAGAAATTATTTTCAAGCAATGTGAGTCCATGAGCAGGAAAGATGTCCTTGTGAGTCCAAAATGTTAGGCAGAGCTGCCACGCTGGGATTGAAGCTTCGATAGAGTTACAAGCTGGGTAGATATGGAGAATGCCGTGGATGTAGCGTACCTGGATTTCAGGAAGGCTTTGACAAGGTCCCCCATGACCTTCTGGCAAGGAAACTAGTCCAATGTGGGCTAGGCAAAACTATGGTTAGGTGGATCTGTAATTGGTTAAGTGGACGAACACAGAGGGTGCTCACTAATGCTTCCTCTTCATCTTGGAAAGAAGTGACAAGTGGAGTGCCGCAGGGTTCCGTCCTGGGCCCGGTCCTGTTCAACATCTTTATTAATGACTTAGATGAAGGGCTGGAAGGCATGATCATCAAGTTTGCAGACGACACCAAATTGGGAGGGATAGCCAATAGTCCAGAGGACAGGAGCAGAATTCAAAACGATCTTGACAGATTAGAGAGATGGGCCAAAACTAACAAAATGAAGTTCAACAGTGACAAATGCAAGATACTCCACTTTGGCAGAAAAAATGAAATGCAAAGATACAGAATGGGTGACGCCTGGCTCGAGAGCAGTACGTGTGAAAAAGATCTTGGAGTCCTCGTGGACAACGAAGTTAAACATGAGCCAACAATGTGATGTGGCGGCAAAAAAAGCCAATGGGATTTTGGCCTGCATCAATAGGAGCATAGTGTCTAGATCTAAGGAAGTAATGCTACCCCTCTATTCTGCTTTGGTTAGACCACATCTGGAGTATTGTGTCCAATTCTGGGCGCCACGGTTCAAGAGAGATGTTGACAAGCTGGAATGTGTCCAGAGGAGGGCGACTAAAATGATCAAGGGTCTGGAGAACAAGCCCTATGAGGAGCGGCTTAAGGAGCTGGGCATATTTAGCCTGAAGAAGAGAAGGCTGAGAGGAGATATGATAGCCATGTATAAATATGTGAGAGGAAGCCACAGGGAGGAGGGAGCAAGCTTGTTTTCTGCTTCCCTGGAGACTAGGACGCAATGGAACAATGGCTTCAAACTGCAAGAGAGGAGATTCCATCTGAACATTAGGAAGAACTTCCTGACTGTGAGAGCCGTTCAGCAGTGGAACTCTCTGCCCCGGAGTGTGGTGGAGGCTCCTTCTTTGGAAGCTTTTAAACAGAGGCTGGATGGCCATCTGTCAGGGGTGATTTGAATGCAATATTCCTGCTTCTTGGCAGGGGGTTGGACTGGATGGCCCATGAGGTCTCTTCCAACTCTTTGATTCTCTGATTTCGGAGCTGGTCCTTGGGAAACTACAACTCTCATGAAGGGCAGAAGTCCCAAGATCCAGCCATTTCCCAAAAGCCTCGTGGGGTCCTTGTTGTCAGTGCCTTGGCAATGTGACCAAGACTTAACCCTTGTTGTGTAGTCTGGTGCCCTTGCCCTTTGCAGAACTATAAGTCACTATCCCTTATTTTTTGGGGGGGGGGTGCTCGACATCAATACTGGGGGCTCTAAAGGGCTGCATGCTTAGCCCACCTCTGTATGCGGAATGGGAGTTTCCAACTGGAGCTTGGCCTCTCTCCATTCTCTCCATGCACATCATCATAGTTGTACTCTCATCACCATCATCATCACCATCATCATAATTGAGTTGAGTGAGTTCAGTTCTGCGATTCTATGGGATTGCTTCCCGCAGCACAGTTCACAGAGCCAAGGAAGTGCAAATCCCGGCTGTTGTCGCAGCTGCACCATCTTGTGGCTGAGTCCCACATGCGCCTCTTCTCCCTTCCCTGATGTGACTTTTGCAGGCTGGCATGCGCACCCTGATCCATAATAATAATAATAATAATAATAATAATAATAATAATAATAATAATAATAATAATATTTTTTTTAAAAAAACACAGACCTCAGTTGTTGCAAAAAAAATCACACAGACGGACTACAAACAGAGGCACAACTCTGTGGCCGAAATGATTCACTGGAACTTCTGTCACAAGGACCACCAGCCAGCAGGAAAGAACTGGTAAAGGGATCATAAACCTGCAAAAGTATTGGAAAATGAACACGCAAAAATACTGTCGGACTTCAAATCCAGACTGACAAACTTTTGGAACACAATACACCAGACATCACGATTGTGGAAAAGAAAAAAGTCTGGAGTATTGATGTCGCCATTCCAGGTGAGAGTCGCATTGAGGAAAAACAACAGGAAAAACTCAGCCGCTATCAAGACCTCAAAATGGAACTGCAAAGGCTCTGGTTGCATCAACCAGTCCAGGTGGTCCCAGTTGTCATTGGTGCACTGGGTGCCGTGCCAAAAGATCTCAGCCGGCATTTGGAAACAATAAACGTCCACAATATCACGATCTGTCAACTGCAAAAGGCCACCTGACTTGGATCTGCGCGCATCATTCAGAAATGCATCACACAATCCTAGACGCTTGGGAAGGGTTTGACTTGTGATTTTGTGATGCGAAATCCAGCATAGAGATCTCCTTTGTTGTGACATACTGTGTCAGTAAAATAATAATTATTGTGTCAGTAAAATAATAAGAATAATAATAAGAAGATTCCAAGATCTTTCTCACATGGACTATTGTCAAGACAAGGGTCACACTGTTCTGTCTCTTTGCATTTCATGTTTTTATAGTGGTGTCGAGGGCCCCCACCCAGTAATTGGTCTGCACTGCAGCGGAGAGTTCCGCAGTTCCTGGAAGCCAAAATTGGGATAAACTGATGAAATGTGCCCCAACAGACAGCTCAAACTAGGACTGCACTCAGTCTGTTACTTTCCCTCTAGCCCTGACTTTGTATCTAATCCCTAATAAAAGTACTTGAGAATTGCAACTTTTAACTTTTCTGCTTGATACTTTGTGTCCTTCGCTTGCCTGAACTAACCAATGCATGAAATAAACCCCTTTCTAGGCTCCGGGGAACAATGAGCCTGCCTGGGATGCCTTCCTGGTGTCCCAGGGACGCCGGATCTGCGTCAATTGAAATCGCGGATACGAGAATCTCCCTTTTGGGCCCCCGTATCCACTAAAATCTCGAAATGGCGGGTTGGCTCCATTTTAATACCATATTTTTCTGTGCTAAATTCTGAACTAAACTGCTGTCTTGCTTTTCTCATTTTGGACCCCTACGCCCGGGAAATAACCTTTTTATTTTTGGGAATATAATTTGACAGAAAACAGAAGATTGCCAAAATCGCCGGTTCCGTGCAAACAGCCAACTTCTTCCCGCCGCCGCTCGCTCCTGCCTAGCTCTGGACTCGGGGACTTGATACAGTTCCCCCCATAGGACCTCAGAGAAGGGACCGGGCAGGGAACCCAGCCCTTGGGACGGAATTATAGTTTCCCAGGGACCAAGCTATGAAATCGCAGCAGAATCCATCTGCTGATCTTTGCAAAGGCAAAATGACTTTCTGCTGCTTGTTTGGACTGCGAGACTCATCTATTTCCATGAACTTTCTCAAAGAAACACTGAACTCCAAATTTTCAAATAAAGATCAATTCTTTTATTAAATATTTGGGATGTGGGATGGGGTCTTTCTGTATGAATTATGTACTGATGATATATATATGAAATATTCCTTGCCCTTCTGCCTTTCCCCTTGCCTTTTGCCCTAGAAAAATTGCAACCAGGGATTGTTTCATGCCTGAGGGAGGGCCATAGCCTCCCTCGAAACTAGCGTGATCATCCAACATTTTGCATGGACAATAACAAGTTGAAATATCCTTTGTTTGCTTTCTGAGTTCGTCTGGCAGGCAAGAAAGTTTCTTTGGACATTTTGATTGAATCACAAAGGGACGAGGACGACCCCCGGGGTCCCCTCACCCTGGCTTTGTTTGTTCCTTTCACAAGGTCCATCAAAAGACGCACCTTATCAGATCTAAGACAGGAAAACCTTTCTTAATGTAATCAAGCTTTGCCGGCCAAAACAATGCCTCGAAACTCCAGCGGGCTGGCAAAAGGATAACCCCATTTCCTTTTCATTATTCGCGCTCATCCCACCTCCTCTCTCCTGATTTGTCCATCCTTGCAAGCGAGAGGAGCACGCTGATTGGTTCCCCAGAGGCGGGGAACCCTGCTGATTGGCCCAGAGCAAGGCGGGCCGCCAAGCCTCCTCCCAGCTGTTCGAACTGTCAACCAATCAGTGAGAAGCCAGGCGGAGAGGGGCGGGCGGGAAATTTGAAATGTTTTTCTGTATTTTGCCTATAAAAATGCCTGTAAATTCTGTGTTGGTATGCTTGTGGTGGAACTATCCCTACAATTGCATCCGATCTCAGCTGAATCGCTAATAAAAAGCCTCGGTCGCCATCTTCTTCCGCTTGGTGGGATTTTATTATTTTTAATATTTTTTGCTGCTGGAATTTGCTTATCTGATCTCGCCAAGTTCCAGGGACCCTCTTTGGTGCGGTCTCAAGGAGTCTCTTCTACCGGGGAGACTCTGAAAAATTGAAGCTCGATATCAATAGGAGTCCCCAGTGGTGCAGTGGGTTAAACCACTGTGCCGGCAGGACTGAAGACTGACAGGTTGCAGGTTCGAATCCGAGGAGAGCATGGATGAGCTCCCTCTATCAGCTCCAGCTCCCCATTGCAGGGACATGAGAGAAGCCTCTCACAAAGATGGTAAAAACATCAAAACATTCAGGATTCCCCTGGGCAACGTCCTTGCAGACGGCCAATTCTCTCACACCAGAAGCAACTCGCAGTTTCGCAAGTCACTCCTGACATGACAAAAAAAATAATCATGTTTTCTGCCTAAGCGTCATGTCTTACATTTCTACTTGTTGAAATGCATTGTTAGTTTCGGTCCAGCTCTCTAATCTGTTAAGACAATTTTGGATCCTGACCCTGTTCCCTGGAGTCTTAGCTCTCCCTCCCAATTTGGTCCCATCTGCAAACTTGATCAGCAGGCCCTCTGAACCTTCATCCAAGTCATTAATAAGGACATTGAAGTGTACTGCTCATGGCTTCCACTTCTTGGGCTGCTTTGTTCGTTCTCTGGACACCATTCAGCTTCCCTGTGCCGTCACACCCAGACCCTATGAAAATAAAACTAAGATGTGCTTCTCTCTTTGTCTGGGCTGACCGCGGGAGTCTTTCTTTAGAAGCTTGAGATCCCCAGCAACTGAGGCTACTACGAGTTTTGAACACCAAAACCGAATATTTATTTCTCAAAGTCCTTGCAGACTTGGAACAGGTTGTCAAAGTTACAAACAAAACAGTCAATTGGTGAAATCATAGAGATGATCTTTCTTTCTTTTTCCTCCAATTACGAGGTAACTTCCCCAAATGGTAGAAAATATCCTGGGATCCTTTCACCCTAACCCTGAGCTGCTATGGTTAGAAAAAAACAGGTTTTTCCCCTATCTATAGCTCAAGGTTAGCTTTGGAGAGGAAGTAATGCTCAATAATATTCAATAACTCAATATCTACTTACTTACTTATTTACTTACTTACTTACTTAGGTGATCCCTCGTTGGACGAGTAAGATGGTCTTCCATCATGGGTTTCCCTGTGGGTCCGTATGTGGCTGTGGAGCCCTATTCTTGCTCTGCATCTTCTTCCACAGTGAGGGCATTGGTTTCCAGGTGGAAGGTGGTCCCGGTTGGGGTTGGCTTGATGCGCCTTCCTCCTGGCACATTTCTCTCTTTCACCCTCCACTCATGCCTCCTTGAATTCTGCAGCACTGCTGGTCACAGCTGACCTCCAGCTGGAGCGGTCAAGGGCCAGGGCTTCCCAGTTCTCAGTGTCTATGCCATAGATTTTAAGGTTGGCTTTGAGCCCATCTTTAAATCTCTTTTCCTGTCCACCAACGTTCCATTTTCCGTTCTTAAGTTCAGAGTAGAGCAACTGCTTTGGGAGACGGTGGTCAGGCATCTGGACAACGTGGCCAGCCCAGCGGAGTTGATGTTGGAGGACCATCGCTTCAATGCTGGTGGTCTTTGCTTCTTCCAGCACACTGACGTTTGTCAATATCTATCTATACTCAATTAGACCCAATATTACTCAATCACTCAATTGCTATTCTGTCTATCTCAGTTAGCTTCTTTATCTATATAACTCAATCCTCAATTGCTATTCTATCTATCTATCTATCTATCTATCTATCTATCTATCTATCTATCTATCTATCTCAATCGTACCTACAATTATTTTTTCAGAGCTACCTGCCTGACTGACAGCACATCTGAAGCTTTCTTTCTCTACTGAAGGAGGCAGGGGAGATTCCAAAATGGAGATCTCAAACCCTAGGAAAAAGAGCGGTCTCCTAACCCAAAGAGATACTTTCTAAACCAATAGCTGCAAAAAGGGGTCTGCAGGCTGGCTTTGCAGACTCTGATACTGTTTAACTTCCAGGGTGCTGATGGGTCTGTAGCAGCCCTGGGGAAATGCAAAAGAACACTATCCCATGCAACTAAAAGGTAATGCAAACTATGCTCCTGGAAGACGGAACATTCCCTCTAGAACTGCACTGCCCAGAACTGGACACAGCCTTGCACGTAGCTCCCTTCTGAGCTTGCAAGGCGTCCTGGCCAAGGGGCAAGTGGCCAAAGGCCCGGAGGCCAGCCTTCCCCAGCCAGACGCCCCAACATCCCTGGGGAGCTTTGCCCACTCGGCTGCCCACGCTTGGCTCAAGACGAGATTTGAACCCAAGCCTCTCATAAAAGCAGGACTTCAAACAGCCCAACCGTTTCCCCAGATGGAGCCGAGATGCCTGGATGACCACAGAGCCTTGACCGCAGGAGAGGCTCCCAGCTCCAGGCCCCAGCATCTATCTTCCCTGCGGCTTTTGCGCTGCCTTTGAACTCCAAACTATCTCTTTTCCCCTGGAATTCCCATCATCTCTCTTTCCGCCTCCTCCGCAGGGTGAGCAAGGGTTTGTGGGCACTTTGCGGATCCTTCGCTTGCTGGATTCGTTTCCCATAAAAGAAAGCATGGCCTTGGCAGCCAATCCGCCTTGGAGGAAACAGCGGCCGATGCAAGGAAAGGGCAACGCGTGGCCAAACTTTTTGTCAAGTTGGACATTAAGCAATAAAAAGCGTAAAGAGCCACTCTGAGGAAGGAAACTGCTAATTAATATCAGAGACGGGACCGGCCTCTGGGAGACTTGGCTGGGAGGATATTTCGCTCTTATAGAAATCAGCTAGTTGTTGTTTACATGTATGTGTGTCCATAGATGTGTGCTTTCAGGTTACCTGTTAAATTATGTGATCAACCGCATGAATTTCAAAGGGTTTTCTCAGGCAAGGAAGACTCTAAAGTTGGTCTGGCCAGTTCCTTCCTCTCAAATATTGCCTACAGCACTGTGTGTTTTTGGGCAGTCTCCCATCCAAATACGAACCAGGACTGGCCCCGTTTAGCTTCCGAGATCAGAGCGGAGCAGTGCTTTTAGGGTATTGTTGACCTTGGCAAGCCCTCCCTGTGTTCATTTCCTATCATGTGTTAAGTTCATGTACTCAAGTCACCTGTCGACTTATGGCAACCCCATGGATTCCAATGAGTTTTCTTTGGCAAGACGCTCAGAGGTCAATAAATCAACAGGTTTTGACCTTGAAAGCCCTACATGGTTTGGGTCCAGGTTACCTACAGGATGGCCTTCTCCAATTTGGAATCTAATCATCATCACCATCATCATCATCTTGCTTACTTACTTTACTTACTTAGGCGATCCCTCGTTGGACGAGTAAGATGGTCTTCCATTATGGGTTTCCTTGTGGGTCCGCATGTGGCTGTGGAGCCCTATTCTTGCTCTGCATCTTCTTCCGCAGTGAGGGCATTGGTTTCCAGGTGGAAGGTGGTCCTGGTCAGGGTTGGCTTGGGCTCTCTGGGTGTTTTGGACTTCAACTCCCACCATTCAGTCTGTTCTTTCCCCTTTTTTGAAGAGGGTGATGATGGTGGCATCCTTGAAATCTGCTGGGATTTTCTCAGTCACCCACACTTTTTCTATGAGCTGGTGGAGTTGGTGTGTCAGCTCAGGTCCTCCCTCTTTAAAGATTTCAGCAGGGATCCCATCCGGTCCGCTGGCTTTGTTATTCTTTTGTTGGCTGATGGCATTGCTGACTTCTTCCAAACTAGGCAGTGCTGCAAGCTCATCCCTGGTTTGTTGTTGTGGGATTTGTGAGAGGACCTCTTCGGCCACATTGGAGCTGTGGTTCAGGAGGCTTTGGTAGTGTTCTTTCCAACGTAGTGCAATTGAGTTTTGGTCCTTCAGGAGTTTGGTTCCATCTGATGAGCGTAGAGGCTGTATGCCATGGTTTCTTGGTCCGTAGATGACCTTTGTGGCTTTGAAAAATCCCTGAGCATTATGGGTATCTGCCAGGTGTTGGATTTCTTCAGCCTTCTTTGTCCACCAGATGTTCTTGAGTTCTCTTGTCCTTCTTTGGACCTCAGCTTTTGCACTGGCGTAGATCTTCATCATCATCATTATTTAATAACTTATTAATCACCCTCCATCCGAGAATGCTCCAGGCGATTTACAGCTAAATTGTAAAAGATAAAATACATACATACAGAAATTAAAAATTAACAGGGATCGAATGCTCTAGTAAAAAGCCAGGTCTTAAGTGCGAGAGTAAAAGGCCCTAAGTCACGCATGGCTCTCATGTAGGGCAGCAAGGAATTCCATAAGGCAGGGGCAGAAATAGAAAAAGCCCTGTGTCTGGTACTTTCCAAGTGCCCTTCTCTTTGTTGTTGTTCATTCGTTCAGTCGTCTCCGACTCTTCGTGACCTCATGGACCAGCCCACGCCAGAGCTCCCTGTCGGCCGTTACCACCCTCAGCTCCCTCAAGGTCAGTCCAGTCACTTCAAGGATGCCATCCATCCATCTTGCCCTTGGTCGGCCCCTCTTCCTTTTGCCTTCCACTTTCCCCAGCATAATTGTCTTCTCTAGGCTTTCCTGTCTCCTCATGATGTGGCCAAAGGACTTCCACTTTGTCTCTAGTATCTTTCCCTCCAGTGAGCAGTCGGGCTTTATTTCCTGGAGGATGGACTGGTTGGATCTTCTCGCAGTCCAAGGCACTCTCAGCACTTTCCTCCAACACCACAGCTCAAAAGCATCGATCTTCCTTCGCTCAGCCTTCCCTAAGGTCCAGCTCTCACATCCGTAGGTTACTACAGGGAATACCATGGCTTTGACTAGGCGGATCTTTGTTGCCAGTCTGATATCTCTACTCTTTACTATTTTATCGAGACTGGACATTGCTCTCCTCCCAAGAAGTAAGCGTCTTCTGATTTCCTGGCTACAGTCTGCATCTGCAGTAATCTTTGCACCTAGAAATACAAAGTCTGTCACGGCCTCCACGGTTTCTCCCTCTATTTCCCAGTTGTCAATCCTTCTTGTTGCCATAATCTTGGTTCTCTAGGACCCGGTATATAGAGTAAGTCACATTGGGCTGGTCATTGCGACCTCCAATGATGGGAGAAGGAGAGGTGGTCCCTAAAGTACGATGGACCCTGGCCGTAAAGAGTTTTAAAGGTCAGAACTAGCATCTTAGACAGGCCACGGTACTCAGTTGGAAGCCAATGTCATTGTTGCAGCACTGGTGTTCGATGGCATTTCATGGGATTTCTTGTGAGTAGCCTGGCTGCCGCATTCCGAACAATACGAAGCTTTCGGGTTGTAGACATCGGAAGGCCCACATACAGGGCATTGCAATAGTCCAGCCTAGACGTGACCGTGGCATGGATGACAGTTGCCAGAGCCTCATCAGATAGGGAGGGTGCACGTTGCCTCACTTATCGTAGGTGGAAAAAGGCCTGTTTGCTGGCAGCAGCCACCTGAGCTTCCATTGTCAGCTGTGAATCCAGGACAACACCCAAGCTCTTAACAGTGGTCAATGGAGATAGGGCGGCACCATCAAAGGTGGGTAATGGAGGAGTCAGACCTGCCGGGCGGCCATGCCAGAGAATCTGTCTTTGCCGGGTTCACCTTCAGTCTGCTAGCACGTAGCCAGTTCAACAGAGCTTCCAGACATCGGGTGAAATTGTCTGGTATTGATAGAATCATAGAATCAAAGAGTTGGAAGAGACCTCCTGGGCCATCCAGTCCAACCCCATTCTGCCAAGAAGCAGGAATGTTGCATTCAAAGCACCCCTGACAGATGGCCATCCAGCCTCTGCTTAAAAGCCTCCAAAGAAGGAGACTCCACCACACTCCGGGGCAGAGAGTTCCACTGCTGAACGGCTCTCACAGTCAGGAAGTTCTTCCTCATGTTCAGATGGAATCTCCTCTCTTGTAGATTGAAGCCATTGTTCCGCGTCCTAGTCTCCAGGGAAGCAGAAAACAAGCTTGCTCCCTCCTCCCTGTGGCTTCCTCTCACATATTTATACATGGCTATCATATCTCCTCTCAGCCTTCTCTTCTTCAGGCTAAATATGCCCAGCTCCTTAAGCCGCTCCTCATAGGGCTTGTTCTCCAGACCCTTGATCATTTTGTTAGTCGCCCTCCTCTGGACACATTCCAGCTTGTCAATATCTCTCTTGAATTGTGGTGCCCAGAATTGGACACAATATTCCAGGTGTGGTCTAACCAAAGCGGAATAGAGCATGGGGAGCATTACTTCCCTGGATCTGGACACTAGGCTGTTAGGAATGGTGGGAGTTGAAGTCCAAAACACCCGGAGGGCCCAAGCTTGCCTATATCTGCATTAGATTCCAAATGGTGGGAGTTGAAGTCCAAAGCATCTGGAGGGCCCAAGCTTGTCTAGACCTGATTGAATGGTTCTAGGCTGCGCATCCATGTGCTTCGTTTGTGGACCCGGTATTTGTAAGAATCGTTCTTCTCTTTCCTTTCCTTGCATGTCATTTCGAGGAAACCATAACACAATGAAACTCTGGTTACCCCTACCCACCCCCTTCCTGCTGGAACAGCTGAATTTTTGCAAAAACATCATGTTTTGATCTCTGTGACGCTGAACTTTTGCAGTCCCTGGACCACATGTCGTACATGGGCTCCGGGGATCTGTTTGCATCGAATGTCTGGGCCTTTTATCCTTCCATCCATCATCAAAAGCAGAACGATCGCTGGGTTTCTTAGGCAACGGCAGCAGCTCTGGGGAGCCTGGGTTGCAAATAGGTTTCAAAGGCATCGTTGGGCTCTGTTGACGTCTGCATGCTCAGGAAGGGTTAGGCATGGTTTGCTCAACGCACATCTTCAGTCCCATCTCTCTGCTCGCTTGCCCCATCCCTCTTCTTTTCGGTAATTGCCCAAACAGGCGAAAAGGCCGCGGCAGAGCAGTTTCCTCGCGTCCCGATGATATATCGCCGGCAGCAGCCCATCCCTCCTCCAGGAATTGAGCAATGTGCTGAGCCATTTCCTTTGTGGGACAATGCGCTCCAAGGCAAATTGGACTGGATCCTAAAGCCTGGAACCCAAAATGAGCATCTCACTCATTCCACTTCCAAACAGTTAAACTTCCCTGTATTGTTGAAGGCTTTCATGGCTGGAAACACTAGGTTCTTGTGGGTTTTTTCGGGCTATAGGGCTATGTTCTAGAGGCATTTTCTCCTGACGTTTCGCCTGCATCTATGGCAAGCATCCTCAGAGGTAGTGAGGTTGAACTTCCCATACAAGACTAGAGCAACTGGGTTTACAGAATTGTGGTTACGATTATCATCATTGTTATTGTTAGGTTGCTGTGAGTGTTCCAGAAGCATTCTCTCCTGACGTTTCACCAGAGGCGGCCCTAGGTAATTTTCAACGGTAAGCAAACAGTATTTTGGTGCCCCTCCAACCAATCTTTGATATATATTTTCTGTCATGGGAGTTCTGTGTGCCATATTTGGTTCAATTCCATCATTGGTGGAGTTCAGAATGCTCTTTGATTGTAGGTGAACTATACATCCCAGTAACTACACTTGCCGCACTTGCTCCCTTGCCTGGCCCGCTTTGGGTCCGGAGGCGTGCCTGAAGACCCCGGCGTGTGCACCAAAAGTCACCTCTTCTCCTGACTTTCTCCTCAGCCATTGGGACCAAGAGAGAGAGAGAGAGAGAGAGGTGGAGATGCCCACCTTTCCTGAAGGTAGGCGCAAAAACAAAGGAGGGAGCGGAGGTGGGAGATACCTCCAGCTGGAGGGGCTCTCTCTCTCTCTCTTGGTCCCAATGGCTGAAGAGAAAGTCAGGAGAAGAGGCGACTTTTGGTGCGCACGCTGGGGTCTTCAGACACGCCTCCGGACCCGAAGCGGGCCAGGCGCGGCGGCTCCGCCCCTTGGCCCACCTGTGGATTGGGGAGAGGAGAGGAGGCAGGTGGAGCGCCAGGGGATCAGGAAAGGGAGCCGGTCATGGGGAAGGGATCGAACGCGGAGAACGATTGAGCTCTGGCTCTGCTCGCGCACCCGGTGGCCGGGTGGAGCAGGAACGAGAGGGGCCAGGCGAGGCTCAAGGGCCCGGCCCCTTTGGGAAGAGGATCACCCGGCAGCGAGGCAAGAAAGCCGAGGCTCCCCCCGGACTGCTAGGGCTGTTGTGAGCTGAGGGGGCGCTCCTCAAGTGGTGGTCGAGGGGCATTTACAGAGGCGCCTCTGCGCCCCTGGCAAAAAAAAAGTGTTCTGCGACCGCTTACTTCGCGTAATGGACGAGCCGCCCCTGCGTTTCACCCATATCTATGGCAGGCATACTCAGAGGTTGTGAGGCTTGTTGGAAACCAAGCAAGTGGGGTTGATAAACCTGTGGAATAATGGCCAGGGAGGAAGAAAGAATGCTTCTTCCGGAACATGGCCAGACAGCCCGGAAAACTAACTGCAACCCAGTGAGGCTGGCCATGAAAGTCTTTGACAACACATTATTATTATTATTATTATTATTATTATTATTATTATTATTATTATTTATATAAGTGACAAGCACATATACCCAGCATTGCTCAGGAGTCAGATGTACTGCTGCCCACCTGCTTTCACTTCTTACCTATTTCCTTTTCATCTCTTCCTTCGTTCCTTTCTTTCCTCCTCCCTCCTTTTTCCTTCCTTCCTTCCTTTCTCCCTCTCCCTCCTTCCCCTCCTCCTTTCCTTCCTTCTTTTCTCTCTCTCCCTCCCTTACTTTCTCTCACCTCCTTCCATCACTCCTTTCTTTTCCCCCTCCTCCTTCCCTTTTTTCTTGCTTTCTCCTCCCTTTCTTTCCCTTTCTCCCTTCCTTTCTCTCTCCTTCCTTTTCTCTCTTCCTCCCTTACTTTCTCTCTCCTTCCTTCCCTGTATTCTTTTTCTTACCTCCTCCCTCCTTTTTCTTCTTTACTTCTTTTCTCTCGTTCTCCTTTCTTTTCTTTCTCCTTCCTTCCTCTCCTCCCTCCCTTTTTTCTCTCTTCTTCCCTTCCTTTCTCTCTCTTCCTTCCTTGCATTCTTTTTTCTTCCCTCCTCCCTCCCTTCTTTTCTTCCTTCCTCTTTCTCTCTCCTTCCTTCTTTTCTCCCTTTTCCTTCCTTTCTCCCTTCCATCTTTTCTCTCTTCCTCCCTTCCTTTCTCTCCTTTCTTCCCTGCATTTTTTTCTTCCCTCCTCCCTCCTTTTGTTCTTTTCTCCTTTCCTTCTCCTTCCTTCCTCTCCCCACTCCTTCTCTCTCTTCTTCCCTTCATTTCTCTCTTCCTTCCTTGCATTATTTTTGTCCCCTCCTCCCTCCTTTTCTTCCTTTTCTCCCTTACTTCCTTTCTCTGTTCCTCCCTTCCTTCCTCTCTCCTCCTTCCTTTCCTGCATTCTTTTTCTTCCTCCCTCCCCTTCTTCCTACCTATCTCTTCCTTCCTTCCTTTCCCTTCCTCCCTCCCTTCCTTTCTTTCTGTCCTTCCTTTCTCTCTCTTTCCTCTCTCATTCCTTCCTTCCTATATCTTGCTTCCTCCCTCTCTTCCTCTCATCCTTCCTTCCTCTCTCCTCCTGCCTTCCCTCCTTTATTCCCTCCTCCCTCCCTTTTTCCTTCATTCCTTTCTCCTCCCTTCCTTTCCCTCTTTCTCCCTTCCTTTCCTCTCTCCTTCCTTCCTTCTTTTCTCGCTTCCGCCCTTCTCTCTCCTCCTTCCTTCCTTCTCTTTCTCTCCTTTCCTACTGGCTGTTCGGAATGGCAGGAGTTGGAGTCCAAGACACCTGGAGGGCCCAAGTTGGCCCATGCTTTATCTATATGATTTTACCCAAGTTCCCATTGTGCAGGTATATTCACTGGGGGCCTTTGAGGGCAGCTTCACTCTCTCAGCCTCAGAGCAAGGCATGCGTGGCACATTTACTCAGCCATAAATAACTCACAAGTAAACCTAAAGGCACATAATGACAGGCAGCAGCTAGCAAACTACATGCTTGGCTTGGCTTTAAAAGCCACCTTCTCCTTCTCTCAGCCTCCAGTTAATTGTACAGCATGGGGATTGTTTGGGGGTTTTTGGCAGCTGCTTTCTGTTGCTCTGTCGTAAATATATTTTGAGTGGAACTCTGCTTTCTCACTAGCTTCCATGATTCTGAGAAGGGACACCCAGAGGCCATCCAGTCCAACCCTATCGTCTATCAAAGCAATGCCATCGGAGTGTTGCTTCAGGCCAGCCTCTCTGCTATTTTCACCCGGGGAGTCTTTAATCTGAAACTTTGGGCTGTTCGCGTAAATGCTGGCCAGGCAGGACCCTCCATATCTCAGTCTGACCTATTAAGGGGTCAGACTGGATGACCTTTGGGGATCCCTTCCAACTGTGTGATTCAGAAGGTAGGAGGAAGCTTCATGGTTTTCAGCCAGAAATATTGTAGCTCAGCCAGCTGAGTTAGTTTAATGAGAGTGGCTGAATTTATTTATTTATTTATAGTATTTATATTCCGCCCTTCTCACCCCGCAGGGGACTCAGGGTGGATCACAATGCACAGATACATGGCAAACATTCAATGCCATAAACACACAACATATATAGACAGACACACAAAGGCTATTTAACTTTCCAGCTTCACGAGGGTATGTTTGAATTCCGGCCACCGGGGGAGCTGTCGCTTCACCGTCCACTTGTGACACCGATGGAGTACTTCCGCATTCTTTTGCACGCTGCTGGAGAGTTTTATGGCATCGCAAATTAGTTAAATTAGCCTCTCCGCATAAGCGGTACCTAAATTTCCTACTTGACAGATGCAAAGGTCGACAGCAAGCTAGACTATTGGTCAAGAGCTTACTTCGACCTAGGCTGGCTTCGAACTCAGATTAGTCATGTCAGACTAATCTGATCTCTTTTTTTTTTTATAAAGTTACAAGCTGGATAGATGCGAGGAATGCCATGGATGTAGCATACCTGGATTTCAGGAAGGCCTTCTTTGGCAAGGTCCCCCATGACTTTCTGGCAAGGAATCTAGTCCAATGTGGGAGAGGCAAAACTACAGTGAGGTGGATCTGGAATTGGTTAAATGGACGAACACAGAGGGTGATTCTCCCCAAGGCTTCCTCCTCTTCATCCTGGAAAGAAGTGATGAGTGGAGTGCCACAAGCAGGGTTCTGTCCTGGGCCCAGTCCTGATCAGGATCTTCATTAATGACTTAGATGAAGGGCTAGAAGGCAGGATCATCAAGTTTGCAGACCACACCAAATTGGGAGGGAGAGCCAAGACTCCAGAGGACAGGAGCAGGAATCAAAGGGATCTTGACAGATTAGAGAGATGAGGGGCCAAAACTAACACAATGGTCAACAGGGACAAATGCAAGAGACTCCACTTAGGCAGGAAAAAGGAAATGCAAAGATACAGAATGGGGGACGAGGAGGCCTGGCTCAAGAGCAGGACGTGTGAAAAAGATCTTGGAGTCCTTGTGGACAGCAAGTTAAACATGAGCCAACAATGTAATGTGGCGGCAAAAAGCCAATGGGATTTTGGCCTGCATCAATAGGAGCCTAGTGTCTAGATCTAGGGAAGTCATGCTCCCCATGCTCTAATTTGCCTTGGTTAGACCACACCTGGAATATTGTGTCCAATTCTGGGCTCCACAATTCAAGATACTGACAAGCTGGAATGTGTCCAGAGGAGGGCGACTAAAATGATCAAAGATGTGGAGAACAAGCCCTATGAGGAGTGGCTTAAGGAGCTGGGCATGTTTAGCCTGAAGAAGAGAAGGCTGAGAGGAGACATGATAGCCATGTATAAATATGTGAGAGGAAGCCACAGGGAGGAGGAGGGAGCAAGCTTCCTTTCTGCTTCCTTGGAGACTAGGATGCAATGGAGCCATGGCTTCAAACTACAAGAGAGGAGATTCCATCTGAACATGAGGAAGAACTTCCTGACTGTGAGAGCCGTTCAGCAGTGGAACTCTCTGCCCCGGAGTGTGGTGGAGGCTCCTTCTTTGGAAGCTTTGAAGCAGAGGCTGGATGGCCATCTGTCAGGGGTGCTTTGAATGCAATATTCCTGCTTCTTGGCAGAATGGGGTTGGACTGGGTGATGGCCCAGGAGTTCTCTTCCAACTCTAGGATTCCGATTCATGACCTTTTGGTCAGTAGAGATTTTAATGCAGCTGACTCCCAACCAGCTGCACCACAACCCAGTCCTAAAGGTAGGACCAGGTTGAGAGTATGAAGGTATGGAGACCTGATGAAGTCTGATGTGCGTTGGAAGGTTGAAGAAAGTTTGTACATATTGTATATTTATTAATTATTGTCTATACTGTGTTTACGCTGCTGCTGCAACTAAAGAAAAAAACGCTTTGTTTTTGGAAAGAACTTTGTTTACGTGTTCTTGTTCCTGAAAGAGGAGACCATTGCAGCTACCTGAAGGTACCTGGCTCTTTAACTCTTCCCTTCGTGCAAACAGGGAATTTTATGACTGCACAGAACCCCTGACTCTTCTTCCGAGTGAGACTAGCAAAGGTGAGTGCAAACTGTCAGCCAGGCAATCACAGAGCCATTAAAAGCAACTGAAACAGACAAGAGGAATCTCAGAGGCACCTCTGGCAGACGGCATCCGTTCTCTGATCAGTACACCTTCCCAGAACAAAGTGCATGGCTTTGTTCAAATATTCACAAGGAACAACATGACACACAAAGGAAGGATCCTGGCAGTGTGCGCAGGGCAGGCGCTCCATTCGCTTCGCCTCCCTCCGGATTAAGGCCCAATTATTATTGCAAACCCGGCGGCGTCTGTTGCTCTGCTGCCTCTTCTCTTACGGTCCTAGAATCATAGAATCCTAGAGTTGGAAGAGACCTCATGGGCTATCCAGTCCAACCCCATTCTGCCAAGAAGCAGGAATATTGCATTCAAAGCACCCCTGACAGATGGCCATCCAGCCCCTGTTTAAAAGCTTCCAAAGAAGGAGCCTCCACCACACTCCCTCCAGGGCAGAGAGTTCCACTGCTGAACGGCTCTCACAGTCAGGAAGTTCTTTTTCATGTTCAGATGGAATCTCCTCTCTTGTAGTTTGAAGCCATTGTTCCCTTGCGTCCTAGTCTCCAAGGAAGTCCTGATCCTGAAATGAACAGCTGCATGCGCTGCTCCTCCTTTTCCTCACCCTACCCTGCAGAAACCATTCAAGGGGCAAAAAGGGGGACCGATCCCTTGCTATGTTTGTCTCAGAAAGCAATTTGGGCATCATGAGGACGAATAAGCTGAGGATCAATCCCGACAACACAGAGGTCCTCCAGGTCAATCGTAGGCCGGATCGAAGTATAGGGTGGCAACCTGTGCTTGACAGGGTCGCACTCCCCCTGAAATCGCAGGTCCGCAGCTTGGGTGTCCTAGATTCAGTGCTGACGCTTGAAGCTCAGGCGTCAGCGGTTGCTGGGAGGGCCTTCGCACAATTGAAGCTCATGCGCCAGCTGCGACCATACCTCGTGAAGTCGGATTTGGCCACGGTGGTCCACGCCTTAGTTACCTCTAGAGTGGACTATTGCAATGCCCTCTACATGGGGCTGCCCTTGAAGACGGCCCGGAAATTTCAATTAGTCCAACGGGTGGCAGCCAGATTAACTGGTGCAAATTACAGAGAGCGGTCAACCCTCCTGTTTAAGGAGCTCCACTGACTGCCGTTTATCTTCCCAATTCAAGGTGCCGGTTTTGACCTACAAAGCCCTGAATGGTTTGGGACCCTCCTACCTGCGCAACCACATTTCCGTCTACGAACCCACACAATCTCTTCAATCTTCCGGAGACTCTTCTCTTGCTCCCGCCTGCATCGCAAGTGTGACTTGTGGGAATGAGAGAGAGGGCCTTCTCTGTGGTGGCCCCCCGGCTCTGGAATTCGCTCCCCAGGGATATTAGGCAAGCCTCCACCCTGGCTATCTTCAGGAGGAGCCTGAAAACTTGGCTATTCCAATGTGCCTTCAATGACTGAATGTCAGATACTCCCTGACCAACTTTGCACAAATTGACCTCAGAAGCACTTTGTTTTATGGTTTGTGCAATTAAATCCTTCCTTATCCCTGGATCCTCCTCCCCAATAATTTATATTGTCCTATCTCCTAGCATTTTAAATTTTATCTTTGAATTTGGCCCTGCCCAGTGAAAATCTTTTCTGTTTTAATAGTTGATTTTATATTGTTGTGCCGTTTATTATTTTGGTTTTTTTTATTTTATGAATTTTTATTTTCCGGTTTTGTTATGCTTTTGTTATATTGTGTGTATTGTACTGATGGGTGTGGCCTCATGTAAGCCGCACCGAGTCCCCCGGGGGAGATGGAAGCGGGGTATAAATAAAGTTTTATCAGTGAGGTCAAATTTAGACTGAGACCGCGTATATCTGCCGAGCATTTATGCTAAAGCTCAAAGTTCCTGACTGGGAAAGTATAGGCAAGCGGTATCAGATCAGAAGCAGATCCATACATTTACACAATGGACCTTGATTGTCACCTTTGTCTAGGGATATTGCCCAACCCTAGATGTCCAGGAAATTCCTCAGCAGTATCAGCAAGGAGGCAATGACCTCTGTCATGTTGGAGTTCAGCCTGTGATTGTGTCTGATGATCAGTGTAACCTGGATGTTGGGAGTGACAATGAAGTTCATGTGTCTAATGATGAGGTTGCTCAAGATGAAGAGAATGACAATAGGATTCCTGTTCAAAGAGACTTCTGATGGAAATGTTCCTGAAGGGTTTGGGGATGATGGTCTGTTCCCTGAGCCTGCATTGCTGCCAGAGAATTCCCAAGGCTTTGAGCCTGAGAAAGGCTCGGCATCTGGGCCAGCTGCAGAAATTAATGAGCCAGTAGATAGGAGAAGTGCTTTCAGTCAGCAAAGAAAAACAAACCAGGCTCTCAGGCGCTCTGCCAGATTGCAGGAGAGACTGATAGCGGATTCAAGGCTGAGAAGAAATCCATTCCTGGCCATTTGGACTATAGAGTAGATTAAGGGATAAAAGTGCCAAGTACAGAATCTGTAGCCAGACGAAGCAACGTTGGAATTGAGTCAAGACTTCGTCTCAGGTCCCTGGAAGCCTTGCCTTGGATAGATTCCCGTTAGTGTCTTGTTTGATTTGTGCTCAAGTTGTGGAATTTTACCTTGGAAGTTCCAGTATTTGTTTTCATGAACTCTGATGGACTTTCCTGGACTATTTGTTTTTATCTATCTTTCTACCTAATTAGATGTACCTATTTTTGTGGATTGCTTTTTACTGCTACTGCTTTTAAATATCTTCAATAAACTACTTGCATTTTATTCAGCTGTGTGGTGTTTAAAGTCAGAGGGCTTCCTGGCCTGGAGTGCAACATGTGGCTCGCTCGGGCAGAAATCGTATTATTTAATATAGATTTGATACATATTGGGATAAAGCAGGGAGCAAAGGATAGGAGAGGCAAAGAGTTACAAGGAAAGGTACATTTTATTAAAGGGTTGTGTTGTAGTAGAGCCTGTGAGTAACGTTACAAACAGTAGTGTGGGTGCCAGAAGGGGAAAAAGGGAGCAGGAATCTGATGATGAGCAGCAGAGAAAGAGGATCCGGGACATATTTACAGTGCTTACAGATGAGGAGTCGTTTGAAGGATTATCTGGGGATGATGGGTCAATGAGTGAAGGAGAAGAAGGAGACACCATGGATTGGACTAAGATAAGAGAAGTGCAAGCTATTTGTGAGGAGCCAACAACTAGTGATACCTTTATGGGGTTCTCTGGAGGTGAAGACTGGCAATCAGGGGACCCAACTGAGTCTTGGAGGGATCTAAGTCTTGACAGGAGATGGAGGACTTGGAGGGGAAGACAAGGTGGCTCACGTGAAGAGCTGGAAACAGCTGCAGGGGATAACGATGGGGCGGTGGTCAGTTCATCTTCTGATGATGAGTTGTAAATAAAAGTGGTTCAAGGGTGAAGGCTCCTTGCAGAAGGCAAGGTGTTGGAGTGCGTTTGTGTTTTGGGTGTCTTGCTGCTGCCAGTTTCGTGTTCGGTGTTGGTTTGGGATCTGCAGTTTGAATCTTTTGATCGTTTGTTTGTTGTTGACCCGGATTGGCTTCTCGTGAGTGTGGACTTCTCCCTTCCTGGACCTGGATCAGCTTGGCTAAAGACGCTGCTTCTAGGGACTCTGGAGCTACACAGTTTTGGATTTCTCCCGCTTCGACCCTGGACTTCGGCTGGCGATGCTTCATTTCCTGCGGCTTCTCCTTTTGTTGTGTACTGTGCCTTTTTGTTTGACCTCAGAACGCTTTGTTTGTTTCGTTTCTTTTATCCAACTAATCCGGATTATATTCCTGCAAAGCTTTTTGAACCAGGACTGGTTGTTTCTTGAGTTTTGACCAGTGGCACTGCATTTAAGTGCCTCTGCATCCTTTTTCCTTTGTTTTAATAAACTCTGTATTGAAGTCACTTTTGAGGTGTCTGTGATTCTAACAGGTTGGGGAACAATAAAATCTTTAGATGCGATTCACGGCTGCAGATCAGGTCAGCATGTGCGCTGAGACGCATCAGCACATATCTGCAGGCCTTTAATAAAAAATATATAAGAATGAAAAACAGACTTCTGTGGGAGGGTTGTGGCTGCTGATCTGTATACTACCCTAAATTCATGGTTAGACGCAGAAGTCTTGCAGAGAAGGGGAAGGAAATCGTTTATTTTATTTTTGTGTCCTTGGAGAAGATTACAGAAATGATAGTTTATTTATTGCTGCACTGAGAGAAGCAACAGGGGGGACAACCAGGCAGTACTTAAGCTGCAAAAAAAGGAGGGAGGACTGTAGAAATACCCGAAATAAAATTATTGCAGCAGGAGTTTTCATGCAACGTAATTCACTCCTTCAGATACAATAAACCACTTGGGTGGAGGATCTTCTGCTATCATGTACATTTCCAAAAAATCCGGATGGGAATCTTACAGGGTGTGAAGGCATTCACCTGCCAAACGCTCAGGTCTTTTACTTCCTAGGAAGCTCAGATGACCACAACAGGATTGACAAGAAGGTATCAACAAAGAGGCTGACAAACGAGGAGCCACACCCTCTTCATTAGTGTACCAAAACATTAGAAAGGTATCTCAGTCAAGCAATGTAACATCAGTATTATTATCTGTATTGTTGAAGGTTTTCACTGCCAGAATCACTGGGGTGTTGTGTAATATCCAGGATGGGTGGCCAATGTGTCCTAGCAGCATCTTCTCCTGACGTTTTGCCTACATCTGTGGCTGGCAGGCATCTTCAGAGGATCTGATGGTGGTCAAGCAAGTGGAGTATATAACATACCTGTGGAATAATGTCCAGGGCAGGGGAAAGAACCAGTGTCTATTAACTAATTGTGAAGGGTGCATTGCGCAACCCACTCAAACAATTGCAAACCAGGCTTGCTCATTGCGCCTTTCACACTTGGTTAATAGACATTGATTCTTTCTCCCAACCAGGTATATATATATATACACTCCACTTGCTTTTCTACCATCAGATCCACCAGCCAGATACAGGCGAAATGTCAGGAGAAAATGCTACTGGAACGTATTGGCTACACATCCCGGAAACCACACAACACCCCAGTACTATTATCTGTTGTTACTCGGCATGTGCAATCCATGCTTCTAAATGATTCTAAAGCACTTACAAAAATAAAGTTCTGGTGGTGAAAACTAGGGGGCGCTGGTGCTTTGCTTCTACGGCGTTGCTAAAGTTCTGGTGGTGAAAATTTCAGAACTCTAACAAAACTTTCAAAATTATTTCATTATTGATGATTTTTATGACAGAACCAATTAAGGACTGCTATTTATAATGAAATTTTGAAAGTTTTGTTAGAATTCTGAAATTTTCACCACCAGAACTTTAGCAACAATGTAGAAGCAAAGCACCAGCGCCCCCTAAAGTACTTACAAAACTAAAGTTCTGGTGGTGAAAATTAGGGGGAACTGGTGCTTTGCTTCTACATTGTTGCTAAAGTTCTGGTGGTGAAAATTTCAGAACTCTAACAAAACTTTCAAAATTTCATTATTGATTATTTTTATGACAGAACCAATCAGGAACTGCTATTTATAATGAAATTTTGAAAGTTTTGTTAGAGTTCTGAAATTTTCACCACCAGAACTTTAACAACAATGTAGAAGCAAAGCACCAGTGCCCCCTAGAGTACTTACAAAACTAAAGTTCTGGTGGTGAAAATTAGGGGGTACTGGTGCTTTGCTTCTACATTGTTGTTAAAGTTCTGGTGGTGAAAATTTCAGAACTCTAACAAAATCTTCAAAATGGATTGCACATGCCTAATATTTACATACACATGGTACAAAAGTAATTTGCTACAGCTGAATATATAATATATAATAATATAATAAAGGGGGTGTGTGGTTGATTGATTGACAGGACAAACCCAGTATCTAGTTAAAGGAACATTGTCTCCTTTAAGGAGAGAGAGAGAGAGGGGAGAGAGCCCTAACCTGAGAAAGAGGTCCAGCAGCGTGTGGTCATTCAGGTGGACCGAGAGAGGCCTTGGCCACCTGGTAAATACAGAAAGGACACTCTGAACTGACCCACAACATGTGGAAGAACAACAGTATTGCTAAAGTTCTGGTGGTGAAAATTTCAGAACTCTAACAAAACTTCAAAAATTATTTCATTATTGATGATTTTTATGACAGTTCTGGTGGTGAAAATTTCAGAACTCTAACAAAACTTCAAAAATTATTTCATTATTGATGATTTTTATGACAGAACCAATCAGGAACTGCCATTTATAATGAAAATTTTGTTAGAGTTCTGAAATTTTCACCACCAGAACTTTAGCAACAATGTAGAAGCAAAGCACCAGCGCCTCCTAGTTTTCACCACCAGAACTTTAGTTTTGTAAGTACTTTAGAACCATGGATGGCACATGCCTAATATTTACATACACATGGTACAAAGGCAATTTGCTATAGTTGAAGTTCCATATATATATAGGGAGGAGATGTGATTGATTGATTGATTGACAGGAAAAACCCAGTGTCTAGTTAAAGGAACATTGTCTCCTTTAAGGAGAGAGAGAGAGGGGAGAGAGCCCTAACCTGGCACCTGAGAAAGAGGTCCAGCAGCGCGTGGTCATTCAAGTGGACAGAGAGAGGCTTTGGCCACCTGGTAAATACAGAAAGGACACTCTGAACTGACCCACAGCATGTGGAAGAACAACAGTATATATAATACTATTCCTGCAATCTGATACTCAGTGGAGCAGGCACAGTCCATGCCAGGCATGGGCAAACTTTGGCCCTTCTCCAGGTGTTTGGGAGTCCAAAACACTAGAAGGGTCAAAGTGGTCAATGTGATGACTTTGAGGGAGAGGAGATATATTTACAAAGTCTTGAAAAGCGCATTGGAATCCATCCAGAGCGAACCACAGAATGGGATAACTGCTACCGGACCGACCGTCCTACGGCTACGAATGGCTTCAACTCTGGAAAGTACACCTGGCGCACCTATTGCACGATTCCATTGGCCTCTAGAGCCTCCACGATGTGAGCGGCCGAGGGGCGCTTGCTGGCCTCCTCCATGGAGCAGAGGGCGAAGAGCTCGATGGCCGCTTGGTACGTGGGGCCCAGCTCCTCCACATTGAGGGCCGGCCGGGTCCCCAGCGCCTCATAAAAGGCCTCGTAGTCAAAGTCAGCTTCGTCAAAAGACGCGTCTGGAAGAGACAGATCACAGATTGCAACAACATGTGATATATATTTGTTAACCTGTATTGTATGTAATATTGTATGTGATATATATTTGTTAAGCTGTATTGAAATAATTGAAATAAACAAAAAAAAAAAACCACCCTCAAGGAGGTCTGGGAAGATTTAGGGATAAAAATAAATGAAACACAGTGGCAACAATTATGGAGACAAAGACGTCTAAAAAATTATCAATACGGGTTAAAGAAAATTATTATAAGTTTATATGGAAATGGTACCTAACACCAGTAAAAATAGCAAATATAAATAAAAACTATTCAAAAAATTGTTGGAGAGGATGTCAAGAATCAGGAACATATATACATATGTGGTGGCCATGTAAATATGTAAATAATTTTTGGGGGAAGTATTTAGAGAAATAGAAGATATAATGAATATTAAAATAGAAACAAGTCCTAGTATAGCTTTATTATCATTATATTATAATAATAAACAATTGAAGAAAGAGGATAAAGAAGCGACAACAAACTTATTACTTATGCACAAGAAGTGGCAAAAGGGAGAAATCACCAAAGAAGAATTCAAACAAATAGCCAACACCAACTTGAGCTTCCGGATCACCGACAGAGGAAGGCCAATGTAGAGGGCGTTACAATAGTCCAATCTTGAGATGACCGTGGCCTGGATCACCGTAGCTAGGTCGTCCCTGGACAGGGAGGGGGCCAGCCATCTAGCCTGCCACAGGTGAAAGAAGGCGGTTCTGCTCACGGCGGAGAGAGACCTGGGCCTCCATCCTCAGCAGAGGGTCCAAAAGGACTCTCAGACTCTTGACTAACAATGACGGGCGTAGCTCCTCGCCATCCAGGGTAGGCAGCTGGATATCCCCACTGCCCGGTCGACCCAGCCATAGGATCTCCATCTTTGCTGGATTCATCCTCAACCTGCTGGCACGCAGCCATCCATTAACGGCCTTGAGGCACTGATGGAAATAATCGGGTATGGAATCCAGTCAGCCTTCCATCTTCAGTACAAGCTGAGTGTCATCAGCGTACTGGTAACACTCCAGCCCAAAATCTCGAACCAGCTGAGCAAGTGGTTGCATATAAATGTTATCCCCCTACCAACCCCAGAGATTACTCCGGTCTGAAGACCAAAATCTCCTTGCAGCCCGGACCTATCATATCTCATCTACTAGGCATAGAGCCTTCTCGATTGTAGCCCCTTATTTATGGAATGCCTTGCCAGTCGAAACTCAAACCATCCGAGACCTACTGGCTTTTCGAAAAGCCTGTAAAACTTTTCTTTTCCAGCAAGCTTTTGATGGGTAAACAACCCGGGCTATGCCTGTTCTCGCTGCCTATTGTTATTGTCATGGTTATTTTTAAAGCTAATTGTATTAGAATCATAGAATCAAAGAGTTGGAAGAGACCTCATGGGCCATCCAGTCCAACCCCATTCTGCCAAGAAGCAGGAATATTGCATTCAAATCACCCCTGACAGATGGCCATCCAGCCTCTGCTTAAAAGCTTCCAAAGAAGGAGCCTCCACCACACTCGGGGCAGAGAGTTCCACTGCTGAACGGCTCTCACAGTCAGGAAGTTCTTCCTAATGTTCAGATGGAATCTCCTCTCTTGTAGTTTGAGTTTACTTTAATTTGTTTCTGTAAACCGCTCCGAGCCAAACTGGGAGTAGCGGTATGCAAGTCAAATAATAAATAAATAAATACTCCATTTTGTTGTCAGTATATTTTTTTGGACTTCAATAGAATCAGTACGCTTTTGGACTTCAACAGAAGCAAATGCCATTTGGACTTATGCAGGAATGGTTTACTATATGTTTGCTTTGAGAAGCACCCCCAACAGATGGCCATCCAGCCTCTACTTCAAGGCCTCCACAGAAGGAGCCTCCACCACACTCCCTCCGTGGCAGAGTGTTACACTGCTGAACAGCTCTCACAGTCAGGAAGTTCTTCCTCATGTTCAGATGGAATTTTCTTTCTTGTAGTTTGACGCCATTGCTCCATTGCGTCCTAGTCTCCAGGGAAGCAGAAAACAAGCCTGCTCTCCTCCCTATGACTTCACCTCACACATTTATACTTGACCCTTATCATGTCTCCAGTTGCACTCCAGGTCAGGAAAAAGCCCTCTGACTTTAAAACACGCCACACGAAGAGTGAAGAAACAAATCTTCTTTTATTGAAGCTCAGTAAATAGCCAGAAGAAATAAATGCTTGTAAGAAAATAACAAAGTTCCAGAAAGTAATAAGTTCATAAAAAATAGTAACACAAAGCAATGTCCACACAAGTAATAAAAGCTGTCTTGGATTGCTTTTATTACTTGTGTGGACATTGCTTTGTGTTACTATTTTTTATGAACTTATTACTTTCTGGAACTTTGTTATTTTCTTACAAGCATTTATTTCTTCTGGCTATTTACTAAGCTTCAATAAAGAAGACAGGAATCAACAGGATGCAAAGACAATTCAGAAGGCTACAAAACTCCACAGGAAGAAGACCCCTTGAACAGGATTTCCATGGCACATGAACTTGGTTTCCAAACGATGCCTGATCTAACAGGTTTCCCCTTGAGGCAAACCTTTTATCCCAAAACTCAGAAATTGGTTTCGCTTCCCCCCACATTTCCCCATTATCAGGCAAAGCCTTTCAGAGTGACATAAACACTGAGTTTGCTGTCTATCCTGGCTAATCTCCAGTCGCCTATTCTTCAGCTCCCTACCTGGCTGCTCATTAAAATTCCCAGGTGTCAGATTGTTTTCCAAACCCAAATCTTGAGAGCTCACAGAGAGAGGGAGTGAACCGCCATGGCTAGGCCCAGCAGGGATATTCTCATGAGAAACTGCCCTTTGCACTGGGGCCTCTCTGTCATTGTCTGCCTGAAAATCATTGACCAAACCACCTCCATCTTGTACCTCAGCCTCGGCACCATCATTTCCCTCATCATTTCCCACATCAGGATCCTGAAACACAAACACAGGCTGATTCCCAACATCTCCTCTCAGCCTTCTCTTCTTCAGGGTAAACACGTCCAGCTCTTGAAGCTGCTCCTCATAGGGCTTAATCTTCAGATCCCTGAAGCTGGAATGTGTCCAGAGGAGGGCGACTCAAAGGATCAAGGGTCTGGAGAACAAGCCCTATAAGGAGCGGCTTAAAGATCTGGGCATGTTTAGCCTGCAGAAGAGAAGGCTGAGAGGAGACATGATGAGGGCCATGTATAAATATGTGAGGGGAAGTCATAGGGAGGAAGGAGCAGGCTTCCTTTCTGCTGCCCTGTAGATTAGGATGCAATGGAACAATTTGCACATCCCTGTCCATCCTCCCCGCTGCTGTCATGCCTCTTCCTTCTTGCTGCTACATGCGGCGGAAGAGAACTGGAGGCAGTAGCTCCTCCCACTGGCTATATATACTCTCAAGGGGAGAGTGGGCGGAGCTACCGCCAAAACGTTTAATTATTTGTCTAGAAGATTCCGAAGCTGTTCTGCTCAGGTCTCCACATGTTCATAAAGAGTCTCATTTGCAAAACGGATATGACATCATTTTCCTTTCCAAAAAGGTTATGAATGCTACAGGAATCCCCCTGCCCCCAGACACACCTGTGTTGTCGCTATCATCGTCCTCCGGCAGGTTCACGTGGGGCATCGAGAGGGTCATCATCTCCCACAACGTCAGCCCCAAGGCAAATATGTCCGCCCGGTCGGTGATGACACCACCGCCAGCCTGCTCCAGGGCTTCCTTGGGTGTCCAGGCCTCGGTACCAATGTAAACAGCCTTCGGGTCGCTCACTGCGGAAAGAGAGCGGTCAAGTCAAATTGCTAGAGCCTCCTCAGGAAGAAATGCAAGGCAAGAGAAAGACTTTGAATGGAAGGAAGTTTTTTTGGGAAGGTGTCTACTGGATTGGCCTACCTTACAGGGTTGGTGTAAAAGCCATAGACAGGCCTGGCTTGTAAAAGCTAAGGAGAGCAAGGGGGGGGGGGGAGAGAGAGAAGCGATCAGGCAGTTTCATAGCTGGAAATTGGAGAGTTGCTTGGTAACTGAAGATGGACAGAATCAGAGAGAAAGGAGTTAATGCTGCCAGAAAGCTTGTCAGTGTTGAAGCTGGGAGTTTGGAGTTGGAAGCGTTAGTTATGAGTTTTGAAGGGGAAGAAAGGAAGGAAGAGTTTGGGAACTGTGTTAGAAAGATTCCTCTTTGAGGAAAATAGTTAAAGCCTTCAGGGAGAAGGAATAAGGAATTTCATAGGCCTCTATAGTGTTAAGAGTGCTGGTGTGGAAAGAGGGTTCAAAAGGTTCAAAATAACCTGTTTGTATTCTTGTGTGTGGAACATTGCTTTAAAAGAAATGAAGTTATAAAACTTTTCTCTGTAAGAAGTAAAGCCTGACAGATTATTGAAACCACTACACATCTTTGCTGTTCAAGAACAAAAAAAGAACATATTCTTGTTTCATTTCACCTGAAGAGTTTGTGTGTCTTCTTAAACATTCTGGCAAGGAGGTGGCCTATGAAACAACAGAAGGTGGCACCACAAGTATTTGGTGGCCAGGAATTGTGGGAGTTGAAGTCCAAAACACCTGGAAGGAAGGACAGTTTGCCCATTCCTGTCCTGGGGAGACAGCTGTGTTATTTCCTCCCTGGAAGGAGAAATGGGAGTGGCTTATATGTGCACACCTTTTTTGCCCTGTGCTTGCTCTCTCCCAAGCTTCTGCATCTATAGTCCAGCGCCATCCTTGTTGTGTGTCTTGCTTGGTTGTGAGTATCTCTGTCTACTGATAGCAGACCTTTAAACAGTTATATGTAGCAATGACTGAAGAATGAACCTCCAAAGGAGTTTGGATGAAAGCCAGAGCTCAAGTGTGCTTATTAAAGTGGTGAGCTACAATACAAGGTCAGAGGCTGTGCTATAAAATCTCTGCTAACTGTGATCAGGACTCTGCAGTATTTTGGATTGGAACTAACTGTAAAGAGTTTGTAAAAGAGCCACCGATTTGTGAAGAAGCCACCACTTTGTAAGGGTTTACTAATTTGATAGCATAACTAATAGCTAGTGCCATTGACTTGGTCAATTGTAACAGAGACAGGGCTTTAGGAAGAACAGTAACAAGTTTATTGAAATGCACAAGGAGCTTGATGGTTTCAATGTTTCTTGACTCTTAGAGGAACAAATTTTCAGGTTACATTTATAACGTTTCTTAAACAACTCTTCCTTCCACTAAACAGGTTTCAAACTTATTTCTCTTCAAACTGTGTTTTTTTCCTTAATAGATTACTTCAGTTACAAGCTTATTCTTTCTTTGTAATGTTTCTGTTGCAATAGAGATTCTCACTGGGTTCCTTTCACTCTTTCTCTCATACACTAACTATTAATATAAATAAGTCAACTTGACTTATTTAAACTACTCAGGCTAAAAGCCAAAAGCTTCCTGATTTTCTCTACTCTAGAATCAGCCACTCCTACATTTCACAAACTGTAGACTAACTTACTGGTTCTCAACACACACTAGAAACAGCCTCTCTTGTAGTTCACTAACTACAGACTGCCTTACTGGTTCTCAACACACCACAGAACCAGCCTCCCTGTCGTTCGCTGACTACAGACTGACTACAGACAGAATTTTCACCAGGAGAGTGGACAAAAATAACACTCCAGAGGAAAGAACCTGGGCAAAATGAATGGCACGGGGTCAACTCACCTGTCATGTTTTCATCCAGAGGCAGTGAAACGCCCACGTCGCAGATCTTTATGGACTCAAAGTCACCCTTAATGACAACATTGGGGGATTTGATGTCACCGTGAAGCAATTTCTTCTCATTGTGAAGATACTGAGAAGGCAAAGAAAAGAGCTCTTGTTCCCAAAGGAATGTAGATGATCGCATTTCAGCGACCATCAAAATGTATTTCTTTGTTTACAGTATTTATGTTTCGCCCTTCTCACCACGCAGGGGACTCAGGGAGGATCACAATGCACATATACATGGCAAACATTCAATGCCATAAACACACAACATATATCGACAGACACAGAGGCTATAGGAAAAAATTAAAATCGTGGTTTTGGAACCAGGCTTTCGGCTAGTGGGCACAGCGGCACTTTGGACATTGAACTGGACCATACGATTGTTATGATAATTGGAAACGGCTATGTGACTATATAATTAATGTTTAGAGTTTTTAATCTATTATCTATTTATGGTTTTTATATTGTTGTTTTATTGATTGCGGCATCGAATTGTTGCCAGTGTTAGCTGCTCTGAGTCCCCCCCCCCCGCCCGGGAGGTTGAGTAGGGCGGGGTAGAAATGTTGTAAATAAATACAATAAATAAAAATGTAACATTCCAGCTTCATGAGGGTATGCTCGAATTCCTGCCACCGGGGAAGCTGTCACTTCACCGTCAATTTGTGACACCGACGGAGTAGTTCCTCATTCTTTTGCACACTGCTGGAGAGTTTTGTGGCATCGTAAATTAGTTTATTTACTTATTTAAGGCATTTGTAGGCCGCCTTTCTCAGCCTTACGGTGGCTCAAGGCAGCTTATAGAATTGGCAGAATTTGATGGCATGCATTCAGAAAAATACAGTTAAAAACATTCAGCCTAATATGAAAACCATATAAACAATTAAAAATTATAATCACAATTAAATTAGCCTCCCCACATAAAGTGGTACCTAAATTTCCTACTTGACAGATGCAACTGTCTTTCAGGTTGCAAAGGTCAACAGCAAGCTACACAAATGGTCAGGAGCTTATTCCGACCCGGGCTGGTTTCGAACTTATGACCTTTCGGTCAGTAGTGATTTTAATGCAGCTGACTCTCAACCAGCTGGGCCATAGCCCGGTCCCTTCTCAGGGGTTTTCTCAATCAGACCCCTCCCCCTCCACTACACAGAGTTCTTTCTTTTTTTGGGGGGGGGGGAGTTGTTGAGCACCTGGAATGACAACACACCAGCGGCATGCCTACCTACCTTCAGCCCTCTTGCCACGTGCAAGGCAACCCTGAGGATGGTCTCAGGCGGGAAGGGCCCCAAGCCATTCTCCTTCCTCTCTTCAATGAGGTCGTTGAGAGACTTCTCTCCCCCGTATTCCATGGCGAGGCACATGGTCCCATCCTTGGCTTCCGTGAAGGCACGATACCCTGGAAAAGGAAGGGCCCTTCTCATGGCTAGGAGGCAAAGAGAACTCAAGAACATCTGGTGGACAAAGAAGGCTGAAGGAATCCAACACCTGGCAGATACCCAATGATGCTCAGGGATTTTTCAAAGCCACAAAGGTCATCTATGGACCAAGACACCACGGCATACAGCCTCTATGCTTCTGATTTGCCCTTCAAAAACAGCTTTAATATAATGTTGAAAGTAAAAGAAAAATGCTTTACTCCAGCAAACACAAAGGATCATCAAAGGCAGTTGAAAAATGCAAACGAAAGCAAGGAAGTCTGAATGCAGACACAAAATTAAAGTCTCTTATAAAGTCCCAAAAGAAACAGCAGTCTTACATCAGACAACGGGCAATGAACTAAATTCTCAGAAGCCGATTCCACTGGAGCGAAAACATCAGCATCAGAGTCGTTGTTACTAGCGAAAGCCGACTACTGCTTCTGATTCCCCACACAGGAGGTGCTAGGGCGTCTCCCAATTAGCTTAGCGTTTCTAGCAGCTATCCTAGCTGAATGCCGTCTGTGCTCTGTCTCCTTTCGCTTCTCCAGAAATGTGGGCACTTGCAAGCCCTCATCATCTGATTCCTCTTCCAATTCCTGAACTCTTCCCTACTCCTGCTTCTGATTTATAGCCCTGAAGTCCCCACACAGGAGGTGCTAGGGCGTCTCCCAGTTAGCTCAGCATTTCTAGCAGCTATCCTAGCTGAATGCCGTCTGTGCTCTGTCTCCTTTCGCTTCTCCAGAAATGTGGGCACTTGCAAGCCCTCATCTTCTGATTCCTCTTCCAATTCCTGAACTCTTCCCTACTCCTGCTTCTGATTTATAGCCCTGAATTCCCCACACAGGAGGTGCTAGGGCGTCTCCCAATTAGCTCAGCGTTTCTAGCAGCTATCCTAGCTGAATGCCGTCTGTGCTCTGTCTCCTTTCGCTTCTCCAGAAATGTGGGCACTTGCAAGCCCTCATCATCTGATTCCTCTTCCAATTCCTGAGCACTTCCCTGCTCCTCTTCCTATTCTGAAGAAGAGGAATCCCCAACAGCTCATCAGATGATGATGATGATGATGATAATAATAATAATCTATTTAATACCCCACCACCATCTCCCCAATGGGGACTCGGGGCGGCTTACATGAGGCCAAGGCCAACAGCATATTACAATAATATAAAACCAAAACACAATAACAACACAGTGAAATACATACAACATATGAGTACAAAAAAAAAAGATAAAGCAAAATCACACGCAATAAAATAACAATGAGGGGGCCGCATGTTCGAGATAAAAAACCAAAATACTAAACATACTAAAATCAGGATGAGACAGGGATGGAGCAGATTGTTTGTGAGGGAGAAACTCATAAAGGAGTGGAGTCATAAAGATAGACCTTCATCCAGGTGGGGAAATAGACTCTGGGGACCGTTGAGGGGGAGCAACTGTGTATGGCTACTCTCCAAAAGCGCACCGGAAAAGCCAAGTTTTGAGATCCCTCTTGCAAGTTGCTAAGATGTGGGCCTTCCTAATCTCACCAGGCAATGAGTTCCAGAGTCGGGGGGCCACAGAGGAGAAGATGGAACTTAACTTCTGAATGACAAAAAAACAATTGCACTACGTTGGAAACAACACTACCAAAGTCTCCTGAATCGCAGCTCCAATGTGGCTGAAGAGGTTCTCTCACAAAACTCGCAACAACAAACCAGGAATGAGCTTGCAGCACTGCCTAGTTTGGAAGAATTTAGCAATGCCATCAGCCAACCAATAATAATAATAATAATAACAAAGCCAGCGGACCTGATGGGATCCCTGCTAAAATCTTTAAAGAGGGAGCATTTGAGATGGCACAACAACTCCATGAGATCATTGATAAAGTGTGGGTGACCAAGAAAATCCCAGCAGATTTCAAGGACGCCACCATCATCACCCTCTTCGAAAAAAGGGGAAAGAACAGACTGCAGAAACTATCGAGGTGTCTCCCTTCTAACCACCTCTGGGAAAATCCTCGCAAGAATTCTTGCAAACCGCCATCTCCCAAAAGGGACTCGAGGCGGTTTACAAAGAGACAAGCTCAAGGAGCACAGAATTAAAACCTAACACAATAAAATAAAATCAAAACAAAACAACATAAGAACATATCACAACAAAACATAACCTCATAAAAACAGTACCATGCTGTGCAGTAAAAATGCTGAGATCAGAGGGCTCAGAGTTTGTGCAAAAATTGCTAGATAGAGCAAAGGGAAAGTGCAAAATTCAGCAAGGCAGGGCTGGGAGGAGAATGTCCCTGGGCCTTAAAATGTCAGAATTATAGAGCGAAGGGCCAGGCTAAAGTGCCGAGACTTGGGTAACATTGGGCCAAATATTAATCCTTGTACCAAACAGTTATGTGTTTGGGTTGCTGTGAATTTTCCGGGCTGTCTGGCCATGTTCCAGTAGCATTTTCTCCTGATGTTTTGCCTACATCGGTGGGTAATGGCATCTTCAGAGATTCAGAGGAAGGCTAACTTTTATTGAGTCGTGCTAATGTTTACCATCTGTCTTGTTGAGTTGCCTGCAATAATTGTATTCGACCAATATCTTAAAATATGTTTATTGCTTATTGTAAATTTGTTGTTATAGGTTATTGTTTTACATATGCAAAATGTTTTGTATTGTCTTTTATATAATGTTGTAAGGTGCTTTGGGTCCCGTTTAGGGAGAAAAGTGGGATATAAAAAAGATTATTATTATTATTACTACTACTACTAGCTGTACCCGCCACGGTTTGCTGTGGCCATCCTTCCCTCCCTCTTTCCCTCCTTTTTTCCTACTCTTCCTTCTCTCCCTCTTTCGTTCCTTCCCTCTTTTTCTTTCCCTTCTTCTTTCTTCCTTCTTTACCTGTTTCTTTTCTCGCTTCCTTTGCTCTTTGGTTCCATCCTTCCTTGTCTCTTTCCTTCCTTCTTTCTTCTTTTCTTTCCTTCTCTCCTCTTCTCTCCTTCTTTCCCTTTCTCTCCTTCCTCCTTCTCTACCCTTCTTTCCTTCCTTTCTCCTTCCCCCCTTCTTTCTCTCCCTCCTTCTTTCCTTCCTTCTCTACCCTTTTTTCTTTCCTTCCTTCTCTCCTTCTTCCTTCCTTCTCTCCCTCCCTTCTCTACCTTTTTCTTTCCTTCTTTCTTTCTCCTCCTTCTTTCCCTTTCTCTCCCTCCTTCTCTACTCCCTTCCTTCTCTACCCTTCTTTCTTTCCTTCCTTCTCTCCTTCCTTCTGTCCTTTCTTCTCTATCTTTTTTCTTTCCTTCTTTCTCTCGCCTCCTGCTCCCTTACCCCTTTCTGTGTATGTGTTTTGTGTGTGTGTGTGCATATATGTGTGTGTGCCTATATATGTGGTTTTGCACATGCGTTGTAATGTAATTTTTGTTTTTTGACTTTTTAAACCCCTTCTGCTGTGTTTTTTGAGTCACTCATTGGCCTGAGAGGTGCCTTGTGTCCAAATTTGATGTCAATTCGTCCAGTGGGTTTTGAGTTCTGTTAATCCCACAAACGAACATTGCATTTTTATTTATATAGATTCTGCTGGCAATGAAGCAAGTGGAGGATGCCACCAGGCAACAGAGGCCAGGCTACCTCAGATACCCTCACTGATTGACTTTGCAGCTTCATGGCTACCCAAATGCTAGTTCAAGCTTGCCAATTGCAATATTCACACTTGCTTCAACAGACAAGGGTCTTACTCCCACCCTGGACATTATTCCACAGAGATATATACACACTCCACTTGCCTCGCTGCCTACAGAACTTCTGAAGATGCCAGCCACAGATGCAGGTGAAACATTAGCTGGAACATGGCCAGGCAGCCTGAAAACCGCACAGCAGTCTAGTATATTGTTGTTGTTATCACTGGGTTTTTTGGCCTGACACCAAAAAATTTAACCTGCCTGGCCTTTGATAGGTGGCCCAAATGGGGCACAATCCACCCTAACTCATACAGTTGGGGGACTTTATTAAAAACCCACAAACCCCCTTTTGTCCTTTGGTTCGGCATCTGCAGCGCTGCCCCAAAGGCAACCCTGGGAAAGTCGGTCCTGTTAATAGGAGTCAGAAGGAAGCCCCCTTTCCCCACTCAAAACTCACCGATGATGTTGGGGTGCTGGAGGTTTTTCAGAATGCTGGCTTCCTCATTCAGCCGCTTTTGATACGTATTTCGCTGGTTGGAGTCACATCCGGGATTGATTTTCTTCACGGCCCAGGGAGAGCAAGGCATGCCTTTCGGAGACCTGGAAAAGAGGAATTCTTGATGGAGAGAAAGTCCTGCAGACTCTGCACTGGCTTACATCACCTTCAGTCACGTTGGCTAACATATCTCAAATGAGTTTCTGCCCTGTCTTCTGCGGCCACATTCTGAAATTTATTTATTTACTAGCTTGGGGGCCCGGTGCTACCCGGGTCATTTGAGAAAGACATTGTGTGGCAAGGTTGGTCTTTATCAGTTATTTATGTGGCTCGCAGTGCTCTCAGGAAGTTTGTGAAGGTACTGCAAGTCCCATCGTCCATGGTCCATCGTCCTCCAAACAGTACCAGGATGTAGAGTAGGTCATGGGGGCTCTGTGTGCCAAGTTTGGTCTTGATCAGTCATTGGATGAGTGTCACAGCGGTCTCGGGAAGCGAGTGGAGGTACTTCAAGTCCCATCATCCATGGTCCATCCCCCTCAAAACTGCACCAGGTCATGGGGGTTATGTGTGCCAAGTGTGGTCTTGTTTGGCCATTGGATGAAGGTCGCAGTGGTCTCGGGAAGCGAGTGGATTCCACTTTGTGGCCCCATTTCTTGAGGTTGGCTCTGCATCTCATGGTGCCAGAGCACAGTCTGTTCAGCGCCTTCCAAGGTGCCCAGGGGGGGAATCTCTCATTGGGTATCAGCCATTGGTTGAGGTTCTGGGTTTGAGTCTGCCACTTTTGGACTCTCGCTTGCTGAGGTGTTCCAGCGAGTGTCTCTGTCAATCTTAGAAAACTATTTCTTGATTTAAGTCGTTGACATGCTGGGTGATACCCAAACAGGGGATGAACTGGAGATGTCTCCGTCTTGGTCCTTTCACGATTGGCTGCTACTTCCCGGCGGATGTCAGGTGGTGCAATACCGGCTAAGCAGTGTAATTTCTCCAGTGGTGTAGGGCGCAGACACCCTGTGATAATGTGGCATGTCTCATCCACTGTTTTAGCGTGGTGAGATGTGTTCCACACTGGGCATGCATACTCAGCAGCAGAGTAGCATAGCGCAAGGGCAGATGTCTTCACTGTGTCTGGTTGTGATCCCTAGGTTGTGCCAGTCAGCTTTCGTATGATATTGTTTCTAGCGCCCACTTTTTGCTTGATGTTCAGGCAGTGCTTCTTTAAAACTAGTTTGCCATGTTAAAATCGCCATATTAAAATCATCATCCAAAACAATCCAAGCACACGTCACTCATCCATCTCAATACTTGTTGGAGCAAATTCTTTCTGCCTTACCTTTTCATCAGGTAAACGCTGACTCCAGTCCCATAGCCAAGCTTCTGCATGAAAGGAGAGGCTGGAATTGTTATGGAGGGCGAAGGGCTACTCTGTCCTGTGTTGCAGAGAGAGAGAGAGAGAGAGAGAGAGAGAGAGAGAGAGAGAGAGAGAGAGAGAGAGAGAGAAATAATGTCTTTACATTATCATTATTATATTTCTATTATCATGATTACCTTTATGTATAGCCTGCTTTCTTGTCTTAAACAAGACCCAAAGCTGCTTCCACTGCTCATCAATTCCTGGTTGTTGTGATGCTAGGAACTATAGACCAGGCCTGAGCCACCTTGGGCCCTTCTTCCAGGCGCTTTTGGACTACAGCTCCCACAATTCCTGATTGTTGTGATGCTAGGAAATATAGACCAGGCCTGGGCCACCTTGGGCCCTTCTTCCAGGCGCTTTTGGACTACAGCTCCCACAATTCCTGATTGTTGTGATGCTAGGAAATATAGACCAGGCCTGGGCCACCTTGGGCCCTCCCTTCCAGGTGTTTTGGACAACTCCCACAATTCCTAACAGCCGGAGGGAGGGAGGAACCAAGCTGGCTGAGGCCTGGGCCACCCGTATGAAGAGAGGCGGTGCCCAGCCCTGAGCCAAGGCCTTGTGGGTTGTTGTAGGTTTTTTCGGGCTATATGGCCATGTTCTAGAGGCATTCTCTCCTGACATTTCGCCTGCATCTATGGCAAGCATCCTCAGAGGTAGTGAGGTCTGTTGGAACTAGGAAAAAGGGTTTATATATCTGTGGAATGACCAGGGTGGGACAAAGGACTCTTGTCTACTGGAGCTAGGTGGGAATGTTTCAACTGACCACCTTGATTAGCATACAATGGCCTGACTGTGCCTGGGACAGTCTTTTGTTGAGAGGTGATTAGATGTTCTTGTTTGTTTCCTCCCTGTTGTTGTGCTGTTGCAATTTTAGAGTTTTTTTAATACTGGTAGCCAGATTTTGTTCATTTTCATGGTTTCTTCCTTTCTGTTGAAATTGTCCACATGCTTGTGTATTTCAATGGCTTCTCTGTGTAGTCTGACATGGTGGTTGTGCGAGTGGTCCAGCATTTCTGTGTTCTCCAATAATCTGCTGTGTCCAGGCTGGTTCATCAGGTGCTCTGCTATGGCTGACTTCTCTGGTTGAAGGATTCTGCCGTGCCTTTCATGTTCCTTGATGCGTGTTTGGCTGCTGCGTTTGGTGGTCCCTCTGTAGACTTGTCTAATTACCTCTCAACAAAAGGCCCCAGGCACAGTCAGGCCATTGTATGCTTCCTTTTTAAAATTACCAGGTGCAGAGGATGCATTTTGCTTGCTTCAGCTGCTGGAGACTTTTGGGAAGGAAGGAAGGAAGGAAGGAAGGAGGGGAGATTTGTCATCAAGCCAGCCCACAGATTAGGTTTTAAGCAACTCTCAGTATGCTCCAGTCTTTGTCTACAGGGGGAAAATTTATTTTTTTATTTTATTTTTATTTACTTCATTTGTTGACCGCCGCTCTCAGCCCTGGGGCGACTCGCGGCGGTGTACAACATGTAAAAACCATCTACAAAACATACAATATAACAACAATCGAATTACACATTAATCTAAATTACACTAATAGATCCGCGCCATCACAACATAGAGTCATAGCCAGTCTCATAATCCATAGTCCGTTCCAAATATCACAACCAAATTCGTGTGGGTCTCAATTAAATGCCTTGTCGAATAGCCAGGTTTTTAGGCTCTTACGAAAAGCCATAAGGGAGGGCGCCTGTCTGATGTCAACAGGGAGGGTGTTCCACAGCCGGGGGGCCACCACTGAGAAGGCCCTCTCTCTCGTCCCCGCCAGGCGTGCCTGTGAGGCAGGCGGGATCGAGAGAAGGGCCTCCCCGGACGATCTTAAGGCCCTCGAGGGCTCATAGGCCGAGATGCGGTCCGAAAGGTATTTTGGGCCGGAACCGTTTAGGGCTTTGTAGGCTAACACCAGCACCTTGAATTGGGCCCGGTAGCAGATCGGCAGCCAGTGGAGCTGGGACAACAAGGGCGTTGTGTGCTCCCTGCGTCCCGCTCCCATTAGTAACATGGCTGCCGCGCGCTGGACTAGCTGAAGCTTCCGGGCCGTCTTCAAGGGCAGCCCCACGTAGAGAGCGTTGCAGTAGTCGAGGCGGGATGTGACCAGAGCGTGTACCACCGTGGCCAAGTCAGACTTCCCAAGGTACCAGGTGCAGAGGATGCATTTTGCTTGCTTCAGCTGCTGGAGACTTTTGGGAAGGAAGGAAGGAAGGAGGGGAGATTTGTCATCAAGCCAGCCCACAGATTAGGTTTTAAGCAACTCTCAGTATGCTCCAGTCTTTGTCTACAGGGGGAAAATGCCTTTGCTAAATGGCCTAACTCTCCTAAATGTCTTCATTTGAGACTCCTTTCATGGAGCAGTTGCACCTCTTCATCTCACGGTTTGAAGAGCTCGGTGGGATCAAACCAGGATCCCTATTGAACCCCAATGGACGACAGCTGGCACTATGACACCCGTTCCACCTTCTGCTTATCATGAGATTATAGGATTCGCTGGAAAAGCTTGAAGGCAATGGGAGAAGAAGGAATGACTGTGTGCATCTTTTCTCTCTGCTTGGTTTTTTTTCCTGTATGAGACTCGACTCAACACTCTCTCTCTCTCTCTGTATATGTGTGTGTGTGTGTGTGTGTGTGTGTGTGTGTGTGTGTGTATATGTATATGTATGTATGTATGTATGTGTATATATATATATATATATATATATATATATATATATGTATATATGGAGAGAATCATAGAATCAAAGAGTTGGAAGAGACCTCCTGGGCCATCCAGTCCAACCCCATTCTGCCAAGAAGCAGGAATATTGCATTCAAGTCACCCCTGACAGATGGCCATCCAGCCTCTGCTTAAAAGCTTCCAAAGAAGGAGCCTCCACCACACTCCGGGGCAGAGAGTTCCACTGCTGAACGGCTCTCACAGTCAGGAAGTTCTTCCTCATGTTCAGATGGAATCTCCTCTCTTGTAGTTTGAAGCCATTGTTCCTGTGTCCTAGTCTCCAAGGAAGCAGAAAACAAGCTTGCTCCCTCCTCCTCCCTGTGGCTTCCTCTCACATATTTATGCATGGCTATTATATCTCCTCTCAGCCTTCTCTTCTTCAGGCGAAACATGCCCAGCTCCTTAAGCCGCTCCTCACAGGGCTTGTTCTCTAGACCCTTAATCATTTTAGTCGCCCTCCTCTGGACACATTCCAGCTTGTCCATATCTCGCTTGCATTGTGGTGCCCTGAATTGGACACAATATTCCAGGTAAAGTGGTCTAACCAAGGCGGAATAGAGCATGGGGAGCATGACTTCCCTAGATCTAGACACTAGGCTCCTATTGATGCAGGCCAACATCCCATTGGCTTTTTTTGCCGCCACATCACATCACATCACATCAATATCTTTGTTGTTGGATATTTGTTCAGTCACTTCCGACAGCACAACAGAGAGGAAACAAACAAGGACATCTAATCACCTCTCAACAAAAGATTCCCCCAGGCACTGCCAGGCCATTATATGCTAATGAAGGTGGTCAGTGGAAACATTCCCACCTAGCTCCAGCAGACAAGAGTCCTTTGTCCCACCCTGGTCATTCCACAGATATATAAACCCTTTTTCCTACTTCCAACAGACCTCACTACCTCTGAGGATGCTTGCCATAGATGCAGGCGAAACATCAGGAGAGAATGCCTCTAGAACATGGCTCTATAGCCCGAAAAAACCCACAAGAACCTGATGATGACTATGTTTACTTATGCCCCCCTTTTTTTCTCCACAGGTAGACTCAAAGCAGCACTATAAAATTTGACTGCTGCAGCCCTGTGATGCTGGGACCAACAGACCAGGCCTGGGCCAACTTGGGCCCTCCTTCCAGGTGTTTTTCGACTACAACTCCCACAATTCCTGATTGTTGTGATGCTAGAAACTATAAACCAGACCTGGGCCACCTTGGGCCCTCCTTCCAGGTGTTTTTCGACTACAACTCCCACAATTCCTGATTATTGTAATGCTAGGAACTATAGACCAGACCTGGGCCACCTTGGGCCCTCCTTCCAGGTGTTTTTCGACTACAACTCCCACAATTCCTGATTATTGTAATGCTAGAAACTATAAACCAGACCTGGGCCACCTTGGGCCCTCCTTCCAGGTGTTTTTAGGACTACAACTCCCACAATTCCAGATTGTTGTGATGCTAGGAACTAGAGACCAGGGTCTGGGCCAACTTGGGCCCTCCTTCCAGGTGTTTTTAGGACTACAACTCCCACAATTCCAGATTGTTGTGATGCTAGGAACTAGAGACCAGGGCCTGGGCCAACTTGGGCCCTCCTTCCAGGTGTTTTTAGGACTACAACTCCCACAATTCCAGATTGTTGTGATGCTAGGAACTAGAGACCAGGGCCTGGGCCAACTTGGGCCCTCCTTCCAGGTGTTTTTAGGACTACAACTCCCACAATTCCAGATTGTTGTGATGCTAGGAACTAGAGACCAGGGCCTGGGCCAACTTGGGCCCTCCTTCCAGGTGTTTTTAGGACTACAACTCCCACAATTCCAGATTGTTGTGATGCTAGGAACTAGAGACCAGGGCCTGGGCCAACTTGGGCCCTCCTTCCAGGTGTTTTTAGGACTACAACTCCCACAATTCCAGATTGTTGTGATGCTAGGAACTAGAGACCAGGGCCTGGGCCAACTTGGGCCCTCCTTCCAGGTGTTTTTGGACTACGACTCCCACAATTCCTGATTGTTGGGATGCTAGGACAGTGCTTCTCCACCTTCCTAATGCCGTGACCCCTGAATACAGTTCCTCATATTGTGGTGACCCCCAACCATAACATTATTTTCATTACTACTTCATAACTGCAATTTTGCTACTGTTATGAACTGTCATGTAAATATCTGACATGCAGGATGTATTTTCATTCGCTGGACAAAATTTGGCACAAATACCCGATACGCCCAAATTTGAACACTAGTGGGGCTGAGGAGGATTGATTTTGCCATTTGGGAGTTGCAGTTGCTGGGATCAAAGAGCATTCTGAACTCCACCAAAGATGGAATTGAACCAAAGGTGACACACAGGACTCCCATGACCAATGGAAAACACTACAAGGGTTTGGTGAGCATTGACCTTGAGTTGTGGAGTTGTAGTTCACCTACATCCAGAGAGCACTGTGGACTCAAACCATGATGGATCTGGACTAAACTTGGCACGAATACTCAGTATGCCTAAATGTGAACACTGGTGGACTTCGGGGAAAATAGACCTTGACATTTGGGAGTTGTAGGTGCTGGGATTTATAGTTATAGTTCACCTACAATCAAAGAGCATTCTGAACTCCACCAATGATGGAATTGAACCAAACTTGGCACGCAGTTCTCCCAAGACCAACAGAAAATACCGGAAGGATTTTGGTGGGCATTGTTTCGAGTTTTGGAGTTGTAGTTTGCCTACATCCAGAGAGCACTGTGGACTCAAACCATGATGGATCTGGACTAAACTTGGCAAGGATACTCAAGATGCCCAGATGTGAATACTGGTGGAATTTGGGGAAAATAGACCTTGATATCTTGGGAGTTGTAGTTGCTAGGATGTATAGTTCACCTACCACCAAAGAGTATCGTGAACCCCACCAATGACAGAATTGGGCCAAACTTCCCACATAGAATCCCCATGACCAATAGAAGATACTGTGTTTTCTGGTGGTCTTTGGTGACCCCTCTGACACCCCCTTGCGACCCCCCCAGGGGTCCCGACCCCCAGGTTGAGAAACACTGGGCTAGGAACTAGAGACCAAGCCTGGGCCACCTTGGGCCCTCTTTCCAGGTGTTTTTGGACTACAACTCCCACAATTCCTGATTGTTGTGATGCTAGGAACTAGAGACCAGGCCTGGGCCAACTTGGGCCCTCCTTCCAGGTGTTTTTAGGACTACAACTCCCACAATTCCTGATTGTTGTGATGCTAGGAACTAGAGACCAGGGCCTGGGCCAACTTGGGCCCTCCTTCCAGGTGTTTTTAGGACTACAACTCCCACAATTCCTGATTGTTGTGATGCTAGGAACTAGAGACCAGGGCCTGGGCCAACTTGGGCCCTCCTTCCAGGTGTTTTTGGACTACAACTCCTACAATTCCTGATTGTTGTGATGCTAGGAACTAGAGACCAGGGTCTGGGCCAACTTGGGCCCTCCTTCCAGGTGTTTTTGGACTACAACTCCCACAATTCCTGGTTGTTGTGATGCTAGGAACTAGAGACCAGGGTCTGGGCCAACTTGGGCCCTCCTTCCAGGTGTTTTTGGACTACAACTCCCACAATTCCTGGTTGTTGTGATGCTAGGAACTAGAGACCAGGGCCTGGGCCAACTTGGGCCCTCCTTCCAGGTGTTTTTAGGACTACAACTCCTACAATTCCTGATTGTTGTGATGCTAGGAACTAGAGACCAGGGCCTGGGCCAACTTGGGCCCTCCTTCCAGGTGTTTTTAGGACTACAACTCCCACAATTCCTGATTGTTGTGATGCTAGGAACTAGAGACCAGGGCCTGGGCCAACTTGGGCCCTCCTTCCAGGTGTTTTTAGGACTACAACTCCCACAATTCCTGATTGTTGTGATGCTAGGAACTAGAGACCAGGGCCTGGGCCAACTTGGGCCCTCCTTCCAGGTGTTTTTAGGACTACAACTCCCACAATTCCTGATTGTTGTGATGCTAGGAACTAGAGACCAGGCCTGGGCCAACTTGGGCCCTCCTTCCAGGTGTTTTTGGACTACAACTCCCACAATTCCTGATTGTTGTGATGCTAGGAACTAGAGACCAGGGCCTGGGCCAACTTGGGCCCTCCTTCCAGGTGTTTTTAGGACTACAACTCCTACAATTCCTGATTGTTGTGATGCTAGGAACTAGAGACCAGGGCCTGGGCCAACTTGGGCCCTCCTTCCAGGTGTTTTTGGACTACAACTCCTACAATTCCTGATTGTTGTGATGCTAGGAACTAGAGACCAGGGCCTGGGCCAACTTGGGCCCTCCTTCCAGGTGTTTTTGGACTACAACTCCCACAATTCCTGGTTGTTGTGATGCTAGGAACTAGAGACCAGGGCCTGGGCCAACTTGGGCCCTCCTTCCAGGTGTTTTTAGGACTACAACTCCCACAATTCCAGATTGTTGTGATGCTAGGAACTAGAGACCAGGGCCTGGGCCAACTTGGGCCCTCCTTCCAGGTGTTTTTAGGACTACAACTCCTACAATTCCTGATTGTTGTGATGCTAGGAACTAGAGACCAGGGCCTGGGCCAACTTGGGCCCTCCTTCCAGGTGTTTTTAGGACTACAACTCCTACAATTCCTGATTGTTGTGATGCTAGGAACTAGAGACCAGGCCTGGGCCAACTTGGGCCCTCCTTCCAGGTGTTTTTGGACTACAACTCCCACAATTCCTGATTGTTGTGATGCTAGGAACTAGAGACCAGGCCTGGGCCAACTTGGGCCCTCCTTCCAGGTGTTTTTAGGACTACAACTCCCACAATTCCAGATTGTTGTGATGCTAGGAACTAGAGACCAGGGCCTGGGCCAACTTGGGCCCTCCTTCCAGGTGTTTTTAGGACTACAACTCCCACAATTCCAGATTGTTGTGATGCTAGGAACTAGAGACCAGGGCCTGGGCCAACTTGGGCCCTCCTTCCAGGTGTTTTTAGGACTACAACTCCCACAATTCCTGGTTGTTGTGATGCTAGGAACTAGAGACCAGGGCCTGGGCCAACTTGGGCCCTCCTTCCAGGTGTTTTTAGGACTACAACTCCTACAATTCCTGGTTGTTGTGATGCTAGGAACTAGAGACCAGGGCCTGGGCCAACTTGGGCCCTCCTTCCAGGTGTTTTTAGGACTACAACTCCTACAATTCCTGGTTGTTGTGATGCTAGGAACTAGAGACCAGGGCCTGGGCCAACTTGGGCCCTCCTTCCAGGTGTTTTTAGGACTACAACTCCTACAATTCCTGGTTGTTGTGATGCTAGGAACTAGAGACCAGGGCCTGGGCCAACTTGGGCCCTCCTTCCAGGTGTTTTTAGGACTACAACTCCCACAATTCCTGGTTGTTGTGATGCTAGGAACTAGAGACCAGGGCCTGGGCCAACTTGGGCCCTCCTTCCAGGTGTTTTTAGGACTACAACTCCTACAATTCCTGGTTGTTGTGATGCTAGGAACTAGAGACCAGGGCCTGGGCCAACTTGGGCCCTCCTTCCAGGTGTTTTTAGGACTACAACTCCCACAATTCCAGATTGTTGTGATGCTAGGAACTAGAGACCAGGGCCTGGGCCAACTTGGGCCCTCCTTCCAGGTGTTTTTAGGACTACAACTCCCACAATTCCAGATTGTTGTGATGCTAGGAACTAGAGACCAGGGCCTGGGCCAACTTGGGCCCTCCTTCCAGGTGTTTTTAGGACTACAACTCCTACAATTCCTGATTGTTGTGATGCTAGGAACTAGAGACCAGGGCCTGGGCCAACTTGGGCCCTCCTTCCAGGTGTTTTTGGACTACAACTCCTACAATTCCTGATTGTTGTGATGCTAGGAACTAGAGACCAGGGCCTGGGCCAACTTGGGCCCTCCTTCCAGGTGTTTTTGGACTACAACTCCTACAATTCCTGATTGTTGTGATGCTAGGAACTAGAGACCAGGGTCTGGGCCAACTTGGGCCCTCCTTCCAGGTGTTTTTGGACTACAACTCCTACAATTCCTGATTGTTGTGATGCTAGGAACTAGAGACCAGGCCTGGGCCAACTTGGGCCCTCCTTCCAGGTGTTTTTGGACTACAACTCCTACAATTCCTGATTGTTGTGATGCTAGGAACTAGAGACCAGGGCCTGGGCCAACTTGGGCCCTCCTTCCAGGTGTTTTTAGGACTACAACTCCTACAATTCCTGATTGTTGTGATGCTAGGAACTAGAGACCAGGCCTGGGCCAACTTGGGCCCTCCTTCCAGGTGTTTTTAGGACTACAACTCCCACAATTCCTGATTGTTGTGATGCTAGGAACTAGAGACCAGGCCTGGGCCAACTTGGGCCCTCCTTCCAGGTGTTTTTAGGACTACAACTCCCACAATTCCTGATTGTTGTGATGCTAGGAACTAGAGACCAGGCCTGGGCCAACTTGGGCCCTCCTTCCAGGTGTTTTTGGACTACAACTCCCACAATTCCTGATTGTTGTGATGCTAGGAACTAGAGACCAGGGCCTGGGCCAACTTGGGCCCTCCTTCCAGGTGTTTTTAGGACTACAACTCCCACAATTCCTGATTGTTGTGATGCTAGGAACTAGAGACCAGGGCCTGGGCCAACTTGGGCCCTCCTTCCAGGTGTTTTTGGACTACAACTCCTACAATTCCTGATTGTTGTGATGCTAGGAACTAGAGACCAGGCCTGGGCCAACTTTGGCCCTCCTTCCAGCTGTTTTTGGACTACAACTCCCACAATTCCGGAGGGCCCAAGCTGTGTCTCCTCCAGGCCCTTCCTTTCCTTCCCCCCAAGCCCCTTAGGAGTGCCTCACCGGACGGCCTGGGCGTGGAGGGCTTGCTGGGGGTCTTGAAGGCGCCTCCCGAAGCCATGGCTGCCTCCTTCCAGCTCCTCGGGTTTTGAATATAGGCGCGTTATGGCGTCAAAAGAGGGACGGCTACGGCGGCCGCCGAGGGCCAAACAACTCCCAGAATCAGAACAGAGGGAGAGAAGGGGCGTGGCCTAAGAGCCCAGCAAGGCTGTTTTGCAAGAATCCCTGGACTATTGAGAACCTGGATTATCACTTAAAGCAAGGCTTGGTGATTTCATGTATCTCATAAGACAAGGAATGGACCAGATGACAGATTAGAGAGATGATGGGCCAAAATTAACAAAATGAAGTTCAACAGTGACAAATGCAAGATACTCCACTTAGGCAGGAAAAAACAAAATGCAAAGATACAGAATGGGGGACGATGCCTGGCTCGAGAGCAGTACGTGTGAAAAAGATCTTGGAGTCCTCGTGGACAACAAGTTAAACATGAGCCAGGAATGTGATGTGGCGGCAAAAAAAGCCAATGGGATTTTGCCCTGCATCAAGAGGAGCCTTGTGTCTAGATCTAGGGAAGTAATGCTACCCCTCTATTCTGCTTTGGTTAGACCACATCTGGAATATTGTGTCCAATTCTGGGCACCACAATTCAAGAGAGATGTTGACAAGCTGGAATGTGTCCAGAGGAAGAGGGCGACTCAAATGATCAAGGGTCTAGAGAACAAGCCCTATGAGGAGCGGCTTAAAGAGAGCGGCTTGAAGCCATTGTTCCATTGCGTCCTAGTCTCCAGGGAGGCAGAAAGGAAGCTTGCTCCCTCCTCCTCCCTGTGACAAGCTGGAATGTGTCCAGAGGAAGGCAACTAAAATGATCAAGGGTCTGGAGAACAAGCCCTATGAGGAGCGGCTTAAAGAACTGGGCATGTTTAGCTTGAAGAAGAGAAGGATGAGAGGAGATATGATAGCCATGTATAAATATGTGAGAGGAAGCCACAGGGAGGAGGGAGCAAGCTTGTTTTCTGCTTCCCTGGAGACTAGGACGCAATGGAACAATGGCTTCAAATTACAAGAGAGGAGATTCCATCTGAACATGAGGAAGAACTTCCTGACTGTGAGAGCCGTTCAGCAGTGGAACTCTCTGCCCCGGAGTGTGGTGGAGGCTCCTTCTTTGGAAGCTTTTAAACAGAGGCTGGATGGCCATCTGTCAGGGGTGATTTGAATGCAATATTCCTGCTTCTTGGCAGAATGGGGTTGGACTGGATGATGGCCCATGAGGTCTCTTCCAACTCTTTGATTCTAGGATTCTAGATGCAAAAGATTATTTTTGTATATTATACTATAAAATGTATTACATAATACTAATAATATATAATATATTTTATATTACAGTAATATCCTAAAATACGGATAATCTATATACATTGTACAATAATAGAGTACAATATTAATAATATTATAATAATTGTATATTATATATTGCATGTAATATTATTAATAATGTTGCAATATAGAGGTATAGTACTTACTTACTTACTTTCTTACTTAGGCGATCCCTCGTTGGACGAGTAAGATGGTCTTCCATTATGGATTTCCTTGTGGGTCCGTATGTGGCTGTGGAGCCCTATTCTTGCTCTGCATCTTCTTCCGCAGTGAGGGCATTGGTTTCCAGGTGGAAGGCGGTCCCGGTTGGGGTTGCCTTGACGCGCCTTCCTCTTGGCATGATTCTCCCTTTCGCCCTCCACTCGTGCCTCCTCCAATTCTGCAGCACTGCTGGTCACAGCTGACCTCCAGCTGGAGCGGTCAAGGGCCAGGGCTTCCCAGTTCTCAGTGTCCACGCCAAAGTTTTTAAGGTTGGCTTTGAGCCCATCTTTTTTTTAAAATAATTTTTATTAGAAAAATGCTTGCTCCATCCATGTTCAACATCTACACAAATGACCAGCCACTGCCAGAAGGGACAGAGAATTTCATCTATGCTGATGATCGTGCCATTACTGCTCAAGCAGGGAGCTTTGAGATGGTAGAACAGAAGCTTTCCGAAGCTCTAGATGCTCTCACTGCCTATTACAGAGAAAACCAGCTGATCCCTAATCCATCTAAAACACAGACATGCGTCTTTCACCTCAAGAACAGAGAAGCATCCTGAGCTCTGAGGATTATTACCTGGGAAGGAATCCCACTGGAGCATTGCAGCGCACCCAAATCCTTGGTAGTCACTCTGGACCGTGCTCTTACCTACAAGAAGCACTGCCTGAACATCAAGCAAGAAGTGGATGCTAGAAACAATATCATACGAAAGCTGACTGGCACAACCTGGGGATCACAACCAGACACAGTGAAGACATCTGGCCTTGCGCTGTGCTACTCTGCTGCTGAGTATGCATGCCCAGTGAGGAACACATCACGCTAAAACAGTGGATGTGGCTCTGAATGAGACATGCCGCATTATCACGGGGTGTCTGCGCCCCACACCACTGGAGAAATGACACTGCTTAGCGGTATTGCACCACCTGACATCCGCCGGGAAGTAGCAGCCAATAGTGAAAGGACCAAGGCAGAGACATCTCCAGCTCATCCCTGTTTGGGTATCAGCCAGCACACCAACGACTTAAATCTAGAAATAGTTTTCTAAGATCTACAGAGACACTCACTGGAACACCCCAGCAAGCGAGAGTCCAAAAGTGGCAGGCTCAAACCCAGAACCTCAACCAATGGCTGATACCAAATGAGAGACTCCTTCCTGGGCACACAGCAACTTGGAACTCTGAACAGACTGCGCTCTGGCACCACGAGATGCAGAGCCAACCTTCAGAAATGGGGCCACAAAGTGGATCCTCGACATGCGAGTGTGGAGAAGAGCAAACCACTGACCACCCGCTGCAATGCACCCTGAGCCCTGCCACGTGATGCACAAGGGAGGACCTTCTTGCAGCAACACCGGAAGCACTCCAAGGGGACAGATACTGGTCAAAGGACATTTAACCAACTACCAAACTCACAAGTTGTGTATTTTTCTGTTTGTTTGCTTTGTTCTGTTAGAAATGTAATATAATGGACTGGCTGCTCTGACACGACAAATAAATAAATTTAGGTGATCCCTCGTTGGACGAGTAAGGTGGTCTTCCATTATGTGTTTCCTTGTGGATTCGTAGGTGGCTGTGGAGCCCTCTTCTTGATCCACATCTTCTCCCACAGTGAAGGCATTAATTGGTTTCCAGGTGGAAGGCGGTCCCGGTCGGGGTTGGCTTGACGCGCCTTCCTCTTGGCACGCTTCTCCCTTTTACCCTCCATTCGTGCCTCTTCAAATTCTGCAGCACTGCTGCTCACAGCTGACCTCCAGCTGGAGCGCGCAAGGGCCAGGGCTTCCCAGTTCTCAGTGTCTATGCCAGAGATTTTAAGGTTGGCTTTGAGGCTATCTTTCAATCTCTTTTCCTGTCCTCCAACATTCTGTTTTCCGTTCTTGAGTTCAGAGTAGAGCAACTGCTTTGGGAGACGGTGGTCAGGCATCAGACAACGTGGCCGGCCCAGCGGAGTTGATGATGGAGGACCATCGCTTCAATGCTGGTGGTCTTTGCTTCTTCCAGCATGCTGACGTTTGTCCGCCTGTCTTCCCAAGAGATTTGCAGGATTTTCTGATGGAATCATTCCAGGAGTTGCGTTTTGACGTCTATAGACAGTCCACGTTTCGCAGGCGTATAGCAGGGTTGGGAGGACAATAGCTTTATAAACAAGCCCCTTGGTCTCCCTTTGGATGTCCCGGTCCTCAAACACTCTCTGCTTCATTTGGAAGAATGCTGCACTCGCAGAGCTCAGGCGGTGTTGAATTTCGGTGTCAATGTTGACTTTGGTGGAGAGGTGGCTGCCAAGGGAGTGGAAATGGTCAACATTTTCTAATGTTACACCATTAAGCTGTATCTCTGGAATTGGAGAGGGATTGCCTGGTGACTTCTGGAAGAGCAGTTTGGTTTTCTCAATGTTTAATGACAGGCCGAGCTTCTCGTATGCTTCTGCGAAGGTGTTTAGAGTGGCTTGTAGGTCTTCTTCTGAATGCGCACAGACCACGTTGTCATCAGCATACTTGAGTTCTATAACAGATGTTGTTGTAACCTTGGTTTTGGCTTTCAGTCTGCTGAGGTTAAATAGCTTGCCATCTGTCTGATAGATTATTTCCACTCCGGTGGGAAGCTTCCAATCAAAAAGGTGAAGTATCATAGCGATGAAGATAGAGGATAACACATCCCAACAGTGGTGATCTCCACACAAACAGACACATGTTTAAGGGATGGAGTGGGGGGGTCTTACCAAACCTAAATGTGGTGAAGGTTCTGGCCCTGATGGTGTGAAAGAATTGCGGGGGGGGGGGGGGGGGGTTGCTCTTGTTTCCTATGCGTCGCTCTCTCTCTAGCTGATCTATCATTGGCCATATA
>NW_026844366.1:353424856-353531766 GCF_025583915.1 Anolis sagrei ordinatus | reverse complement strand
AACAAGAGCCAGCTTCAGCAGGGCGGATGGATGCGCTGTATTGACTCAAATCTAGTGCGCCGTCCAATCTAATGCGCACCTCCATTTTCAAAGTCCGGAAGCCAAAGAAAACCTATTTGCTGCCAAATGCAATGCGCACCAACAGAAAGTGCGCTCTTTGTAATTCAGCCCCAAAAGTTGTGCATTACAGTTGCAGCCTGCTTTGGATTTCTCCTTTGAAAACATAAGTGTTAGAGCACCAAAACTTCCAGCAATGGAAAGGAAAAACTTGGGGTGCATCTATGCTGCAGAATGAGTCCCTTTCAATTGCCTTGGTACAATGGTATGGAATCACAGGGACTGTAATTTGACAAGATCGCAAGCTTTTTCCACCAAAAAATGCTGATGCCTCACCAAACTACAAATAATAATAATAATAATAATAATAATAATAATAATAATAATCCTTTATTTATACCTCGCTACCATCTCCCAAAGGACTCGGTGCAACTTACAAGAGGCCGAGCCCAAATACAATAGTAAAACAACAGCAGCAACAGACAGCAAAATAACTCCGAAAACAAAGCAATCCCAAGATTTCATAGTTGTAAATTGCACGTAACCTATAGAATCCTAGAATCCTAGAGTTGGAAGAGACCTCATGGGCCATCCAGTCCAACCCCCTGCCAAGAAGCAGGAATATTGCATTCAAATCACCCCTGACAGATGGCCATCCAGCCTCTGTCCAAAAGCTTCCAAAGAAGGAGCCTCCACCACACTCCGGGGCAGAGAGTTCCACTGCTGAACAGCTCTCACAGTCAGGAAGTTCTTCCTCATGTTCAGGTGGAATCTCCTCTCTTGTCGTTTGAAGCCATTGTTCCATTGTGTCCTACTCTCCAGGGAAGCAGAAAGGAAGCTTGCTCCATCCTCTCTCTGACTTCCTCTCACATACTTATACATGGCTATCAAGCTAGAATGTGTCCAGAAGAGGGCGACTAAAATGTATTTCCTTCCTTTTTTCCTCTCTTCCTTCCTTCTTTCTTTCCCTACCTACTTTTTTCTTTCTTTCCTTCCCTCCTTCTTTTTTTCCTTCTTTCCTTTCTTAATTCCTTCCATCTTTAATTCCTTCCTTTTTCTTTCCCTTCTTCCTTCCTTTTTTACTTCCTTCCTTCTTTTTCCTCCCTACCTTCTTTACCTCCCTACTTTTTTCTTTCCTTGCTTCTTTCCTTCCCACCTTCTTTCTTTTTTCCCCTTCTTTCCTTCCATAATTCCTTCCTTCTTTAATTTTTTCCTTCTTTCCTCCTTTTTTCCTTTCCTTCCCTCTTTCCTTCCTTTTTTCTTCCTTCTTTCTTTCCCTTCTTCTTTCTTTCCTTTTTTCTTTTTCCTCCCTACTTTTTCTTTCTTTCTTTCCTTCCTTCTTTCCTTCCCTCCTTCTTTTTTCCCTTCTTCCCTTCCATAATTCCATCTTTAATTCCTTCCTTCTTTCCTCCTTTTTTCCTACTTCCTTCTTTCTACCCCTTCTTCCTTCTTCCCTCCCTTTCTTCCTTCTTTTTCCTTCCTTCCTTCTTTCCTTACTTTTTTCTCTTTCCTTCCTTCTTTCCTTCTTTCTTTTCTTCCTTAATTCCTTCCATCTTTAATTCCTTGCTTCTTTCCTCCTTTTTTCCTTCTTTCATGCCTTTCTTTTTTCTTTCTTTCCCTCCTTCTTTCTTTTTTCCTTCTTTCCTTCCATAATTCCTTTCTTCCATCTTTCCTTCCTTCTTTCCCTCCCTACTTTTTTCTTTTCTTCCTTCCTTCCTTCCTTCTTTTTTTCCTTCTTCCCTTCCTTAATTTCTTCTATCTTTAATTCGTTCCTTTTTTCCTTCCCTCTTTCCTTCCCTCCTTCTTTCTTTATTTCCCTTCTTCCTTCTTTTTCCTTCCTTCCCTCCTTCCTTTTTTACTTTTTCCCTTCCTTCATTCCTTCCATCTTTAATTCTTTCCTTTTTTTCCTTCTTTCATTCCTTTTTCTTTCTTTCCATTCTTCCTTCTTTTTCCTTCCTTCCTTCTTTCCCTCCCTACTTTTTCTTTCTTTTCGTCCTCCTTTCTTTTTCCTTCTTTTCTTTCCTTTCCTAATTCCTTCCTTCCTTCTTTCCTTCCATAATTCCTTCCATCTTTAATTCCTTCCTGCTTTCCTCCTTTTTTYCTTCTTTCCTTCCTTTTTTCTCWTTCCCTTCTTCCTTCTTTTTCCTTCCTCCCTCCCTACTTTTTTCTTTCCTTCCATAATTCCTTCCATCTTTAATTCCTTCTTGCTTTCCTCCTTTTTTTCCTTCTTTCATTCCTTACTTTTCTTCCTTTCTTTTTCCTTTCTTTCCCTTCTTCCTTTTTTCTTTCCTTCCTTCTTTTCCTCCCTACTTTTTTCTTTCTTTCCTTCCTTCTTTCCTTCCTTCCTGCCTTCTTTCTTTTTTCCTTCTTTCCTTTCTTAATTCCTTCCATCTTTAATTCCTTCCTTTTTCTTTCCCTTCTTCCTTCCTTTTTTACTTCCTTCCTTCTTTTTCCTCCCTACCTTCTTTACCTCCCTACTTTTTTCTCCCCTTCCTTAATTCCTTCCATCTTTAATTCCTTCCTTTTTTCCTTCTTTCATTCCTTCCTTTTTATTTCTTTCCCTTCTTCCTTCTTTCATTCCTTCCTTTTTTTCCCTTCCTTTCCCTTCTTCCTTCTTTTTCCTTCCTTCTTTCCCTCCCTACTTTTTTCTTTCTTTCTTTCCTTCCTTCCTTTTTTCTTCCTTCTTTCCCTCCCTCCTTTCCTTCCTTCTAGGGTCAATGCGCTGACGTCACGGGGGTGGGCGTGGCCTCCCTTCCCCTGCCTGGCGTGCCTCTCCCAAGATGGCGCCGGCGGGCGGATGCGGCGAGCGAGCGAGCGAGAGAGAGAGAGAGCGTCAGAGCGTCAGAGCGTCGGCGTCGCGGGTGACGTCACGTGTGGGCTGATCTGGGCCTGCGAGCGGGAGGCGGGCAGGGCGGAGTACGGGCGCCGCCGAGGGACACGCGGGAGCCGCGCGGGCGTTTTCCTCCTGCTTCTCCTTGCTGCTTCTCCTGCTCCTCAGTCATTGAGAGGGAAGGAAGGGCAGGAGGGGGCCATGGCCGGCTACGAGTACGTGAGCGCCGAGCAGCTGGCCGGCTTCGACAAGTACAAGGTGAGCACAACTGCAGGGGAGGCACCACTCCACCACCCATCATCCCCAGGCAGCAAGGGAGAGGTGAACTACAACTCCCATCCTCCCCCCTTCCATCTGGCCTCACTCCTTCCCTTTGACCTTGCTGCTGCCGCCTGGGACTACACCTCCCATCACTCTCCCTCATTCCCATCTGGGCTGCGCCTCCCATGCTCCACAGCATGAGGACTACAACTCCCAGCATCCTCACCCACCAGATCTGCTTCTCACTGCAGCTCCCATCCTCCACACATTGCCACAACTGCTGCCTAGGACTACACCTCCCATCCTCCTCCTTCATTCACTCCCATCCCTTCTGGACTACACCTCCCATGCTCCACATCAAAGCCTTACTTCTGCCTAGGACTACACCTCCCATCACCCTCCGCGATTCCCTTCCCGACTACATCTCCCATTTTCCACATCAAAGCCCTAGGAAGGACTACATCTCTCATCATCCTCTTTCACTCACTCCCTTCTGGACTACACCTCCCATGCTCCACATCAAAGCCCTAGGTGAGGACTACAGCTCTCATCCTCCTCCTTCATTCACTCCCATCCCTTCTGGACTACACCTCCCATGCTCCACATCAAAGCCCTAGGTGAGGACTATAACTCCCATCATCTTCACCCACTTCATGTGTGTCTCACTGCAGCTCCCATCCTCCCCACTTTGCCTTACTGCTGCCTAGGACGACACCTCCCATCACCCTCCACAACTCCCTTCCCGACTATATCTCTCATGTTCCACATCAAAGCGCTAGGCGAGGACTACACCTCCCATCCTCCAACCTTCACTCACTCCCATCCCTTCTGGACTACACCTCCCATGCTCCACATCAAAGCCCTAGGTGAGGACTATAACTCCCATCATCTTCATTCACTCCCATCCCTTCTGGACTACACCTCCCATGCTCCACATCAAAGCCTTACTTCTGCCTAGGACTACACCTCCCATCACCCTCCGCGATTCCCTTCCCGACTACATCTCCCATTTTCCACATCAAAGCCCTAGGAAGGACTACACCTCTCATCATCCTCTTTCACTCACTCCCTTCTGGACTACACCTCCCATGCTCCACATCAAAGCCCTAGGTGAGGACTACAGCTCTCATCCTCCTCCTTCATTCACTCCCATCCCTTCTGGACTACACCTCCCATGCTCCACATCAAAGCCCTAGGTGAGGACTATAACTCCCATCATCTTCACCCACTTCATGTGTGTCTCACTGCAGCTCCCATCCTCCCCACTTTGCCTTACTGCTGCCTAGGACGACACCTCCCATCACCCTCCACAACTCCCTTCCCGACTATATCTCTCATGTTCCACATCAAAGCGCTAGGCGAGGACTACACCTCCCATCCTCCAACCTTCACTCACTCCCATCCCTTCTGGACTACACCTCCCATGCTCCACATCAAAGCCCTAGGTGATGACTATAACTCCCATCTTTCTCACCCACCTGATGTATATCCCACTGCAGCTCCCATCCTCCCCACTTTGCCTCAATGCTGCCTAGGACTACACCTCCCATCCCCCTCCACAACTCCCTTCCCAACTACATCTCCCATGTTCCACATCAAAGCCCTAGGTGAGGACTACACCTCCCATCCTCCAACCTTCACTCACTCCCATCCCTTCTGGACTACACTTCCCATGCTCCACATCAAAGCCCTAGGTGAGGACTACACCTCCCATCCTCCTCCTTCACTTACTCCCATCCCTTCTGGATTACATCTCCCATGCTCCTCATCAAAGCCCTAGGCAAGGACTATAACTCCCATCATCCTCACCCACCTCATGTATATCTCACTGGAGCTCTCATCCTTCCCCACTTTGCCTTACTGCTGCCTAGGACGACACCTCCCATCCTCCTTCATTCACTCCCATCCCCTCTGGACTACACCTCCCATGCTCCACATCAAAGCGCTAGGCAAGGACTACAACTCCCATCATCCCCACCCACCTCATGTATATCTCACTGCAGCTCCCATCCTTCCCCACTTTGCCTTACTGCTGCCTAGAACTACACCTCCCATCACCCTCCACGACTCCCTTCCCGACTACATCTCCCATGTTCCACATTAAAGCCCTAGGCAAGGACTACACCTCCCATCATCCTCTTTCACTCACTCCCTTCTGGACTACACTTCCCATGTTCCACATCAAAGCCCTAGGGAAGGACTATAACTCCTATCGTCCTCACCCACCTCATGTATATCTCACTGCAGCTCCCATCCTCCCCACTTTGCCTTACTGCTGCCTAAGACTACACCTCCCATCACCCTCCACGACTCCTTCCCCGACTACATCTCCCATTTTCCATCAAAGCCCTAGGCGAGGACTACACCTTCCATCGTCCTCCTTCACTCACTCCCTTCTGGACTACACTTCCCATGCTCCACATCAAAGCCCTAGGCGAGGACTATAACTCCGATCATCTTCACCCACCTCATGTATATCTCACTGCAGCTCCCATCCTCCCCACTTTGCCTTACTGCTGCCTAGGACTACACCTCCCATCACCCTCCAAGACTCCCTTCCCGACTGCATCTCCCATGTTCCACATCAAAGCCCTAGGCGAGGAGTACACCTCTCACAATCCTCTTTCACTCACTCCCTTCTGGACTACACCTCCCATGCTCCACATCAAAGCCCTAGGTGAGGACTACAGCTCTCATCCTCCTCCTTCATTCACTCCCATCCCTTCTGGACTACACCTCCCATGCTCCACATCAAAGCCCTAGGTGAGGACTATAACTCCCATCATCTTCACCCACTTCATGTGTGTCTCACTGCAGCTCCCATCCTCCCCACTTTGCCTTACTGCTGCCTAGGACTACACCTCCCATCATTCACCACCACTCCCTTCCCTGACTACACCTCTCATATTCCACAGCAAAGCTCTAGGCATGGAGGACTGCATATCCCAGCACCCTCAGCTATCACTACAGTTTGCCTTGCTCCTGCTCAGGACTACAGCTCCCACCGTCCTCCCTCACTCAACCACACAGCATTACTTCCCTGTCATTGGACTATAACTCCCATGCTCCACAGCCAGCTGTACTAGCCTTACAACACTACTGAACAGCGGGTCTCAACAGGGATGATGGGTGTTGTTGTTCACCCTCCTCTATCCACCATCCGGCATAGATGAGCCACACCGCGATGCCCATCATCCCCCATCACAGAATGAAAAAGCCTGGTGAGCACAAGGTTGGCACTGGTGGCTGTGGACCATGGGAGATGTAGTCCAAGGGAATGGAAGAAAGGAAATCTGTGCAAGTCGGCTGAGGGAGGAGGAGGAGGAAGGATGGGCTTTGTAGTCCTTCACAAAAGCACATTTTCACTGTGGAATGAATGCATTTTGACAGCCCCATGGCTCAAGGCTATGAGGAATCATGGAAACTGTAGTCATTTGGTAAGGCACTTGATGACGAGACCTTATGAAACTATACCTTCCATAGTATTGGGCTTTGGTGGTTCGAACGGCGCGCAAACCGCATTGGTTCCACAGTGTGTAGATCCACACGCATGGACGCATATGTGGAAAAAAGGTCACAAGTTGGGAATTATTTATTCCGTATCAAATTATATTTATTTATTTATTTATTTACAGTATTTATATACCGCCTGGGGCAATGCCAGCTAGCTTATAGAGTTTATCAAGAGATGTAGGTTTAAGACATCCTGTGATTATTCTGCATGTTTCATTCAATGAGAGTTTATCAACAGGTGTAGGTTTAAGACACCCTGTGATTATTCTGCATGTTTCATTCAATGCCATGTTCACCTGGTTTGCAGGGAGTGGTAGTTCTCATAAAGCTTTCCCTTCATTGGTGTCTACTGGGAGGAGGCTGGTAGCCAAGCAGTGGGGGGCTTTCACAGAGTTCATCCTTATTTCTCTCACATTTAGCAGCAACTTCCCATCGCACATCATGGGAAGGGGGAGGCAATGCCAGCTAGCTTGTAGAGTTTATCAACAGGTGTAGGTTTAAGACATCCCGTGATTATTCTGCATGTTTCATTCAATGCTATGTTCACCTGGTTTGCATGGAGTGGTGGTTCTCATAAAGCTTTTCCTTGATTTGAGTCTACTGGGAGGAGGCTGGTAGCCATGTAGTGGGGGGCTTTCACAGGGTTCAACGTTATTTCTCTCACATTTAGGAGCAACTTCCCATTGCACATCGGGGGGGGGGCAATGCCAGCTAGCTTGTAGAGTTTATCAAAAGTTATAGGTTTAAGACATCCTGTGATTATTCTGCATGTTTCGTTCAATGCTATGTTCACCTGCTTTGCATGGAATGGTGGTTCTCATAAAGCTTTTCCTTGATTTGAGTCTACTGGGAGGAGGCTGGTAGCCATGCAGTGGGTGGCTTTCACAGGGTTCAACCTTATTTCTCTTACGTTTAGTAGCAACTTCCCGTCACACATCGGGTGGGGGGGGGGGGATGCCATCTAGCTTGTAGAGTCTATCAAAAGTTATAGGTTTAAGACATCCTGTGATTATTCTGCATGTTTCGTTCAATGCTATGTTCACCTGCTTTGCATGGAATGGTGGTTCTCATAAAGCTTTTCCTTGATTTGAGTCTACTGGGAGGAGGCTGGTAGCCATGCAGTGGGTGGCTTTCACAGGGTTCAACCTTATTTCTCTTACGTTTAGTAGCAACTTCCCGTCACACATCGGGTGGGGGGGGGATGCCATCTAGCTTGTAGAGTCTATCAAAAGTTATAGGTTTAAGACATCCTGTGATTATTCTGCATGTTTCGTTCAATGCTATGTTCACCTGCTTTGCATGGAATGGTGGTTCTCATAAAGCTTTTCCTTGATTTGAGTCTACTGGGAGGAGGCTGGTAGCCATGCAGTGGGTGGCTTTCACAGGGTTCAACCTTATTTCTCTTACGTTTAGTAGCAACTTCCCGTCACACATCGGGTGGGGGGGGGATGCCATCTAGCTTGTAGAGTCTATCAAAAGTTATAGGTTTAAGACATCCTGTGATTATTCTGCATGTTTCGTTCAATGCTATGTTCACCTGCTTTGCATGGAATGGTGGTTCTCATAAAGCTTTTCCTTGATTTGAGTCTACTGGGAGGAGGCTGGTAGCCATGCAGTGGGGGGCTTTCACAGGGTTCAACCTTATTTCTCTCACATTTAGCAGCAACTTCCCATCGCATCGGGTGGGGGGGGGATGCCATCTAGCTTGTAGAGTCTATCAAAAGTTATAGGTTTAAGACATCCTGTGATTATTCTGCATGTTTCGTTCAATGCTATGTTCACCTGCTTTGCATGGAATGGTGGTTCTCATAAAGCTTTTCCTTGATTTGAGTCTACTGGGAGGAGGCTGGTAGCCATGCAGTGGGTGGCTTTCACAGGGTTCAACCTTATTTCTCTTACGTTTAGTAGCAACTTCCCGTCACACATCGGGTGGGGGGGGGATGCCATCTAGCTTGTAGAGTCTATCAAAAGTTATAGGTTTAAGACATCCTGTGATTATTCTGCATGTTTCGTTCAATGCTATGTTCACCTGCTTTGCATGGGCACACTTATGCCAAACAGGGCAGGCATACTCGGCGGTTGAGTAAGACAAGGCCAGGGCTGATGTTCTCATTAATTTTGAGTCCGTACCCCACGTGCTGCCAGTAAGTTTTCGCAGGATGTTATTGAATGCAGCTACCTTGTGCTTGGTGTTCAAGCAGTGCTTCCTCTATGATAGTGTTCGATCTAAGGTGACACCGAGATATTTAGGATGGAAACAGCGTTCAAGCTCTTGACCTTCCCAGGTGACTTTCAATTTCCTGTTGGCTCTTTCCGTGTCCCCCAAGGCGGGATGAGGGTTTACCTAACCAAGCCACCAAGTCTGAAGGCAGTAGCAAAGGTTTTATTCATCTGGCCAGGTGGATGTCAGGACAGTGTAATTGCCAACAGAACAGACATTGCATACAATACAGTGCAGAGCAGGCTTGGGCAAATGTCGGCCCTCCAGGTGTTTTGGACTCCAACTCCCACAATTCCTAACAGCCTACCGTTTCTCAAATCAAATCAATACAGTTGACACACACACTCTCACTGATTCCTTGCATGCTCCAACACATTTTGCTTGTTAAAAAGAGCATCCAAGAGCCAGTGTGGTCTAGTGGCATGAGCATCAGATGAATATCTGAAGATGGGGGTTTGAATCCCTGCTCAACCACTGATCATGACCTTGGGCAAGTCACGTTCTCTCAGCTTCGGAACAAGGCAACAAATCGCATCTTCCCGAGAGAACCCAGGAAAGGTCTTCCAGAAGTCAGGTCCGCTTGAAATAGGAGAGAGTCAGTTCCTCTACCTCCAGGTTCTTTGGACGTCAACTTCCACAATTCCTGGCTGTTAGGAATTGTGGGAATTGAAGTCCAAAGTACCTGGAGGGCCCAAGTTTGCCCATTCCTGCTCTATATGTTTTACAGTCTCTGTTACCTGAGTCTAATGCACCATTGGTCGAAAGTGTCTCCCAAAGGCCATCTAGTCCAACCCTCTTCTGGCCAGGCAAGATGACACAATCGGAACCCTCCCAACAGATGGCCACCCAACCTCTGCTTAAGAGAAGGAAGGAGATGCCACCAGACTCATGGAGAGCAGATTCCGTGACTCTTGTGACTTTTCTCGACAGGAAGATAGTCTTCTGTTGTTGTCTCTTCACCTCCTGGGTTCAGAAACTGGGGATTTTGCCCCGACTTGCTGCCCCTTTCCTTGCGGCTCAAGGGAACAGCGGTCAGTTGTGCCATGGCGGTCAGTCTTAAGGGTCCAGAGTCCATTTCTGTGCGTAATTCTCGTTCCCTCCTTGGGAAGGCATGTGGTTCCTCTCCGGCATTTAATCCGCCGCTACAAATCCCCCTTTGGGTTTTTTTCCATAGGCAGAACTTGGAAAATTACTTTGGGCAAGGCATTCGTTGTCATCGTAATTCATATTTAGTTGGTGTTATCGGTGTGTAAGTTAGAGGTTGTTTATATTGATTTGCATAAGGAGACAGAGGCACAGGAATGGGGTCGAGCCCCGCTTTGCAACATTGGGTTTTGCAACCTAGTGGTCAGTCTGGCCTCTCCAAGGGAGGGATGCTTGCTGGTTGTTTACATCCCGAGATAAGGAGCCCACAAAGCACCAATGGCTCCTTATCTGTGGCTTTGGATGCATTTCCTGCCAAAAAGACCCCTCCCCACCTCTGTTTGCTCTGCAAAGTCGGTTGCACCCTGATACATTCTCACATAGCATTCTCACATTCCTTGCAGCTCGGAGGAATGAGAAGAGCGGGCCTGGCATTCTTTAGAAATCGTAAGATCTTAGGTGGAAGAGGTTCCCAAAGGCCAAGCTGAAGATCAATCCCGACAAGACAGAGGTCCTCCTGGTTGATCGTAAACCGGATCGGGGTATAGGGTAGCATCCTGTGTTGGACGGGGTTGCACTCCCCCTGAAGCCATAGGTCCGCAGTTTGGGGGTCCTCTGGACTCATCACTTACGCTTGAGGCTCAGGCGTCGGCGGTGTCCGGGAGGGCTTTTGCACAATTGAGACTTGTGCGCCATCTGAACACGAGGAAGAACTTCCTGACTGTGAGAGCCGTTCAGCAGTGGAACTCTCTGCCCCGGAGTGTGGTGGAGGCTCCTTCTTTGGAGGCTTTTAAGCAGAGGCTGGATGGCCATCTGTCAGGGGTGATTTGAATGCAATATTCCTGCTTCTTGGCAGAATGGGGTTGGACTGGATGGCCCAGGAGGTCTCTTCCAACTCTTTGATTCTAGGATTCTATGATTCTAACTGCGACCGTACCTCGTAAAGACTAATCTGGCCGAGGTGGTTCATGCCTTGGTCACCTCTAGATTGGACTACTGTAATGCGCTCTACGTGGGGCTGCCCTTGAAAACGGCTCGGAAATTCCAACTGGTCCAACGACCAGGCTGTTACAGAGAGAGGTCAACCCTCCTGTATAAGGAGCTCCACTGGCTGCCGTTCATCTTCCAGTCCCAATTCAAGGTGCAGGTGCTCACCTACAAAGCCCTAAATGGTTTGGGACCCGCCTACCTGCGTGACCGCATCTCCATATATGAACCCACACGTTCCCTTCGGTCATCTGGAGAGGCCCTGCTCACGATCCCACCTGCTTTGCAAGCGCGTTTGGTGGGGACGAGGGACAGGGCCTTCTCTGTGGTGGCCCCCCCGACTCAGGAACTCTCTCCCCAAGGACATCAGACAAGCCCCAACGTTGGCAATCTTTATATTTGTATGTAGTTGTTTGTTGCGGCCTTGGCCTTTGTGAGCCGCATCGAGTCCTTCAGGAGATTTTGCGGGGTATAAATAAAGATAATAATAATAATAATAATAATAATAATAATAATAATAATAATAAATTAATAAAAAAGGCCACTAGTCCAGCCTCTTTCTTCTGCCACACAGGAAGACACCATCAAAGTCTTCTCAAAAGATGGCCACTCAGCTTTTGCTTAAAACCCACACCCAAAAAGGAGACTCCAATACATTCCCACCAGGAAGTTCTTCCTAATGTTTAGGAGGAATCCCTTTTTCCTGCAATTTGGTTCCGTGGTTCCGTTGTGTCTCAGTCCTTGGACCACAGCACAGTGCAGGATATATTTCCAACCGGAATCTGAACAATATGGGAACCCTGAGACTTAAAACAGAGGTTGGATGTCAAAAGCAGTTGTGCCTTCCTTAGAACTCCAATATACTGATGATAACATAATCTGTGCTCATTCAGAGGAAGACCTACAAGCCACTCTGAACACCTTTCAAGAGAGATATTGACCAGCTGGAATGTGTCCAGAGAAAGAGGGCGACTAAAATGATCAAGGGTCTGGAGAACAAGCCCTATGAGGAGCGGCTTAATCATAGAATCATAGAATCAAAGAGTTGGAAGAGACCTCATGGGCCATCCAGTCCAACCCCATTCTGCCAAGAAGCAGGAATATTGCATTCAAATCACCCCTGACAGATGGCTTAAGGAGCTGGGCATGTTTAGCATGAAGAAGAGAAGGATGAGAGGAGATATGATAGCCATGTATAATAAATATGTGAGAGGAAGCCACAGGGAGGAGGAGGAGGGAGCAAGCTTGTTTTCTGCTTCCCTGGAGACTAGGATGCAAGGGAGCAATGGCTTCAAACTACAAGAGAGGAGATTCCATCTGAACATGAGGAAGAACTTCCTGACTGTGAGAGTCGTTCAGCAGTGGAACTCTCTGCCCCTGAGTGTGGTGGAGGCTCCTTCTTTGGAAGCTTTTAAGCAGAGGCTGGCTGGCCATCTGTCAGGGGTGATTTGAATGCAATATTCCTGCTTCTTGGCAGAATGGGGTTGGACTGGATGGCCCAGGAGGTCTCTTCCAACTCTTTGATTCTAGGATTCTATGATTCTTTGCAGAAGCGTACGAAAAGCTTGGCCTCTCAAATGCTCCTCTACCTGCAGAAAGCACCAGTCAATTCTCTGCAATGCCAGAAATACAACTTAATGGTGAAACATTACAAAACGTTGACTATTTCCGCTCCCTTGGCAGCCACCTCCACAAAATTCAACATTGACACTGCAATAGAGTGCTGTCTGAGCTCTGCAAGTCCAGCATTTTTCTGAATGAAGCAGAAAGCGTTTGAGGATGTGTTTTATCCTGTATAATTTCTGCAATGTAAATCGCCTGGAGCATCTCGGATGGAGGGCGATTAATAAGTAATTAAAGATGATGATGATGATGATGATGATGATTGGGATCTTTGTAGGGAGACCAAGGCTTCTGCCAACCTAGCAGTTCGAAAACATGCAAATGTGAGTAGATCAATAGGTACCGCTCCGGCGGGAAGGTAACAGTGCTCCATGCAGTCATGCTGGCCACATGACCTTGGAGGTGTCTATGGACAACACTGGCTCTTCAGCTTAGAAATGGAGATGAGCACCAGAGTCCCAGAGTCGGACACGACTGGACTTAATGTCAGGGGACAACCTTTACCTTTACCTAGGGAGACCAAGATGATTGTTTACAAAGCTATTGTCATAGAATCCTAGAGATGGAAGGGAACCCATGGGCCATCCAGTCCAACCCCATTCTGCCAAGAAGCAGGAAAATGGCATTCAAATCACCCCTGACAGATGGCTATCCAGCGTCTGCTTAAAAGCTTCCAAAGAAGGAGCCTCCACCACACTCCGGGGCAGAGAGTTCCACTGCTGAACGGCTCTCACAGTCAGGAAGTTCTTCCTCATGTTCAGATGGAATCTCCTCTCTTGTAGTTTGAAGCCATTGTTCCATTGTGTCCTACTCTCCAGGGAAGCAGAAAGGAAGCTTGCTCCCTCCTCCTTAGGACTTCCTCTAACATACTTATAAATGGCTATCCTGTCTCCTCTCAGCCTTCTCTTCTGTAGGCTAAACATGCCCAGCTCTTTAAGCCGCTCCTCATAGGGCTTGTTTTCTCAGTTCTTATTGTTGCTAGTTGGTCCTTATATAGCTATAACGTTATACAAACTCAGAGCAGCTTCCAGTAAAAGCAAAACAATGCAATTATAGCTCAAAAACATACAAACATCAAAACAGAATTAAACACTGACGGCATTGAGAATGAACAGTTAAGATCCTTAAATCCGATTAAAAACCTTGCCAAAGTTGCCAAGTACATGTTCTCTTATCCCAGAACATTTGGTGGTTGGGAGCAGCCAAATGTTCTCGGCATCAGCTGGCCATGTTCTGGTGGAGTCTCCTAGTTTCTATGGAGGCTGGATGGCCATCTGCTGCGCATGCTTTAATTGTGCCTTCCTGCAAAATAGCTGATAAAGGGGCTTGGAGTAGATGGCCTCTGGGAGACCCTTCTGGCTCTAGAATTTTACGATTGGCATCAATCCATAGTACGGTTCTATCCATAGTAGGCTTCTACTTCCTACGGCTACATTCTTTGTTTATTGCATTTTGACAATAGGTCTCATGCATTTTAATATGTGTCTCATTTACTGTAGGCTGTTGTGCAATGCTTTTTAACTACATTTTAGTAGGTGGTTTTATGTATGCATTTAATTAACTACGCTGTGCTCTGCCTTGAGCCAAAAGGAGAGGTGGGTAGATAACAATTATTGTTATTATTTTACTGACACAAAACCAAAGCACGTCACAGCAAACGAGATCTATACGCTGGATTTTGTATCACAAAATCACAAGTCGAACATTATTATTATTATTATTATTATTATTATTATTATTATTGGAAACACAACAAGATGAGTCCACAGCAGACACTCTGCTGGCTGTTGAATTGGATCACACGTCGAACACTTCCCAAGTGTCTACGATTATTATTATTATTATTATTATTATTATTATTATTATTGGAAACACCACAAGATGAGTCCACAGCAGACACTCTGCTGGCTGTTGTATTGGATCACACATTGGACATTTCCCAAGTGTCTATTATTATTATTATTATTATTATTATTATTATTATTATTATTATTATTTGAAACACAACAAGATGAGTCCACAGCAGACACTCTTCTGGCTGTTGTATTGGATCACACGTCGAACACTTCCCAAGTGTCTACGATTATTATTATTATTATTATTATTATTATTATTATTATTATTATTATTATTGGAAACACAACAAGATGAGTCCACAGCAGACACTCTTCTGGCTGTTGAATTGGATCACACGTCGAACACTTCCCAAGTGTCTACGATTATTATTATTATTATTATTATTATTATTATTATTATTATTGGAAACACAACAAGATGAGTCCACAGCAGACACTCTTCTGGCTGTTGTATTGGATCACACGTCGAACACTTCCCAAGTGTCTACGATTATTATTATTATTATTATTATTATTATTATTATTATTATTATTGGAAACACAACAAGATGAGTCCACAGCAGACACTCTGCTGGCTGTTGAATTGGATCACACGTCGAACACTTCCCAAGTGTCTACGATTATTATTATTATTATTATTATTATTATTATTATTATTATTGGAAACACAACAAGATGAGTCCACAGCAGACAAGATCCCTCTGCCGGCTGTTGTATTGGATCACACGTCGGTCCCTTTTGGTTTATACTCGAGTCAAGGTTATTTATTATTATTATTATTATTATTATTATTATTATTTGAAACACAACAAGATGAGTCCACAGCAGACACTCTTGCTGGCTGTTGTATTGGATCACACGTCAAACACTTCCCAAGTGTCTAGATTATTATTATTATTATTATTATTATTATTATTATTATAATTATTATTGAAACACAACAAGATGAGTCCACAGCAGACACTCTGCTGGCTGTGAATTGGATCACACGTCGAACATTTCGAATGTTAGACTGATTATTATTATTATTATTATTATTATTTTATTATTGGAAACACAACAAGATGAGTCCACAGCAGACACTCTGGCTGTTGTATTGGATCACACGTCGGACACTTCCCAAGTGTCTATACTATTATTATTATTATTATTATTATTATTATTATTATGAGAAACACAACAAGATGAGTCCACAGCAGACACTCTGCTGGCTGTTGTATTGGATCACACGTCGAACACTTCCCAAGTGTCTACGATTATTATTATTATTATTATTATTATTATTATTATTATTGGAAACACAACAAGATGAGTCCACAGCAGACACTCTTCTGGCTGTTGAATTGGATCACACGTCGAACACTTCCCAAGTGTCTACGATTATTATTATTATTATTATTATTATTATTATTATTATTATTATTATTGGAAACACCACAAGATGAGTCCACAGCAGACACTCTTCTGGCTGTTGAATTGGATCACACGTCGAACACTTCCCAAGTGTCTACGATTTATTATTATTATTATTATTATTATTATTATTATTAACACAACAGGATGAGTCCACAGCAGACACTCTCCTGGCTATTGTATTGGATCACACGTCGAACACTTCCCAAGTGTCTACGATTATTATTATTATTATTATTATTATTATTATTATTATTGGAAACACCACAAGATGAGTCCACAGCAGACACTCTCCTGGCTGTTGAATTGGATCACACGTCGAACACTTCCCAAGTGTCTACGATTATTATTATTATTATTATTATTATTATTATTATTATTATTGGAAACACAACAAGATGAGTCCACAGCAGACACTCTTCTGGCTGTTGTATTGGATCACACGTCGGACACTTCCCAAGTGTCTAGGATTCTGTGATGTATCGGCGAATAATGCGTGCAGATCCCAGTAAGGTGGACTTTTGCAACTCACAGGTGAGGATTTGGTTAGCACCGATTGTGTTTAAGTGCAGGCCAAGGTCTTGAGGCACTGCACCCAGTGTGCCGATCACCACTGGGACTCCCTTGACTGGCTTGTGCCAGAGTCTTTGCAGTTCGATCTTTAAATCAGTGTTTCTCAACCTGGGGGTCGGGACCCCTGAGGGGGTCGCGAAGGGGTGTCAGAGGGGGCGCCAAAGACCATCAGAAAACACAGTATATTCTGATGGTCATGGGGATTCCATGTGGGAAGTTTGAGCCAATTCTATCGTTGGTGGAGTTCGGAATGTTCTTTGATTGTAATGAACTATAAATCCCAGCAACTACAACTCCCAAAATGTCAAGGTCTATTTTCCCCAGGCTCCACCAGTGTTCACATTTGCACATATTGAGTATTTGTGCCAAGTTTGGTCCAGATCCACCATTGCGTGAGTCCACAGTGCTCTCTGGATATAGGTGAACTACAACTCCCAAACTCAAGGTCAATACCCACCAAACCTTTCCAGTGTTTTCCGTTGGTCATGGGAATTCTGTGTGGCAAATTAGGTTCAAATCCATCGCTGGTGGAGTTCAGAATGCTCTTTGATTATAGGTGAACTATAAATCCCAGCAACTACAACTCCCAAATTACATAATCAATCCTCCCCCAACCCCACTAGCATTTACATGTAGGTGCATTGGGTATTTGTGCCCAGTTTGGTCCAGTGAATGAAAATACATCTTGCATATCTGATATTTACATTATGATTTATAACAGTAGTAAAATGACTGTTATGAAGTAGCAACAAAAACAATGTTATGGTTGGGGGTCACCACAACACGAGGGACTGTATTAAGGGGTCACGGCATTAGGAAGGTTGAGAACCACTGCTTTAAATCCTCATATCGTGTCAACTTTTCCAGTTCCTTCTCTGCAGTCATGCTGTCGCCTGGGATTGCGACGTCGACAATCCATACTTTGTTTTTTAACACTATCGTGAGGTCAGGAGTGTTGTGCTCCAAAACTCTTTCTGTCTGAATCCGGAAGTCCCGGAGGAGTTTGACGTGTTCATTTTCCGGCTTCTGATCCCACCAGTTCTTTGTCGCAGGCAGATGGTGTTTGTGGCATGAGTTCCAATGAATCATCTGAGCAACGGTGTTGTGCCTCTGCTTGTAGTCTGTCTGTGCGATCTTCTTGCAGCAGCTCAGGATGGGATCGATGGTTTCATCTGCTTCTTTGCAGAGTCTGCACTTGGGACCTGTTGTTGACTTTTCAGTTCTGGCTCTGATGGCCTTGGTTCGAATGGCTTGTTCTTGGTCTGCCAGAATCAGGCCCTCCTTTCTCTCCTTTTTCAGAGTCCCATTTGTGAGCCACAGCCATGTTTTTTCCTTCTCAATTTGGCTCTCAATTTTTCCCAGGAACTGTCCATGGGGAGAGAGCCTTCTTCGGCCAGTTTTCTCTTCTGCTTTGGATTGTGTTTTTATGGTATTCCCTCTTCAAGGTAGAGAAAGAAGGACAGAAAAAAGGAAAGGAAGGAAAGAGGGAGGGAAGGAAGGAAAGAAGGAAAGAGAGAAGGAAGGAAGCGAAAAGCAAAGGAAGGAAAGAGGTAGAGAAGGAAGGAGAGAAGGGCAAAAAAAAGGAAAGGAAAGAAAGGGAGCGAAGGAAGGAGGGAAGAAGCATAAAAAGAGGGAAAGAAGGAAAGAGAGAAGGAAGGAAGCGAAAACAAAGGAAGGAAAGAGGTAGAGAAGGAAGGAGAGAAAGGGGGAGGAAAAAAAGGAAGGAAAAGGGAAAGAGGAAGGAAGAGAAAAGAGAGGGAAGGAAGAAGAAGGAAAGAAGAAGGAAGGAAGAAAAGAAAGGAAGGAAAGGAGAAGGAAGGAAGGGAAAAAAGGAAAGGAAAGCAAGAGAAGGAAGGAGGGAAGAAGAAGAAAGAGGGAGGGAAGGAAAGAGAGAAGGAAGGATGGAAGCAAAAAGCAAAGGAAGGAAGGAAAGAGGTAGAGAAGGAAGGAGAGGAAGAAAAAAGGTAGGAAGGAAGGAAGGAGGGAAGGAAGGAAAGAAGGGAAGAAGGGAAGAAGGAAAGAGAGAAGGAAGGGAGGGAAGGGGAGAAAAGAAAGAAAAAAGAAAGAGGGAGGGAGGGAGGGAAAGAAAGAAGGAAAGGGAGAAGGAAGCATGGAAGTAAAGAGAGAAAGAAGGAAGGAAGGAAAGGTAGAGAAGGAAGAAAGGAGAGCAAGAGGAAGGAAAATAAAAGGGGAAGGAAAGAAAGAGGTAGAGAAGGAAGGAAGGAAAGAAGGAAAGAAATAAGGAAAGGAAAGAAAGAGGGAGCAAAGGAAGGAGGGAAAGAAGGAAAGCAGGAGGGAAGATTGGCCACAGCAAAGCGTGGTGGGTACAGCTTGTGTGTGTGTGTGCTCCAAAACACACACATATATATACAGTGTCCCTACTTCACGGATTATCACTTTTCGCAGGTGAGCCTGGAACATAACACCTGCGATAAGTGAGGGAACACTATAATTATAAGGTCTCTTATAAGTCCCTTTCAGGGCCAAGCTCAATGGATTCGAACCCTGGTCTCTATAGGCATAGCCCAAAGCACTTCTTGCAATATTTCCGGGTGCAAGAAGGGAAGCTGAGCTGGTTGGATGCAGCTGCAAAACTGACCATTGCAAACTAGGTTGCGGCCCTTGCAATGTGGTTCAAAGTGAGATCAGCAGAACTGGCCACGTTCTCAAATCTGGTCAGTCAGGTGGGAATGGCCACAGGTGGTGGCTTGGGTCGGAGTCTGCTTTTGGAATCTCCACTTGTTTCTTCTCCCTGATTCCACAGTCTGACCACAACCGGGTTTTGGCTGGACTTTACGATGTAGAATGGACTGCGTGGGCATCCGGACAACGTGGCCGGTCCAGCGGAGTTGATGGCGGAGGACCATCGCTTCAATGCTGGTGGTCTTTGCTTCTTCCAGCACGCTGACGTTTGTCCACTTGTTTTCCCAAGAGATTTGCAGGATTTTCCAGAGGCAGCGCTGATGGAATCGTTCCAGGAGTTGCATGTGACGTCTGTAGACAGTCCACGTTTCACAGGCTTATAGCAGGGTTGAGAGGACAATGGCTTTATAAACAAGCACCTTGGTCTCCCTACGGATGTCCCAGTCCGCAAACACTCCCAGCTTCATTTGGAAGAATGCTGCACTCACAGAGCTCAGGTGGTGTTGTATTTCAGTGTCAATGTTGACTTTGGTGGAGAGGTGGCTGCCAAGGGAGCGGAAAGGGTCCACATTTTCTAATGTTACCCCATTAAGCTGTGTTTCTGGCATTGCAGAGGGACGCTCTGAGTTCCCTTCAGGGTTGAGAAGAGCGGCGTATAAATACAGTAAATAATAATAATAATAAAAATAATAATAATAATAATTGGCTGGTGACTGCTGGAAGAGCACTTTAGTTTTCTCGATGTTCAATGAAAGGCCAAGCTTCTTGTATGCTTCTGCGAAGGTGTTTAGAGTGGCTTGCAGGTCTTCTTCTGAATGCGCACAGATGACGTTGTCATCAGCATACTGGAGTTCTATAACAGATGTTGTTGTAACCTTGGTTTTGGCTTTCAGTCTGCTGAGGTTAAACAGCTTGCCATCTGTCCGATAGATGATTTTCACTCCGGTGGGAAGCTTCCCGTCAACAAGATGAAGTATCATAGCAATGAAGATGGGGCAATAATGAAGTATCATAGCAATGAAGATGGGGCAATACATCCCTGTTTGACACCTGATTCCACCTTAAATGCTTCCATTCTGCACGGTAGAAAAAAGGGCAGGAGCCCTTGCGACATGCATTTGGCGCATTTGGGTGGAACGAGTGCTTTGCCATGTTTTGCAACCGATGTCCTGGAGGGGCCTGAAAAAATGGATTGTCTTGTCTGGAAACCTGCTTTTCTTGTCAATGACAACGCCTGTTCCCTTTTTGCTGCAGAGATGGGCCTCCGATAAGAAGGTCCAGCGAGGAGGCCAGGGCGCATCTATACTGTAGATTTAAACCGGTTTGGACACCACTTGAGCTGCCGTGGTTCAGTGATATAGCATCCTGGGAGCTGTAGTTTGGTGTGGGCCCCAAAAAGCTGTTTATTATGCTTATGATGTTTATTTATGCGTCAAGAGGAATACAGTGTCCAGATCAGGTGTGAGCAAACTTGGGCCCTCCGGGTGTTTTGGACTTCAACTCCCACCATTCCTAACAGCCCGGCTGTTAGGAATGGTGGGAGTTGAAGTCCAAAACACCCAGAAGGCCCAAGTTTGCTTAGACCTGCTTTTGAGCACTGTCCACACCTTTGATCTGCCTTGCGCTGGCATTTCCGCCTTTCTGGTGCATTGATGCCTCCTGGAAGACGCACTGTCCAAAGGTGGCCTTTATTGCTGGGCGCGGGAGGAAGACACGGCACAACCTTTGCGCGCCCCGTGTCCAAACGCCAGCCGTCCTTTGAACTCGTGCATTTGCCCTGCCCTTTTAACTCAGTCCTTTTGCCTTCAGCACTTTTGAAGAATACGAGGGTTGACCATCTGAACATTAGGAAGAACTTCCTGACTGTGAGAGCCGTTCAGCAGTGGAACTCTCTGCCCCGGAGTGTGGTGGAGGCTCCTTCTTTAGAAGCTTTTAAACAGAGGCTGGATGGCCATCTGTCAGGGGTGATTTGAATGCAATATTCCTGCTTCTTGGCAGGGGGTTGGACTGGATGGCCCAGGAGGTCTCTTCCAACTCTTTGATTCTATGATTCTATGATTGTCTTGTGACACCAGACTTTTTTGGACTGCAGGACTGGTTTCTAGTGACCTCAACCACCATTGAAAGCAAGCCCACTGCTGCCCCCATCCCAGTCTCTGCTTTCCTTAATAGGCATGTGCAATCCATGCTTCTAAATAGTTCTAAAACATTTACAAAACTAAAGTTCTGGTGGTGAAAATTAGGGGGCGCTGGTGCTTTGCTTCTACGGTGTTGATAAAGTTCTGGTGGTGAAAATTTCAGAACTTTAACAAAACTTTCAAAATTTCATTATTATTTCTTTATTGATTATTTGTTGCATCCCAGATCAGGAAACGAGACCATAAGATTAAATCCACCACACTGGACTGTGGGGAAAAACAATCCTCTTTATTGATGAAAAATGGTTACAAAAGAAAGGTAAATGCAAAGTCAAAATGCCACAGTAGAAACACAGCAGTCAGAAAAACTCTGAACTTGAGCAAAATTCCAAAAGACACAATACAACCAGGAACCTGTTAGCCTCTCGCTAACCATGTACTTGAAAAACTAGAAGCCTCTGGGATTACCAGCCATGGAACACAGGAATTCCGATAGAGCTACAAGCTGGGTAGATGCGGGGAATGCCATGGATGGAGCGTACCTGGATTTCAGTAAGGCCTTCTTTGACAAGGTCCCCCATGACCTTCTGGCAAGGAAACTAGTCCAATGTGGGCTAGGCAAAACTACGGTGAGGTGGATCAGTAATTGGTTAAATGGACAAACCCAGAGGGTGATTCTCCCCAATGCTTCCTCTTCATCCTGGAAAGAAGTGACAAGTGGAGTGCCATCAGCAGGGTTCCTTCCTGGGCCCGGTCCTGTTCAACATCTTTATTAATGACTTAGATGAAGGGCTAGAAGGCAGGATCATCAAGTTTGCAGACGACACCAAATTGGGAGGGAGAGCCAATACTCCAGAGGACAGGAGCAGGATTCAAAACGATCTTGACAGATGAGAGAGATGATTGGCCAAAACTAACAAAATGAAGTTCAACAGGGACAAATGCAAGATACTCCACTTTGGCAGGAAAAACGAAATGCAAAGATACAGAATGGGAGATGCCTGGCTCGAGAGCAGTACGTGTGAAAAAGATCTTGGAGTCCTCGTGGACAACAAGTTAAACATGAGCCAACAATGTGATGTGGCGGCAAAAAAAGCCAATGGGATTTTGGCCTGCATCAATAGGAGCATAGTGTCTAGATCCAGGGAAGTCATGCTCCCCATGCTCTATTCTGCCTTGGTTAGACCACACCTGGAATATTGTGTCCAATTCTGGGCACCACAATTCAAGACAGATATTGACAAGCTGGAATGTGTCCAGAGGAGGGCGACTAAAATGATCAAGGGTCTGGAGAACAAGCCCTATGAGGAGCGGCTTAAGGAGCTGGGCATGTTTAGCCTGAAGAAGAGAAGGCTGAGAGGAGATATAGCCATGTATAAATATGTGAGAGGAAGCCACAGGGAGGAGGGAGCAAGCTTGTTTTCTGCTTCCTTGGAGACTAGGATGCAAGGAACAATGGCTTCAAACTACAAGAAAGGAGATTCCATCTGAACATTAGGAAGAACTTCCTGACTGTGAGAGCCGTTCAGCAGTGGAACTCTCTGCCCCGGAGTGTGGTAGGTGCTCCTTCTTTGGAAGCTTTTAAGCAGAGGCTGGATGGCCATCTGTCAGGGGTGATTTGAATGCAATATTCCTGCTTCTTGGCAGAATGGGGTTGGACTGGATGATGGCCCAGGAGGTCTCTTCCAACTCTAGGATTCTAGGATTCTATCTCATTATTGATGATTTTTATGACAGAACCATGTGTACTAATCTTGTTACGCATATAATAATAATAATAATAATAATAATAATAATAATAATAATAATAATAATAGAAAGTGAGAGCATAAATATGCCCAGTGGCCAAGCGATCAAGTGTCACCAGCCAGAGGCCTATAAATATCTGGACATACTTCAGCTGGACAACATCAAACATGAACATGTGGAAACTGTGGTCAGCAAAGAATACATTCAAAGAGTCAGAAAAATTCTCAAAAGCAACCTCAATGGAAGCAACACCATCAAGACCGTAAACACCTGGGTCATACCTGCCATAAGATATACTGCTGGCATCATAAACTGGACACAGGCAGAACTGGACACTTTGGACAGAAAAACAAGAAAACTCACGACCATTGGGGGTTGCCCCTGAAGACTGCCCGGAAGCTTCAATTAGTCTAACGAGCGGCAGCCAGATTACTAACAGGAGCAGGGTACAGGGAGCATACTACTCCTCTGTTGCGTCAGCTCCGCTGCCTGCCAATCAGTTTCCGAGCACAATTCAAAGTGCTGGTGCTGACCTATAAATCCCTAAATGACTCCGGCCCTATTTTCCTGTCCGAACGGATTCTCCCCTACGAACCATCAAGGTTGTTAAGATCTTCTGGAGGGGCCCTGCTCTCGGTCCCACCACCTTTGCAATCGCGTCTGGTGGGGACGAGGGACAGGGCCTTCTCGGTGGTGGCCCCTCGGCTCTGGAACTCTCTCCCAATGGAGGTTAGATCTGCCCCTTCTCTCCTGACTTTCAGAAAGCTGGTAAAATCTTGGCTTTGGAACATGGCATTTGCAGAATGATGACTGAGCCAGTAACTCTTCACCACACTGACAGATGGTGATGAATTTGTGATCTTACTCAGACGACCTGGCCTTATGTAACTGTATGATTTGTATTTTATGCATTAATGTATTATGAGGTTGTGATGTTTTATACTATTGTCTATGAATCTCCTGTTGTGAACCGGCCTGACTCCTCCTTCGGAGGTCGAGAAGACCGGGTTATAAAAGCTCTAAATACATAAATAAATAAATAAATAAATAAATAAATGTATTATTGTGTAATTCAATACATCTGTCATGTATTGCAACATGTATACTACCAGTAAATGCGTCTGGCTGATGATCTTAACTGGGGCTTGATTTGGGGGATAGGGCTTATATTACGAGCTTCCTGCAGAAAAATCGTCATGCAACCACTTATTTTCCAGTTATATCTTACTCTGGGGAGAACAGGGTACATGGCTATGGTCTGCCCTGTTCTGCTGTTGACACCAATTTGTCCTTCCTGCCGAAACGGGGCTTCTTCTCTGCCGTCCTCTGACGTTTTCTCTCCCTTTTGTCTCCCCTTGCAGTACAGTGCGGTGGATAGCAACCCGCTCTCGCTCTACGTCATGCACCCTTTCTGGAACACCGTGGTCAAGGTGAGTGGTTTTTGGAGAATGGGGAGCACACAGCATGTACTCTCTGAGCCTTTGGCTAAGATGGGGGTCCCTGTATCTTGCTGAGGGGGCTAGAGCAGGCTTGGGCCAACTTCGGCCCTCTTCGAGGTGTTTTGGACTTCAGCTCCCACAATTCCTAACAGCCGGTAGGCTGTTAGGAATTGTGGGGGCTGAAATCCAAAACACCTCGAAGAGGGCCGAAGTTGGGCCAAACCTGAACTAGAGCCAAGAAAAATAGAAAATTATCAGCCAAAAGTATTGACTTTAAAAACCGAACTGCCCCTCAATTCGTGTGGCACTTTTCACCCAACAGAGTGGCTTGCTCAAATAAACTTGTTGCAGTGATCTTCTGCCTTCACCGTTGTATTGATTCAAAAACTAATTAATTGTTAATTAATAATGGAGATAATTGTCAGTGAGTTCCAACCTTGCTGTGGCCTGTGACTAACGGTCTCTGCTGTTTGGGGCGGCGCACACCATCTCACCGTGGCGCATTAACGTGTGTGTTTTCCGCATGTCTTTCTTGCTGCTTCCTTCCCCCTAGATCTTCCCCACTTGGCTGGCCCCCAATTTGATAACGTTTTGTGGCTTCCTGCTGCTTGTCTTCAACTTCTTCCTCATGGCATACTTTGACCCTGACTTTTACGCTTCTGGTAAGCACATTTTATTAAATTTGCACATTGTTTTCTTTCCAAAACTGTTGCTGGTGGTGGGGTATTAGATGTATGAATGTCGTGCAGTGCGATCAGTGTGTGATGCATGCGCCTGGCACTGATCCTGTGCATTGAGTGGCAGGGACTTGATCCTATGGCATTGCTGTCTTCAGCCTGGTTTTGCAACAGGGAGTGACCCATAAATTTAGAATTTTGTATTTATTATTATTATTTATTTATTATTTACAGCTTTTATATTCCGCCCTTCTCCTCACCCCGCAGGGGACTCAGGCCGGATTACAGTGTACACATATATGGCAAACATTCAATGCCAATTTTTGACATACAAACATATACAGACAGGAGGCTATTTAACTTTTTTTCTGGCTTCCAGGGGAGCAGTCGCTTTCCTTGTCCATCTGCGACGCTGATGAAGCACTTCCGCATTCCCCGCATGCTTCCCCGCTGGAATGCTTTGCTGGAGTCTTCTTTATGGCCTCATAAATCAGTTAATTTAGCCTCCCCACACTTTAAGGTGATGCCCAATTTTCCTACTTGACAGATGCAACTGTCTTTTGGGTTGCAAAGGTCGACAACAGGCTACACAATTGGTTGGAAACCCACTCCGACCCGGGCTGGCTTCGAACTCATGACCTTTTGGTCAGAGTGATCTTAATGCAGCTGACACTCAGCCAGCTGCGCCACAATCCTGGTGCACACAAGGATTTACACAAGGCACACAATTTACCACAAGGCTAAAAGAGGGAGCAGGCTGAGCTCCCTCTGTTAGCTCCAGCTTCTGCCAGCCTAGCAGTTTGAAAACATGCAAATGTGAGTAGATCAATAGGGACCGCTCCGGTGAGAAGAAAACGGTGCTCCATGCAGTCATGCCAGTGGCCACATGACCCTGGAGGTGTCTATGGACAACGCCAGCTCTTCAGCTTAGAAATGGAGATGAGAACCAGAGTCCCAAAGTCGGACATGACTGGACTTAATGTCAGGGGAAAACCTTTACCTTTACCTTATTGTTGTATATGAAAAAATAAGACATCCCCTGAAAATGAGCCCTCGTGCATCATTTGGAGCAAAAATTAATATATTTTGGTATGGGGGAAATTAATATATATTGGAGGAAGCATGGTAGGAGGTTCTTGCTGCCTGGGACATGGAGATCCTGGGTTGTTGTGGTGGTCAAGAGGATGCAAAAGAGCTATGCATGTTCTGCTGTGCGCTATGCTCCTTGGGCAACAATTCACTGACCTACCTTTCTTTCTTTCTTTCTTTTCTCAGCCCCCGACCGGGAGCACGTCCCGAACAGCATCTGGGTTGTGGTGGGCCTCCTCAACTTCATGGCTTACACACTCGGTGAGTGCAAAACCTACACTAGGTGCAAAACACACGGCTTAAACGAGCATTCGGTTCAATCTGAGCACATAGGACCCAAGGGCCGCCCTTCCTTTCCTTTTTTATCCCGACAACCCTTTGATGAAGAGCCTTAAGCACAATATGTGTCGGAACCCAGGCGCCTTTAAAGAGCCAGACACAGGGGTAAACTCAAAACAACAGTTTATTAAGACAACAAAAGGACTCAGAGACACTTACTTAAGCGCCTATGGTCAAAACTTAAAATCTGTAGCAGTTTGCAGCTCAAAAACTCACCTCACTACCTCTGAGGATGCTTGCCGTAGATGCAGGCGAAACATCAGGAGAAATGCCTGTGGAACATGGCCCTATAGCCCGAAAAAACCCACAAGAACCTAGTGATTCCAGCCATGAAAGCCTTCGACAATACATCAAAAACTTAACTTGGAAAATAATCCGGATTAAATTGACATATAATCTGGGATAAACAAAAGTTCAAGCAAAACGCCCCAAAATCACACAGTTCAAAGTAGGCAAACAAACAAAGAGCTGTGAAGAAAAGCCGTTGTCCAAAAGCAGTAAAAGGTTGAGGAAATTCCAGAAGAAGTATTCAGAGTCCAAAAGACAGCGTTGTCAAAATAATCCAAGGTTGAAGAGAAGGGGAAATCCGCACTTACGAGAATCCAAGCCAGTCGATACAGCATCCTGCAGTTCCAGGACCCAAGCCCAACAAGAGAAACGGCAGCGACAGAAGCCAAGGCACGAATCCAACACTTTGCCTACTGCAAAGTTCCAAACTTTCAGTGCCTTCATTTATCCTACAACTCATCATCCATTGATGAGCTGCCCTCTCCTCATTGCTGTCAGCGGTCCTACCCATTACAGCTGAGCGCCAACACCCATCTCTCCAACTCTTCCACTTCTTGTCAAGACTTAGGTCTCCCCATGATTCCCTGGTATCACCAGACTGCCAATCCCCAGAGAACCCTCCAAAAGTATCACTGGATGTGGGTTGCATGCACACCTTCCTGACTTCTTGTACTTGAGTCCAATCCAATGATTCCCCTTTGTCCTCACTACTCCCAGACCCATTACTTCCAGTAAAGCCCATAAAATCCTCCTCCTCAGTTGGAGCAGTAAGTATGTCACGGATCCGTTTCCTCTGACACTCCTCGTCTGACTCTTGCTCGCAAGTAGTCCTTTTTACACCTCTACTCCCATCTCCCTCCTCCTCCATTTCACTTTCTGAGAAGCCTTCGAAAGAGTCTTCATCTGTAGGTGACATGAATACTTCCCTGATTCTCTTTCTTTGTTGCTCTTCATCCAACACCTGAGCACCTCTCTTCCCTCCTCTGCTACTCCTACTTTCAGTTGTAACATTGCCAGTAGACTCAACTGCAACAATATGTATGTGATTACCTCTAAAGCCCTACTCACTTCAGTGAACTATCATTGCTATGCCCAGCCAGGAATATTCTCATGAGAAACTGCCCTTTTCACTGGGGCCTCTCTGTCAGTGTCTGCCTGAAAATCATTGACCAAACCATCTCCATCTTGTACCTCGCAACATCATTTCATCATTTCCCACATCAGGATCCTGAAACACAAACACAGGCTGATTCCCAACAAGGAGGTAGAAGTGACCTCTCCATCCAGGCAAATAGCAAAAACACCTTAAGTTACATCAGTCTAGGAAACAGAGGTAGAACACAAGGCAGCCGCCGCTGACCGGTGCCTTGAGTGACCACTCTCTCCCATTCCTTTGCAGATGGAGTGGACGGGAAGCAGGCCCGCCGGACACAGTCCTCCACGCCACTGGGGGAGCTCTTTGACCACGGCTTGGACAGCTGGGCCTGCATGTTCTTCGTGGTGACTGTCTACTCCACCTTTGGCCGGGGCCCCAACGGGGTCAGCGTCTTCGTCCTCTACCTCCTCCTCTGGGTGGTCCTCTTCTCCTTCATCCTCTCCCACTGGGAGAAGTACAACACCGGCATCCTCTTCCTGCCCTGGGGCTACGACATCAGCCAGGTGGTAAGTCATATTCCCCAAACGCTGCTTCGCTGTCCGGTTTTAGCAGAGCTCATCTTTTCAGCACTGCAAAACACGTTGGGTGCTCTTCAGGGGACTGAGATGGGATGAGAGCCATGGCTTGGTGGGGTCCAGTTGCTTTGCAGGAGGGACCATATGATCCTCGTTACAGAATAGCAAGAGGGGACATGAGAGCCATGTTTAAATATTTGAAAGGAGGTCACATTGAGGAGAACGGGAAAGCTTGTCTTCTACCGTTCCATAAATTAAGATAGGACCTTCACTGCCATATAATCCAGTTTCGGATTTATATGGAGCCCCCAGTAGCACAGCGCGTTAAAACCTTGTGCTGGCAGGACTGAAGACTGACAGGTTGCAGGTTCGAATCCGATGAGAGTGAGGATGAGCTCCCTCTGTCAGCTTCAGCTCCCTATCTGGGGACATGAGAGAAGCCTCCCAAAAAGATGGTAAAACTGTTGCACTCCAGGTCAAACTGATAGTGTTGTGACTCAGGTGGGGTCTCAGAGTGACTCTGATGAGGATGATGGGATTCAGGTTCACAATCAGGTTCAAAATGTTCCTGTTGTAGACAATGAGGAACAGGGTGTGCGGGTTCAGTTTCCCACAGCAGGGAATGATGTTTTTGCTACTGAAACTAACCAGGTGCAGATTGACTCAGAAAAGGAGGACAGTTCTCAGCCTGATAGTAAGCAAGAAGGCAACCAGGCTGACACTAACGAGCAGCCTGACCTTGATGAAACGGGAACCTTAATCGGTCTGACCGTTTGGAATTCAGAGTTCGAAGGAGTGTGAGAATAGCTAACAAGGAGGAGGTCAGAAGCTAAAGAAATGCTTTCATGTTTTGCAAAGGATATTAAGCAGTGTGTTTGAAAACAAACCTTTGTCAGAGCAACTTTTCGCTCAACCAAGCAGCTTGTGCTCGTTTGCCTGGATTATCTTCTAGTTCTTGTGTCCATGGTCTCAGGACTTTGTCATGTTCTCATGAGATTTCGGTTTGTTGGGGACTCTTGGAATCCTGCTTTACAGTGCTATGTTTTATTGATCTTTGGAACATTACTTTCTTTTAAGAACTTTTTATCTTTTACTTTTTAATAAACTACAAAGACTTCAGTCCATGTGCAGTTTGGTGATTTCAGCAAGGTGAATCTACTCTGAGGTGTGACTGCCCAGCCCTAAGCAGAGGCTGGTGGGAGGGCTTACATGGTGTCTTCCAGCCTGGCTGAAGTGGGTAGATGCCCCTCAATGACCTTTCCATCTCCAGGATTCAGTAGCTCTAGGATTCTTTGTTGGGATTGTCTTCTTTGTGGGAAGACAGGGCTCTTCCAGAATGAGCAATTGCGGCACACAGACCAGGGCTCTGTGTCCACTCTGCTGTCTGTTGGGGTTCAGCCTGTTTGTGAACCTGAACCTGATTCTCTGATTGTATTTCCTGATGCCAATGAAGATGTTGAATCTGAAGTCAATGTAGAAGATGACGGTTTGTGTAGTGAAACTCCTTCAGCCTTGGAAAGTGAATGTCCAAATTCCCATGAGAATATTTCAGAGCCAAGTGGTGAACTTTCACTCCCTTTTCCTCCCAGTCTTAGCTCTCCAGAGAATCTGACACCTGGGCTCTCCAATGAGGATAGGAGAGGGCAGATTTGGCAGAGCAGAGGAGAATCTCAAAGTTTACGAAGGTCAGCTAGACTGAGAGAAATGCAAACAAAGCCTTCAGGCGTGTCACGTAATAGATTTCTCGGCCTTAAGTACCTCTTGCCTGGATGCATCTTCAGACCAGGCATCGTTCCAGATTCGTGCATCACCGTTGGCAGGTCTCCTGATTCCAGTGGCCTTATTCCTAAGAGGCTTCCTAGTTGCTTCAAGTACGGTTAGTGGATTGCTAACAGGTTCCAGGATTTGGCAGTGTTACTGTGGGGTTTTGATTTTTTTTATTATTATCTTGTTCATGGACATTTCTTGTTACTGATTTTTACTGTGGCTTTTTACCTTGCATACTTCCTCTATTTTTGTACTCATCTTTCATCAATAAAAAAGGATTGTTTTTCCTGAAATCAAGTGTGGCGGATTGTTGTCTTAGGGTCCAGTTTCCTGCTCTGGGTTGCAACACAGCCCTGCAGCCAGGCAAACACTTTTGCCCTTTGGTGAGCGAGCTCTTTTCTCGTTTCCTTCCCCAGACCATCTCCATCGTCTACATCGTGACCTCCATCGTGGGGGTGGAGGCCTGGTACAAGCCCTTCCTGTTCAACTTCTTCTACCGAGACCTCTTTGTCGCCATGATCATTGGTAAGGAATGCATTTCATCCGTGGGCTTTCAATTGTATTTTAACTCTCTGTATCTTGTGGCATATCTTCTAGTAATGCCTTATTATCTCTTGCTTTAATGGTGTTGTATCTCACTTTGAGCTGCAGGGAGAGGCGGGTAATAAATTGGGTATTATTCTATTATTATTTGAAACACAACAAGATAAGTCCACAGCAGACAAGATCGCTCTGCGGGCTGTTGTATTGGGTAATAATAATAATATTATTTATTTATTTATTTATTTATTTCGGTTACTTCTACCCCACCCTTCTCACCCTGAAGGGGACTCAGGGCGGCTTACAAAAGCAAGGCACAATTCGATGCCCGCATCACATAACAGCAATAAGACAAAATAACATCAATTAACAATTAACAACAATTCTTGCATTACAACCGTAAAACCAATACAAACCAATTTCTCCTCATTGACGGTCAGCATTTGCTATCTCATAGTTCAAATTCCAACTCCACAATTGTCAGTCCTGTCAGTCCTATCCATCTGGTTGTCCATATCTAGTTGTCAGATTGCCCAAAGGCCTGGTCCCACAACCACGTCTTTACTTTCCTCATGAAGGAGAGGAGGGATGTTGATGCCCTAATTTCCCCCGGGAGTGAGTTCCACAGGTGAGGGGCCACCACCGAGAAGGCCCTGCTCCTCGTCCCCACCAACCTCACTTGTGATAGCGGTGGGGTCGGGAGCAGGGCCCCCCCAGATGATCTCAAATTCCAGGGGTGGGACGTAGAGGGAGATACGTTCGGACAGGTACGCTGGACCGGAACCGTACAGGGTTTTGTAGGTCAAAACCAGCACCTTGAATTGTGCTCGGAACTGAACCGGCAGCCAGTGGAGCTGACACAGCAGGGGGGGTGGTATGCTCCCTATATGTCGCTCCGGTGAGCAATCTGGCTGCCGCTCGCTGGACCAGTTGAAGTTTCTGAACAGTCTTCAAGGGCAACCCCACGTAGAGTGCTTTGCAGTAGTCTATTCGGGATGTAACAAGAGCGTGGACCACTGTGGCCAGATCAGACTTCCCAAGGTACACAAGTTTTAATTGTGCAAAAGCTCTCCTGGTCACCGCCGAGATCTGGGGTTCCAGGCTCAGCGTTGAGTCCAGGATCACTCCCAAGCTGCGAACCTGCGTCTTCAGGGGGAGTGTCACCCCATCCAACACAGGCTATAACCCTATGCCCTGTTCGGCCTTATTTATACCCCACCACCATCTCCCCAAGGGGACTCGAGGCGGCTTACATGAGGCCAAGCCCAACAAATACATCAGTACAACAACAAAGCAAGCAAGCAAATAAAATGGTACAAATAATATAACTAACATATAAGCAGAATTAACACACAAAGATTTAAAACACTATGGCAGGGCCAGATGTAATAGATTAAAAGAGAGGGAGGGAAGGAGGGAGAAAGAGAGAGAGAGAGGACACCCTCCCCCAGATCCACCCCCTCCCCTTCCTTTCCTTTCCCTCTATGTCTATAATAATAATATCTATATTCATATAATATGTATACATCTGTAATAATAACAGCTATATAATATCTATAATAATAATAAAATCAGTATGCCTAAAATAATATCTATAATATCTATAGGTCTGTGTACTGAGAGCTTAGAAACCAGTTCTTCCTCTTTCCTTTTTTCCCCATTTTTCCACAATTTTATTTATTTATTTATTGACAGCTTTTCTATTTTGCCCTTCTCCTCACCCCGCAGGGGACTCAGGGCGGATTACAGTGTACACATATATGGCAAACATTCCATGCCAATTTTTGACATACAAACATATACAGACATACACAGAGGCTATTTCACTTTTTCTGGCCACTTTCATTGTCCATCTGCGACGCTGATGAAGCCCTTCCGCATTCCCCGCATGCTTCCCCACTGGAATGCTTTTCTGGAGTCTTCTTTATGGCCTCACAAATCAGTTAATTTAGCCTCCCCACACTTTAAGGTGGTACCTTATTTTCCTACTTGACAGATGCAACTGTCTTTCGGGTTGCAAAGATCAACAACAAGCTACACACAATTGGTTGGAAACCCACTCCAACCCGGGCTGGCTTCGAACTCATGACCTTTTGGTCAGAGTGATCTTAATGCAGCTGACACTCAGCCAGATGCGCCACAATCCCGGTGAACACGATGCATATAGTGAACACGATGCATGCAGCTGCCTTCCTTGCAGGAACGTGGGACTTTCAGTGGGCTCACATCTCCCTCTATGTCTCCTCCTCTTTCTCCAGGCTGCGCACTGACGGTGACCGTCCCAATGAGCCTCTTGAATTATTACAAGTAAGTCCTCTCTGAACGGAAATGTCTCCGCTTCTGTATACAGGGTTAGTCAAAATGAATAGGCCAATAAGAAAATTAATTTTAGACGAATGTATGTTTACTGTAACCAAACCACAGCTACGTAGCGACAGATAACTATCAAAGTTTTTTTTGAGCAACACACATGTACGTTAATGCCGCTAGGCGTCGCTAGGGGTCGCTGTTTTCAAAATGGCGGAATCAAGCAAAGAGAAGGCGTTTTGTGTGATGACATTTGCTAAAACAATGTCAGTAATTACGGTCCAGCGAGAATTTCAAGGGAGGGTTAGGGTTAGGGTTAGGGTTAGGGTTAGGGTTAGGGTTAGGGTTAGGGTTAGGGTTAGGGATAGGGTTAGGGTTAGGGTTAGGGTTAGGGTTAGGGTTAGGGTTAGGGTTAGGGTTAGGGTTAGGGTTAGGGTTAGGGTTAGGGTTAGGGTTAGGGATAGGGATAGGGTTAGGGATAGGGTTAGGGTTAGGGTTAGGGATAGGGTTAGGGTTAGGGTTAGGGTTAGGGTTAGGGTTAGGGTTAGGGTTAGGGTTAGGGATAGGGATAGGGATAGGGGTAGGGTTAGGGTTAGGGATAGGGTTAGGGTTAGGGTTAGGGATAGGGATAGGGTTAGGGTTAGGTTAGGGTTAGGGTGGGGTAGGGATAGGGTTAGGGATAGGGATAGGGTTAGGGTTAGGGATAGGGATAGGGTTAGGGTTAGGGTTAGGGTTAGGGTTAGGGGTAGGGTTAGGGTTAGGGTTAGGGTTAGGGATAGGGTTAGGGTTAGGGTTAGGGTTAGGGATAGGGTTAGGGTTAGGGTTAGGGATAGGGATAGGGTTAGGGTTAGGGTTAGGGTTAGGGTTAGGGATAGGGTTAGGGTTAGGGTTAGGGTTAGGGTTGGTTAGGACCTCAACGAACACCTTCCCAGACGTTGCTGCATTCGATGCCATTACGTCGGATGTGCTGCAACGGATGTGGAATGAACTGGACTATCGCTTGGACATCTGCCGTGTCACACGGGGCGCCCATATCGAACATCTCTGAAGGTGAGACAAAACTTTGATAGTTTATCTGTCGCTACGTAGCTGTGGTTTGGTTACAGTAAACATACATTTGTCTAAAATTAATTTTCTTATTGGCCTATTCATTTTGACTAACCCTGTATAGTGTTAACTGAAATAAAAGATAAGAGCCACTCCAGGTTTTGGAGCTGACTGGAGTAGTTCGCTTCATTATTTGCTTTTGTGCCTTTGAGCAGACGGTCAAGAGCTCAATAAATCGACACTTCAGCCCATCTATTAGCAGAGTTCCACTGCCACCAACCTTATCTACACACTGTTTAGTAAACTCACGGATTCAGGTTTCATCCAAAATATCCAGAAGCTTTCATTTTCACTGTTGCAATACATACAAGTGTAGAAACAGGATACACTTCCCTCATTCTTGCAAACAATCCGCGTAATCAGATAGTCACATACAACATAGACTCACACTGAGTCACACAGGAGAAAGAAAGATGGATTCTCTCATCCTTTTTTATAGCCACCTGTTGACAGATCATCAGTAAGGGACATTGGCTGATGCAACCTCTCTGCAATATCTCTCCTGGTTCTGAGTCAGCCATTACCACATTCCCTTAGGCGTTGCATCATTACCCTGGTGCTATCAATATTCCATATTTATTTATTTATTTGCTGCATTTGTTGACCGCCGCTCTCAGCCCTAGGGCGACTCGCGGCGGTGTACAACATATAAAAACAGTTTACAATAAGGCACAACAAGAAATCAACATATCAATAATACACACTAATCTAAATTACACTAGCTAATCCGCATCGTCACAACATAGAATCATAACCAATCTCGTAATCCGTATACCGTTCCAGTTGTCCTTACCAGTCAATGTAGCACTCAGTTAAATGCCTTCTCAAATAGCCAGGTCTTTAGGCTTTTACGGAAAGCCATAAGGGAGGGCGCCTGTCTGATGTCAACAGGGAGGGTGTTCCACAGCCGGGGGGCCACCACCGAGAAGGCCCTCTCTCTCGTCCCCACCAGACGTGCCTGTGAGGCAGGCGGGATCGAGAGAAGGGCCTCCCCAGACGATCTCAAGGCCCTCGTGGGCTCATAGGCCGAGATGCGGTCCGAAAGGTATTTTGGGCCGGAACCGTTTAGGGCTTTGTAGGATAACACCAGCACCTTAAATTGGGCCCGGTAGCAGATCGGCAGCCAGTGGAGCTGGGACAACAAGGGCGTTGTGTGCTCCCTGCGTCCCGCTCCCGTTAGTAACATGGCTGCCGCGTGCTGGACTAGCTGAAGCTTCCGGGCCGTCTTCAAGGGCAGCCCCACGTAGAGAGCGTTGCAGTAGTCAAGGCGGGATGTGACCAGAGCGTGTACCACCGTGGCCAAGTCAGACTTCCCAAGGTACGGGCGCAGCTGGCGCACGAGCCTAAGCTGTGCAAATGCTCCCCTGGTCACCCGAAACCTGGGGATCCAGGCTCAAAGATGACCTGGGGCTACAAGCTGCGAACCTGCGCCTTCAGGGGGAGTGTAACCCCGTCTAGCATAGGCTGTAACCCTATGCCCTTTTTGGCCTTGCGACTGACCAGGAGTACCTCTGTCTTGTCTGGATTTAATTTCAGTTTGTTCGCCCTCATCCAGACCATTACAGCGGCCAGGCACCGGTTCAGGACCTCGACAGCCTCCTTAGTAGCAGGTGGGAAGGAGTGACAGAGTTGGACATCATCTGCGTACAGATGACACCGCACCCCGAAACTCCGGATGATCTCACCCAGCGGCTTCATGTAGATATTAAACAGCATGGGGGACAGTATAGAGCCCTGTGGAACCCCACAGGTCAAAGGCTGTGGTGTTGAACAGGAGTCCCCCAATAACACCTTCTGGGTACGGCCCTCCAGAAATGACTGGAGCCACTGCAGAGCAGTGCCCCCAAGACCCATTTCCGCAAGGCGCCCCAGAAGGATACCGTGGTCGACGGTATCGAAGGCCGCTGAGAGGTCCAGGAGCACCAACAGGGACACACTCCCCCTGTCTAGCTCCCGGCGCAGATCATCCACTAAGGCGACCAAGACCGTCTCGGTTCCATGTCCCGGTCTGAAACCAGACTGTGCCGGATCCAGAAAATCCATGTCTCCCAAGAATACCTGGAGTTCATCAACCAGTATTTTTTTATGACTAGAAATGTAAAGGGTCACGGGTTTAGGGTGCGGGGTCCCTTTTTGAAGAAATCCATAGAGTCCAATAAGTTCAGGCAAGACATCGTTTATTCAAGCTGATCAGCATGAGGTGGACAAACAGCACTTCTGTAAATGTTCCCACAGACTGCCGCCCCCTCCTCAGCTTTCTGCAAACCTTTATACTCAAGTAATACAAGGGTTTTTTTGGTCATGGAAAGTACTCTCTTTCCAGCACCCTTCCCTTGACCTTTTGATGGAAAGTACCTTCTTGCACCTGCAGACTTTGTGCTTAACCACAAACCAACTTCCTATGTAAGCTTGAACTTTGTATGACCTCTATATGTCACCTCTTGTTTTTAAAACATTTTCATGCTGCTCCTTTTCTACAGAGAAGGGGTACATTTCTCCCTTGTTGCTAATTTCATTCAAAGGCCCCTTCACTGTGCCATTTCTAACACTGTTTCCCTTCTGCCTTATCCGCCCCCCCCCCTTGTCCCCCTCACAGGGCCTACAAGAGCAAGACGCTGAAGCACCGCTCCGCCTACGAAGCCCTGCTGCCCTTCTTCTCGCCGGTCCTGCTCTTCGCCTTGTGCTCTGCCTGGATCTTCTGGTCGCCCACCGACATTCTAGAAGCCCATCCGCGCCTCTTCTACTTCATGGTGGGCACCGCCTTCGCCAACATCTCGGTGAGTGCAACATCCCTGCTTCTGCAGTTCTCAGGGCCTCACTGACCGATCATGGGGAGAACTGGTCAGTCTCCCTCCGGCCACGCACCCCCGTGGGCCCAGGAAGAGCTGGGAAATGCCCTCAGAAGGTGCATCTCTGAGCATTGCTGAGCCTTCTGGCAGGATACTACAACTAGCCTCTGGCAGACGCATGCCATATAGTTGCACTGGAGGACCGAAGAAATGCATAGAAAGGATGTATTTGATGAAACACTGGTGAATAATGCAATAGGCACTGGTCCCACGGAGGCAGGAATCATAGAAACATAGACTAATCAACTTGGAAGAGACCACATGGGCCATCTAGTCCAATCTCCTCCTGCCATGCAGGAAAAGCACAAGCAAAGCTGCCCCAAAAGATCCAGCCTCTGCTCAACAACAACAACAATAGAATCCTAAAGTTGGCGCCCTCAAAGGTCATCCAGTCCAACAATCTGTTATGCAGGAAAAGCACAATTAAAGCAGCCCCGACAGATGGCTGTCCAGTTTCTGATTCAAAGCCTCCAAAGAAGGAGCTTCCAACAAATTTCGAGGCACCTAGTTCCACTGTTGAACAGCTTTTCTTACATGTATTGTTGAAGGCTTTCATGGCTGGAATCCCTGGGTTGTTGTAGGTTTTTCGGGCTGTCTGGCCATGTTCCAAAAGCATTCTCTCCTGACGTTTCACCTGCATCTATGGTAGGTATCCTCAGAGGCTGTGAGGATGCCTGCCATAGATGCAGGTGAAACGTCAGGAGAGACTGACAGGCAGACAGAGAGGCCAGTGAGGGAAGGGCTTTTATCTGCCAAGTAACTCCTCTGCCTAAGTCGTTGATGAGGACTACCAACATGGCAGGATGTGGTTGACTTCCAATAGTCTTTGCATGGGCCTTGCCCTTGTTGGGGGGCAGCAAATGGGGAGGTGCTGGTGCCGCCGCCTCCCTTGAACGCCCCTCACGGAGTGCCTTTCCCATCTCCCCCCATTAGTGCCGGCTGATCGTCTGCCAGATGAGCAGCACCCGCTGCCAGCCCCTCAACATCCTGCTGCTGCCCCTCGCGCTGGTCATCCTGGCGGTCGTCTCGGGGGTCCTGGCCCAGCAGGAGACCCTCCTCCTCTACCTGCTCACCTGCCTCATCACTGCAGCCCACATCCACTACGGTGTCAGCGTGGTAAGTGAGGGACATACACACACACCCCAGTGAAGGAACATTCGAAATCTGTGGCAGAACCGGCTTCAGCAGAAGTGCCCTGGGTCCATAATCGCTAGGAATAATATCAGTCTCTATAACAGAGTGCGGTGTTGCCTGTGCTATTTATAATATGCTGGAAACGGGTGGGAAAATACGCAGGATACGCTCTGGTAGGGTTTAGAAAAGAGGAGGGGATCTTATGTTTCTTGTTGCAGGTAATATTTCCTCGCATAATTGTCACACTCCATGTTTTTGGCACCAAAAATTATGAATTTTTGTTTTCTTCGCATAATAGTCGCAACTTCCATTTTAGGCTGATTCTCCCTTCCTTCCTCTTTCTCCGGGGCAGTTTAAAAACTATAAAATTGAGATTTCTGAAACTTGGATCTTCCTTCTTTCCTCCATTATCCAAAGAGTTCCAGTCCAGGTTTTGTAAACTGCCTTATGGCCATGGAGTGCAGCTGCAGAGACCACCCTTTTAGAGTTTTGAAACTGTTTTGCCTTCGGAGAAAGGAGGAAAGAAGGAAAAAAATCAGCCCCAAATGGCCCTGCAGTTTACATACAAACCAACAGAAATGGATCTGTTTCTGTTCAGTCTGGATCATTCCTCCTGCTCCTCCCCTTTCGGAGATAAGGCATTTTATTTAAAAAGAACATGAAGAAAATCTTTTTCCTCACGTAATGGTCGCATCCCCCTTTTTGATTAAAAGGGGGGGATTGCGACTACTAAGCGAGGAAATATGGTATATCTCAGATAAAAGCATAGATAAGTTAATATCCCTCATATATAGGAGTAGATAAACAAAAGAAAGTTCCCTAACTTTGGTAGAAGAGAGGGGTCAAAGGACGGATGAGGAGCCCCGTTTCTGCAGGAAGGATATTCGGTGTCAAGAGCAGAACAGGGTGCAGTGTGGCCAGGGCAATATATAACCTTATGGAAGGAAACAAGAGAGGAAGTAGGCTCTGCTAAGGGTTAAACAGATTAAAACCTACAGGTGATACATCTCAGATAAAAGAGTAGATAAAAGAAAGAGCTTCTTAACTTTGGTAGAAGAGTCCCTAATGTTGACATGTCATGTGTAAGGCATCTTGAGGCAGAGAGAGGTCCTCCTAGCGCTCCCTCCTCAAAAAAAGGTAAAGAGCACAAGACTGTGGGAAAGAAGGACTAACAGATGCAAGCAAGAAGCAAAACCACCTTGAGATATATAGGTCTAGGAAACAGAGGTGCAACACAGTCTGCACCACAGGGCCCCCCTTTCTCCCCAGTGACTCTGTGTATACAAGTGTGGATGTGTCTTCACTTCCAACTCTTAAACCTTCTTCCCTCTGTCTCCAATGGCTTAGTATACAAGTGTGGTTGTGTCTTCACTTCCGGTTCCTAGGCCTTCTTCCCAATATGTCCTATGGCTTAGAATGTGAACTCCTAGACCTTCTTCTTTCTGTCTCCAGTGGCTTAGTAAACAAGCGTGGATGTGTCTTCAATTCCATCTCCTAGACCTCCTTCCCTCTGTCTCCAATCCCTTAGTATACAAGTGTGGATGTGTCTTCACTCCCAACTCCTAGATCTTCTTCCCAATATCTCCAATGCTTTGTATATAAGCGTGGATGTGTCTTCTCTTCCAATTCCTAGACCTTCTTCCCAATATCTCCAATGGCTTAGTATACAAGTGTGGATGTGCCTTCACTTCCAATTCCTAGACCTTCTTCTCTCTGTCACCAGTGGCTTAGTAAACAAGCGTGGGTGTATCTTCACTTCCAACTCCTAGACCTTCCTCCCTTTGTCTCCAATGGCTCTGTGTACAAGTGTGGATGTGCCTTCACTTCCAATTCCTAGACCTTCTTCCCAATATCTCCAATGGCTCAGCATACAAGTGTGGATGTGTCTTCACTTCCAACTCCTAGACCTTCTTCCCAATATCTCCAATGGCTCAGTATACAAGTGTGGATGTGCCTTCACTTCCAATTCCTAGACCTTCCTCCATTTGTCTCCAATGGCTCTGTGTACAAGTGTGGATGTATCTTCACTTCCAACTCGTAGACCTTCTTCCCTCTGTCCCCAATGACTCTGTGTACAGGAGTGAATGTGTCTTGCCTTGTGGTGCTTCACCCTCAAACACTGGGTCCATGAAGCCTGGAGACCTCATTCTCCCCTTTCCTTCCTCCCAGGTGAGCCAGCTGAGCCAGCACTTCCACATCCGGACCTTCTCCCTCCGGAAGCCCAGTTCGGACTGACTAGGCGTGGAGGAGGCCATGGCGGCCGGAGCCGAGGAGAAGGTCGCCCTGCGCTCGGCCGAGGAGTTGTAAATCCGGACGCCTGTCCTGTAAATATTCTTCGCCTTCACCACAGAACTGGATTTGGACCCACTCTGGACAGCCGTGGAGCAGAGGACGTGCCAGGCGTGGCGGCTTGCGGGGGCATCTTTCCTCCACTCCCTCCTTCCTTCCTTCTTTATTACTGACACTGCAACCTTTTGGGCAGGAGGCCACGCCACTCGAGTGGACAGAGGTCGGTGGGGCCACTTTGTCCTCCAGCGGTGGGTTGTGCCATTGAGATACCGTCCATAAAGACTCCGAGGCTGTGGGGTGGCCACAGTCTTGTGAAAGGGTTTGGGGTTTGGAGGAGGAAAGGGTGACCGCTCCATGTCCGAAATGGCAAGTTCATCCACGCCAGAGAAGAAGCAGGAGGAGCCTGGTATTTGGAACTATTTGGAACGGGGCTGTGTTGGTGTCTTTGGGCAGATGGTGTTTGCTCCGCGTCCTGATATTTCGGAAGGGCCCACGTTGGGGTCGGGATGACCACCACCAGTGATGTTTAGGCTGCATTCTCCAACGACACGCAGCCATTTGCTTGAATACCAGGACACAAGTGGCATGACTGGATCGGTCTCTGCTTTGAAGAAAGAGGAGGAACCTCATGTCTGGAAGGAAGCATGGATGACCACGACTGAGACATGAGCTGAGTCCTTTAAGGAGAGCTTTCTGACGTTCACCTTTTTCTTGCTCCTTGAAGTCCAGGACTCGGACTGGACCCCAAAATCGTGCCGGAACCCTGAATATGAGCAGCCACTATTGTGGAGCAGAACGGTCAGCTCTTCCTCCTCCTCCCGTATGGCAGTGTGGCCAAATGGACCGTATGCTGTGCCAAGATGGACGCGGGAGGTGAACAGGAGGATGACACTTCCGCAGACCCTTGCGTGTCCGTCTCTCCATCCTTTCGGAAGCTTTCCTTGGCAAAAGAAACCCCCCGAATTGGATTCCCATCAACGTTTTCCTGGCGTTTTCGGGGAGCCACTTCCCCGTCTCCTTTTCTTTTCCCATCGGTGAGGATGAGAGGTCCATTTCCCCCTTTTTTTTCTGTCGGCAGCCTTATTTGACGAAGAATATTTTGCTTCCCCTTTGTGTGTGTCCTTTGTGCGTGTATGAAGAGTGCGGCCTCAACCCAGGCGCCTTGGAAGGGCCGCACCCGGAAGAAACGGAGCACAGCAAAGATATTCCTATGGAATCGAAGGCAGGGCGGTGGGTTTTCATGTGGGGGTGGGGGGTGGGGGGCAGGGAAACGGGGTTCCCTTGTTGGAATCGCGAACGGCTATTTATCTTTTCCTTTGTAAACTTGAAGCATTATGTCGATGAGAGCAACGTCCAAGCGGAGACCCTTGATCCTCGGAGACCCTCGCTCCCCTTCCCTTGTAAATAAGTCTTACTTTGGTGGGAAAAAAAAGACATCTTGAGTTTGACCACGATTGGCCACGATTGGCGTTTTGGGAAGCGAAAGGAGAGTCGGCTCGACGTCTTACGAGGTGAGCGTTCCAAAAATCAGCGGAGAAAGGACTGGATTTGGGGCCTAGACGAGGAAAGAATCCTGATTTTTGCTGATTTGTCTCATCCTTTTTTGTGTTTTTGTGGCTGTGAAATCGAGGAGGGTCGGGGAGATTTGCCTTCTTTTTTGTTTTTAAAGAAAAAATGAAATTACTTTGCACAAGGAAACAAAAGAAGAGAAGCGTGCTTGATGACCTGGTGGTATGTCGCATTTGGAATGTAATTCAGTAATCATTTGTCAATCGTACAAGCAACATTACGAAATGGGGAGGGGGGCTGCCTTTGACCCCCCCAAAGAGAGTCTGTTTTGGGGGGTGTTTTGAGTAAGGAATCATTGTGCAAGTGTGTGGCTCAGTGTCTCTTTTTTTTTGGGGGGGGGGGGGGGGAATATATATTAGTATTATTATTGTTGTTGTTGTTACTGTTTTGGAAACAGGGTCTTGGGGTCCTTCATGCCAGGAGAGGAAAAGAAGGAATTAAGGAGGCAAATCCTTCTCCCAAAAATATTGTCTTTTCCCCCCATTGCTGCAGCTTCGGAGCCCCAGCAAACCGAGCAGTTGATTTAGGAAAGCTGGAAATAAGGGTCGGGAGGCCACATTCATTCAACCTTCCCCCCCCCCCCCCAAACAAACAAACCATGGTGTTCCTTTGGAGGCCCATTTCTCCAAGGTTTCCATTGTGCCCCCCCCCCCCCAAATCTGGATTTTGCATTGAAGGAACTTGGTGCCTTAAACGACTCCTAAAGTTGAGGCCAAAAGTCTTTTCTAAAGTCCTAGTTAAAAGGAATAGTCGATCGAAGTGGCATTTCTGATACGTTTTTGTGGGGGGAAGCTATATTGAGTTGCTATTCTATATAGCACTTGAAAGCCTATTGCAAATTGGGTGAGAATCCAGGGCAAAATGGAGCAGGGGTCCTCTTCTGTTTGTTTTGGGGTCCTTTGGAGTTGTCACCCCTGACCTTTTGCAGGGACACTGCCCCTTCACCCTCCACTCTTCATTCCCCCAAATTCACTGCTCCCTTTGTCCCCATGAAGGCAGGGGCACCTCAAAACCATTCTTCAATTTGGATATATATTTGTGGGGGGGGGGGGGGGGGGGGCCACATCAACCTACTTCGCAAGGTCCAGGTCCATTTGGGGGTAGAGGTCAGTTCTGGAATGAACCCCAATTTGCTTTGAAGCAAACCCCCATTTGTTTTGTAGAGAATCCCAATTTGCTTCAGCGCAAACCCCAATTTATTTCCGGATGAATCCCAATTAGCTTTAGAGTGAACCCAAATTTACTTTGGAGCAAACCCAAATCTGCTTTGGCACAAACCCCAAATTGCTTCAGAGCAAACCCCAATTTGCTTTGAAGAAAATCCCAAATAGCTTTAGAGCGAACTCAAATTTGCTTTGGCGCAAACCCCAAATTGCTTCAGTGCAAACCCCAAATTGCTTCAGCACAAACCCCAATTTATTTCTGGATGAATCCCAATTAGCTTTGGAGCGAACCCAAATTTGCTTTGGAGCGAACCCAAATTTGCTTTGAAGCATATCCCAATTAGCTTTAGAGCGAACTCAAATTTGCTTTGGCACAAACCCCAAATTGCTTCAGCGCAAACGTCAAATTGCTTCAGCACAAACCCCAATTTATCTCGGGATGAATCCCAATTAGCTTTAGAGCGAACCCAAATTTACTTTGGACTGAACCCAAGTTTGCTTCAGCGCAAACCCCAAATAGCTTCAGAGCAAACCCCAATATGCTTTTAGCACAAACCCCAAATTATGTCGGAGCAAACCCCAATTTGCTTTGAAGCAAATCCCAATTTGCTTTGAAGCAAATCCCAATTTATTTCAGGGTGAATCCCAATTAGCTTTAGAGCGAACCCAAATTGACTTTGGAGCAAACCCAAATTTGCTTTGGCGCAATTGCTTCAGTGCAAACACCAAATTCCTTTGGAGCAAACCCCAATTTGCTTTGAAGCGGATCCCAATGTGCTTCAGTGCAAACCCGAGTTTACTTTGGGATGAATCCCAATTAGCTTTAGAGTCAACCTAAATTTACTTTGGAGCGAACCCAAATCTGCTTCAGCATGAACCCGATTGCTTCGGAGAAAACCCCAATTTGCTTTAGAGCAGACTCCAATTTGTATTGAAGTGAACCATGTTTTGCTTCGGCACACACCCCAATTTTCCTTGGAGGAATCACCAATTTGGAGTGAACCCCAGTTAGCTTTGGAGTGAACCCCAATTTGTTTTGGGACGCATCCCAATTTGCTTTGAAGCAAAACCCCAGTTTGCTTTGGCACTAAACGTACTTTGTTTCAGCGTGAACCTCAGTTTGCTTCGGATCGAACCTCAATTTATTGAGACAGGTGCGATGTGACATCAGATCCAGTGTGCTGGGCAAGGGACACCCCAAAACTTGGGCTCACCCCAATGAAGCCAAACTTTTTTTTTGAGAGTGGGGGGAGAGATGGAAGGGGTTTGAATTAGCTCCCATTGACCCCCATTGGGGTGCAGGCTGGGTCTGACCCTTCCCTTTCCTCCCCCTTGCATCCAGGACACCCACAAAGGAATTAGCTGAACCCCCCCCCCCCAAAAGGAAGTGGACCTGGGGTGCCCCTCCCTTGTCAGAGACCACAACATTTGGGGTTCAGAGTTCAGTGCCATCCCCTGATCTGTCCTTTTTTTGGGGAGAGGGCACGTTGCTTGCAAGGATTGTGGCTGCATTTGGTGACGGGATTCTGTTTGGTCTCAACATTTTGGGGTGGTGAGGGGAGTCCGTCTCTGTATCAGGTTTGTCCAGGTGGGTGACCCAAGTCTGTGTTTTTATTGGGGGGGGGGTCCCTTTGTGTCTCATTGGTGCTCTTTGTAGAGAATGGGGCCAAGGAGGGGCCCCCCTTTCTTGGTTCTAATGGCCCCAGACTGTGGCCAAGGTCAAGGCAAATCTGGCCGCGGTGGAGAACAATAACAATAATACTACTACTACTGTTATTGACTGAAACTGTAATAGGAAACGTGTGTGTTTGGGGAGGGGCCGCCCTCTTCGTCCCGATCCGTGTCTGTCTTAATGCACCGTGGGTTTGGACTCTGAGCCACGACATGCTATTATTATTACTGGTGAAATATTTATTGTATTTAAGAGAAGAAAAGAACTCAAAAAAACCCTATTATGAAATAAAACTTCAATAAAAAATTTTCCAAGCTTTTTTTTACACGTTCTCTCCTTTTCTCTGTCACCATCATCAGCATCGTGGGGGTGGGGGGGCATATATATAAGGGGGTGTGTGTGCTGGTACGGCTATACCAGGAGCTCCAAACTCCCTTTCGTTCTTTGAGCGTTTGCATGTGCTTGTTCTGGCCATGCATTTTGGAGTTGGATGGTTCCTGCTAGGCTGCAGTCATGGGGCTAGCCACCTGTCTATCATCGTTAAGCTTTAGTTCCACCCTTTTTTCCAGGTTCAGGAGGGAAAGGGAACCATTTTAGTTCAGTCTTACAGTTGGAAGCTCAGCTACATGACGTGAAAGTTCAGTCTTACAGTTAGAAGCTCAGCTACATGACGTGAAAGTTCAGTCTTACAGTTGGAAGCTCAGCTACATGACGTGAAAGTTCAGTCTTACAGTTGGAAGCTCAGCTACATGACGTGAAAGTTTCCTACCTGTAGAGAAGCTTCGTTTCTTACAAAGTCCAGGGGATAACAGTCCCAAAAGCTCTGGCTGCGTAATTTACAGCCCCACAGCTTTAAAGCAGGGGTTCTTAACCTTCCTAAAGTCACGACCCCTTAATACAGTTCCTTATGTTGTGGTTACCCCCAACCATAACATTATTTTCATTGCTACATCACAATGGTAATTTTGCTCCTAGAATCATAGAATCAAAGAGTTGGAAGAGACCTCATGGGCCATCCAGTCCAACCCCATTCTGCCAAGAAGCAGGAATATTTCATTCAAATCACCCCTGACAGATGGCCATCCAGCCCCTGTTTAAAAGCTTCCAAAGAAGTAGCGTCCACCACACTCCGGGGCAGAGAGTTCCACTGCTGAACGGCTCTCACAGTCAGGAAGTTCTTCCTCATGTTCAGATGGAATCTCCTCTCTTGTAGTTTGAAGCCATTGTTCCATTGCGTCCTAGTCTCCAAGGAAGCTTGCTCCCTCCTCCCTGTAGCTTCCTCTCACATGTTTATACATGGCCCTCATCATATCTCCTCTCATCCTTCTCTTCTTCAGGCTAAACATGCCCAGCTCCTTAAGCCGCTCCTCATAGGGCTTGTTCTCCAGACCCTTGATCATTTGAGTCGCCCTCTTCTGGACACATTCCAGCTTGTCAATATCCTGTTATGAATCATCTTGTAAATTACGGAAAAAATAGGCCCCTGTCTGATTCCACAGCAAGCTGGCTTCAGGAAAGGCAAAAGCTGCACATCGCAAGTGCTGAACCTGACTCAGCACATAGAAGATGGCTTTGAAAGGCAGCAGATCACAGGAGCTGTCTTCATAGACCTGTCAGCGGCTTATGAGACTGTGAACCACCACCGCCTCCTCCTGAGACAAATGTATAATCTCACAAAGGACCACCACCTCACCCGCCTCATAGGAAACCTGCTACAAAACAGAAGCAGATGGCGGAAACAGAAGAACGGCCTGCCTCAGGGGAGCGTGCTTGCTCCATCCATGTTCAACATCTACACAAATGACCAGCCACTGCCAGAAGGGACAGAGTTTCATCTATGCTGATGATCGTGCCATCACCGCTCAAGAAGGGAGCTTTCAGATGGTAGAACAGAAGCTCTCTGAAGCTCTAGGTGCTCTTACCGCCTATTACAGGGGAAACCAACTCATAGTATCTCATCATAACTAATCAGCAGATCACAGGAGCCATCTTCATAGACCTGTCAGCGGCTTATGATACTGTGAACCACCGCCTCCTCCTGAGAAAAATGTATAATATCACAAAGGACGACCACCTGACCCGCCTCACAGGAAACCTGCTACAAAACAGGCGCTATTTTCTTGAATTCCAGGGCCAGAGAAGCAGATGGCGGAAACAGAAGAACGTGCTTGCTGGGAAGCCCTGGCCCCTGAGTTCTCCAGCTGGAGGTCAGCTGTGACCAGCAGTGCTGCAGAATTCCCCCTCACACACACCTATTGTGTGGAGGGAAACTCTATCCGCTGAAGAAAGGCCAAGTTTGCTCTGAGGAGCCTCAGCCGTGTGAGGAAATCGAGCGGGAAGGCCGAAGGGGGGTGGCCTCGGTGATGACAGGAGGCCACGTCCCCCTCAGGTGACAAGGAGGCTGTCAACGCACTGCGCATGCGTGGTGTTAGCCACGCCCCTTCCTCAGAGGGCAGTGTGGAAAAGCAGCGAAACTGCGCAGGCGCGCGCTGACGCCCTCCCTCACCATCCAATCCCCCTGCCGGAAAAAAAAGGAAATCATTAGAAAAAAAGCATCCTTCCCGTTTTCCCCAACTGCGCAGGCGCGCGCTGTCGTCATTCCGTCATCGCCCAATCCCCTTCGATATGGGCGGAGTCTCCTGCCCGGAAAAAAAAAGAAAAATAGCTTCGTTGCCCTTTCTCCCAACTGCGCAGGCGCGCGCTGTCGTCATCCCCTTCTCATCCAATCCCCTTCGATGTGGGCGGGGAAAGAATCGTAGAAAAGCAGAGGAAGGAAGCCTAGTTTCTGTTTCTCCCCACTGCGCAGGCGCGAGTTGTCGCCACCCCTTCGACGTGGGCGGGGAAATGAAAAAAAAAGCTGACTCGTTCCTGGCTCTCGCAAGTGCGCAGGCGCGAGCTGTCGTCATCCCTCATTATCCAATCCCCTTCGATGTGGGCGGGGAAATGAAAAAAAGACTCATTACTGGCTCTCGCAAGTGCGCAGGCGCGAGTTCCTGGCTCTCGCAAGTGCGCAGGCGCGAGCCTCATTCTCCAATCCCCTTCGACGTGGGCGGGGAAATGAAAAAAGACTCATTCCTGGCTCTCGTAAGTGCGCAGGCGCGAGTTGTCGTCATCCCTCATCATCCAATCCCCTTCGACGTGGGCGGGCAAATGAAAAATACTAGTTCCTGGCTCTTGTAAGTGCGCAGGCGCGAGTTGTCGTCATCTCTCACCCAAGTGCGCAGGCGCACGCTGTCGTCATCCCTTATTATCCAATCCCCTTCGATGTGGGCGGGGAAATGAAGAAAAGACTCGTTCCTCGCTCTTGGAAGTGCGCAGGCGCGCGATGTCGTCATCCCTCATCATCCAATCCCCTTCGATGTGGGCGGGGAAATAAACACTCGTTCCTGGCTCTCCCAAGTGCGCAGGCGCACACTGCCGTCATCCCTCATCGTCCAATCCCCTTCGACCGTGGGCGGAGCTTCCTGTCCAAACAAGAAAATCACTTTTGGCCCCTCCTGCGACCCATCCTTTTCCTCACTCTCTCGTTACTTAGGGACTGTTGGCGGTCACGTGACGGCTGCTGGATTTCCCAACATGGCGGCGAGAGTAGGAGAAGCAGCAGCCACAGCAGCAGGAGAAGCGCGGGCCGTGAGGCGGAGGAGCTCTTGAAGCGGGAGGGCTGCCTGCCTTCCTCCCTTCTTCCCTCGCTCCCTCGTTCTCCTCCTCCTCTGCCCCTCGGTTCTCCTCTCCCGCGCTTCGCCCGCAGCCATGAGGGAGAAAGGCCGCAAGAAGAGGAAGGGCAGGACCTGGGCCGAGGCCGCCAGGACGGTAGGAAGCTTGGAATTCTTGGCGAAAAACTTCCTAACAGGACAGTCTTCTGTGTGCCCAGGGGGGAGTCTCTCATCTGGTATCAGCCATGGATTGAGGTGCTGGGTTTGGGCCTGCCACTTTTGGACTCTCGCTTGCTGAAGTGTTCCAGCGAGTGTCTCTGTAGATCTAAGAAAACTATTTCTAGATTTAAGTCGTTGACGTGCTGGCTGATACCTAAACAAGGGATGAGCTGGAGATGTCTCTGCCTTGGTCCTTTTACTATTGGCTGCTACTTCCCGGCAGATGTTAGGTGGTGCAATGCAGGCTAAGCAGTGTGATTTCTCCAGTGCTGTGGGGCGCAGACACCCCGTGATAATGCGGCATGTCTCATTCAGAGCCACATCCACTGTTTTCGTGTGGTGAGATGTGTTCCACACTGGGCATGCGTACTCAGCAGCAGAGTAGCATAGTGTAAGGGCAGATGTCTTCACTGTGTCTGGTTGTGATCCCCAGGTTGTGCCAGTCAGCTTTCATATTATATTGTTTCTAGCACCCACGTTTTGCTTGATATTCAGGCAGTGCTTCTTGTAGGTCAGAGCACGGTCCAGAGTGACTCCCAGGGATTTGGGTGCACTGCAATGCTCCAGTGGGAGTCCTTCCCAGGTAATAATCCTCAGAGCTCGGGATGCTTGTCTGTTCTTAAGGTGAAAAGCACATGTCTGTGTTGTAGATGGATTAGGTATCAGCTGGTTTTCCCTGTAATAGGCAGTGAGAGCACCTAGAGCTTTGGAGAGTTTCTGTTCAACCATCTCAAAGCTCCCTGCTTGAGCAGTAATGGCACGGTCATCAGCATAGATGAAGCTCTCTGTCCCTTCTGGCAGTGGCTGGTCATTTGTGTAGATGTTGAACATGGATGGAGCAAGCACACTCCCCTGAGGCAGGCCGTTCTTCTGTTTCCGCCATCTGCTTCTCTGGGCCTGGAACTCAACAAAAAAGCTCCTGTTTTGTAGCAGGTTTCCTATGAGGCGGGTGAGGTGGCAGGAGGGTGGCAGGCCAGGAGAGACGCGTGTCGTGCGTTCACACGGGACTGCTCTGCCCCCTGGCGTGCTCCTTGGCCTTCCTGCAGGGAGGGCCGGCCTTCTTCTTGACCTCCCTCCCCGCTGAGGCCTCTCCAGGCTTGGAAGTCTTGGCGAAGAACTTCCTCACAGGACACTCCAAGGCTTTCATGGCCGGAATCACTGGGTCGTTGTAGTTTTTTTTTGGGCTGTCTGGCCATGTTCCAGAAGCATTCTCTCCTGACATTTCGCCTGCATCTGTGGCAGGCATCCTCAGAGGTTGTGAGGTGTGTTGGAAACTAGGAAAATTGGGTTTGAATGCCTGTGGAAAGTCCAAGGAGGGAGAAAGAACTCCTGACCACTATCACAAGTGAGGTTGGTGGGGACGAGGAGCAGGGCCTTCTCAGTGGTGGCCCCTCACCTGTGGAACTCACTCCCGGGGGAAATTAGGGCATCAACATCCCTCCTCTCCTTCAGGAGGAAAGTAAAGACGTGGTTGTGGGACCAGGCCTTTGGGCAATCTGACAACTAGGTAAGGACAAGCAGACGATTAGGACTGACAGGACTGACAAATTGGAATTGAAATCTGGACTATGAGATGGCGAACGCTGAGCATTCATTAGGTGGAATCGATTTTACTGGTTTTATTGGTTTTTATTGTTGAAACTGATTGTTAATTGTTTAATTGCTGCTATATTGTTTTTATCCTACTGTTTGTTGATGCCGAGATCGAATTGTGCCGGTTGTAAGCCGCCCTGAGTCCCCTCCGGGGTGAGAAGGGCAGGGTAGAAGTATGAGATGGACTATTTATAAATAAATAAATAAATTTATAAATAAATAAAGTGTTGGCTCTAGGTGTGAATGTGCAAGGACTTTAAGATCACCTGTAGAGGCCTTGCTCTCGGTCCCGCCATCATCACAAGTACGGTTGGCGGGGATGAGAGACAGGGCCTTTTCAGTGGTGGGCCCTCAACTATGGAACACCCTTCCTAGGGAGATTAGATCAGCTTCCTCACTCCTATCATTACTGAAGAATCTTAAGACATGGCTATTTGATACGGAGGAACGGATATAATAATGGAATGACTATATGGTGGAACTGGACATTGTTTTAACGATTATCGATTGAAGTTTGTTTCATTATAAAGTTTTGTTTTATTGTTGCTTATGTTTTTTATATTGTATATTGTAATTGTGTGGAAGGCTGAGAGGGGCGGTATAGAAATGTACTAAATAAATAAATAATGTTTCAATTGGCCTCCTTGATTGGCATTTGATGGCTTGACAGTTTTTAGGTGTGGCTTGTTACATCCTGAGTAGACTACTGCAGTGCACTCTACGTGGGGCTGCCTTTGAAGACTGCTCGGAAGCTTCAGTTAGTCCAACGGTCGCTCACTGGAGCGGCATACAGGGAACATACAACTCCTCTGTTACGCCAGCTCCACTGGTTCCGAGCACAATTCAAAGTGCTGGCTTTAAGCCTTAAAGCCCTAAGTGATTTTGGCCCAGACTACCTGTCCGAACATATCTCCTGTTACGAACCCTGCTCTCGATCCCACCTCCATTGCAAACGTGGTTGGTGGGGACGTGGGACAGTGCCTTCTCGGCAATGGCCCGCTGTCTGTTGAACTCTCTCCCCAGGGACATCGGATTGGACACTTCCCTCCTGTCCTTTAGAAGGACACTCCAGACTTGTCTTTGGGACCAGGTGTTCGTTTAATGGATAGCGGCAATTGGAAAGATACTGCGACATTGAATTAACCCAGACTAGATTTGGTTTTAAACTGGTGTGACTATCGTTTTAATGCTTTGTTTTTAATGTTTTAAAGTAATCGTTGGTTATTTATATGTTGGTTATTTATGTGTTGACAGGATCGTACAATGCGTACGTGAGGCCGCCCTGAGTCCCCCCTTGGGAGGAGAAGGGCGGGGTAAAAGTGTATAAAATAAATAGTTACTGCCTGGGGGAAACCTTTGTTGAGAAGTGATTAGCTGTCTTGTCTGGAGTTCCCCTGTGTTTGGGTGTCATTCTTTATTTACTATTATAATTGTAGAGTTTTTTTAATGCAGTGTTTCCCCACTTATTGCGAGGGTTCTGTTCCAGGACCACCCACAATAAGTGAAAATCTGCAAAGTAGGAACGCCATACTAATTTTAATATTTATACATTATTTTATATATAATTTTCTTACCTGCGCTTCCTTACCAACCTCCCAGGTCTGCAGGTTTCCCTCCTGGACTCAGCGCTGAACTTGGAGGTTCAGGTGTCAGAGGTGTATACTTGTATATTTTACGGTGTATAGATTTGTTTTCTGCTGCCCTTGAAACTAGGACTACGAGCGATGGGTTCAAATGACAGGAAAGGCGATTCCACCTGAACATGAGGAAGAGCTTCCTGAACATATGGGCTGTTCAGCAGTGGAACTCTCTACCTCAGATACTGGTGGCAGCTCCTTCCTTGGAGGCTTTTAAATAGAGGCTGGATGGCTGTCAGCTAGGGGTAGTGGATGGCCCACTTAGAGGTCTCTTCCAACTCTGGTATTTTATTAGTATTATTAAGCAGCTGCTGGATGGTCATCTGTCGGGAGGGATTTGATGGTATCTTCTTGCCTGTGTCTTGCAGTCTCTTCCAATTCTAGGATTCTCTTAGAGAAGACACCTTTCTTCAGCTTTTGAATGTGACCTATTATTATGATGTTTATTTATATTGCGCTTTTTCTCTCCATTCGGTAATTTAAAGCGGCTCAAATCTCAAAACATTTCATACAATCATAGAATAATAGAGTTGAAAGAGACTATATGGGCCATCCAGTCCAACCACATTTGGCCATGCAGGAAAAGAACAATCACAGTACCCCTAACTGACAGCCACCCGGCCTCTGTTTAACAAATAAAACAATCATAAAATACTATTAAAAACATTTGTATAAAATACAAAAATATAAAAACTGTACAAAGCCACAAAAACACTATTGTGTGCGTCTCCTTGTTAAAATCGTTATTCAATTGCATCGTCAGGTCATTCCGTGATTTCGTATAATTATGCTGGACTAGCAAAAGCCTGTTCAAAAGCCAGGTTTTAACCTTTCTTCGAAAAGTCAGGAGGGAGGGCACTGCTCTTATATCCCTGGGGAGGGCGTTCCACAGTCGAGGGGCCACTACTGAGAAGGCCCTGTCTCTCGTCCCCACCAAACGCATCTGTGAGGAAGGTGGGACCGAGAGCAGGGCCTCCCCAGAAGATCTTAGTGTCCTAATCCATTGTTGATGGATACCTTTCAATTTGTACAGCCTGAAGATGTGGACAGGGTCCTTGGAGAGGTAAGAGCTGCCACATATATTCTAGATCTTTGCCCTTCCTGGCTGATCAAACAGGTCAGAGGGGGACTGGCAGAGTGGGTGAAGGGGGTGGTCAATCCCTTTTTGGAACAAAACAAAGTTCCAGCTTTCTTAAAGGAGGCTGTTGTGAAACCTATATTAGAAAAGCCATCCCTGAAGCCCTCTATAATCGACAACTATCTGCCAGTGTCCAACCTCCCCTTTCTGAGCAAGGTCTTGGAGTATTTGGTGGCCTCCCAATTCTGGAGATTTCTGGATGAGATGGATTATTTACATCCATTTCAGTCTGGTTTCAGGTCCGGCTATGGAACAACTTTGGTCACCTTGATGGATGACCTACACAGAGGGCTAGACGGGAAGTGTGTCCGTCCCTCTTGGTTCTCCTGGACCTCTCAGCTGCTTTCAACAACATTGACTATGGTATCCTTCTGGGCCATTTCTTCGGGATGGGATTGGGAGGCATTGTTTTACAGTGGCTTTGTCCTTCCTGGAGGGCCGTTCCCTGAAGGTGGTGCTGGTGGACTCCTGTTTGAACCCTTGGCCATTATCCTGTGGGCTTCCTCCGGGTTCTGTTTGTCCTCCATGCTATTTAACATATACATGAAACCACTGGGAGAGATCATTCAGAGTTTTGGAGTTTGGTGCCACATGTATGCGGATGACACCTAGCTCTACTACTCCTTTTCACCTAATGCTGTCCTGACCTCAAACCAGCACTTGTCACCAGTAAAGGACTGTATGAGGGCAAACAGTTTGAAACTTAATCCAGACATGACAGAAGTGCTTCTGGTCAGTCGGAAGGCATACCACGGAATAGAGATTCAGCTTGTGTTGGACAAGGTCACACAGGTCCGCAGTTGGGAGTCCTGCTGTCCGCAACATTGAACCTGGAGACCCAGTGTTGGCAGTGACTGGGAGAGCATTTGCACAATTAAAACTTGTGTGCCAACTGCATGTGTTCCTTGAGAAGCCAGATCTGTCCACAGTGGTCCATGCCTTAGTTACATCCCATCTGGATGACTGTAATGCACTGTACATGGGGCTGCCTCTGAAGAGTGCTGGAAAACTCCAACTTGCCTAGAGAGCTTCAGCCAGGTTGCTCACTGGGGCTGGAGACAGGGAGCAGGGAACTGCCCTCCTGCAGCAGCTCCACTGGCTGCTCATCTGTTTCCGGGTACAATACAAAGTGCCAGTTATGACCTTTAAAGCCCTAGACGGTTCAGTTCCAGGCTATTTGGCTGACCACATCTCCTTGTACAAACCTACCCTGGCCCTGAGATCCCCTTCAGGAGAGATCCTTCTCTCGGTCCCACCTCCCTCTCAAGCTTGGTTGGTGGAATGAGAGAGAATAGGGCCTTCCTTCCTTCCTCCTCGGTGGCAAATAGATTATTATTTGAAACAGAAAAAAATGAGTCCACAGCTGACAAGATCACTCTGCTGGTTGTTGCGTTGGATCACACGTCGGACGCTTCCCAAGTGTCTAGGACTGTGCGATGTATCGGCGAATAATGCGTGCAGATCCCAGTAAGGTGGCCTTTTGCACCTGGCAGATGGTAATTTTGACAGCGCCGATTGTGTTTAAGTGCAGGCCAAGGTCTTGAAGCACTGCACCTAGTGTGCCCATCACCACTGGGACTACTACTACTACTATTATTATTATTATTATTATTATTATTATTATTATTAAAAGCCTGTCTAAATAAAAAGATTTTAGCCTGCTGCCTGAAGAACAGTAGGAAAGAGACTTCTGGCTTCCCTGGGAAGAAGAGAGTTCTAGAATGGAGGGGCATATAAATCAAAATATAATGTTCGTTTGTGGGATTAACATAACTCAAAAACCACTGGGTGAATTGACTCCAAATTTGGACATAAGAGACTTACCAGGCCAACAAGTGACCATCACCCCTAAAAACACAAAAACTCCTTCTGTCAGCTGCAAAAGGCCATCCTACTGGGATCTATACACGTAATTCGCCGATACATCACATAGTCCTAGATACATGGGAAGTGTCCGACGTGTGATCCAATACAACAACCAGAATAGTGATCTTATTTCCTGTATGCTAATCTTGATGTGTTTCATGTAATAATAATAATAATAATAATAATAATAATAATAATAATAATAATAATAATGCTGCTGCTGCTGCAGAGGGCAATACCACTATATTGTGTTTTTGTGTAAATAATAATGTATAAATATGTGAGAGGAAGCCACAGGGAGGAGGAGGGAGCAAGCTTGTTTTCTGCTTCCCTGGAGACTAGGACGCAATGGAGGAATGGCTTCAAACTACAAGATAATAATAATAATAATAATAATAATAATAATAATAATAATAATAATGCAGAGGGCAATATCTCTATTTTGTAGTAATAAAACCACAGTTCCCAGCATTTCATTGCCTTGAAGCATGACAGTTAAGATGTGGTACAGTGTGGAAGATGCATCCAGAGGAGGCTTCAGGAGTAGTTTTTAGGAAAGGGGAAACAAGGCCAGTTTGATATAAGGCCGGGCCTCTGAAGAGAGGCTGGGTTGGAAGTCTTGCCTTGGCTTTCCCAAATGCCAAACCTGCCAAACAGCTGCTTCCTTTCCCACCTGCCCTTCTCTTCCACTTTCCCTTCACTGTGGCCTTGGATGCCAGGCTGGCAGTTTGGCTTTTGGATGCGCTCCTTTTCTGGGAAACATTTTGCAGGGCAAGCTCTGCAATGAGTCCCCAACCACTTAAGAGTGATGCATTACCGCAGCCCCCTGTGTCTAGATCTTCCTTTGTAGTGCATATTACCACTGCACAGCTGAAGGTAGACTGGCACAAAACAAAAGTTTGTGCTGTGGGATTCTTTATAGCAAGTGCAGTGTGCCAGGAAAACTGACAACTGAGATGACTGTGCCTTTGGAACCCTGGCCCTTCCATACTGAAATTAACAATTGAAGGAAGGGGCCCCTCAGTCAGCAGGTTGGAGGAGGAGGATAGAGTAAAACTATCACCTGTTTTAGTACCTAGAATCCTAGAGTTGGAAGAGACCTCCTGGGCCATCCAGTCCAACCCCATTTGGCCAAGAAGCAGAAATATTGCATTCAAAGCACCCCTGACAGATGGTCATCCAGCCTCTGTTTAAAAGCTTCCAAAGAAGGAGCCTCCACCACACTCCGGGGCAGAGAGTTCCACTGCTGAACGGCTCTCACAGTCAGGAAGTTCTTCCTCATGTTCAGATGGAATCTCCTCTCTTGTAGTTTGAAGCCATTGTTCCATTGCGTTCTAGTCTCCAAGGAAGCAGAAAACAAGCTTGCTCCCTCCTCCCTGTGGCTTCCTCTCACATATTTATCCATGGCTATCATATCTCCTCTCAGCCTTCTCTTCTTCAGGCTAAACATGCCCAGCTCCTTAAGCCGCTCCTCATAGGGCTTGTTCTCCAGACCCTTGATCATTTGAGTCGCCCTCCTCTGGACACATTCCAGCTTGTCAATATCTCTCTTGAATTGTGGTGCCCAGAATTGGACACAATATTCCAGGTGTGGTCTAACCAAAGCGGAATAGAGCATGGGGAGCATGACTTCCCTAGATCTAGACCATTGGTTCTCAACCTGGGGTCCCCAGATGTTTTTGGCCTACAACTCCCAGAAATCCCAGCCAGTGTACCAGCTGTTAGGATTTCTGGGAGTTGAAGGCCAAAAACATCTGGGGACCCCAGGTTGAGAACCACTGATCTAGACACAAGGCTCCCCTTGATGCAGGCCAAAATCCCACTGGCTTTTTTTGCCGCAACCTTGAGAAACTGCTTTTCAGCTTTGCCTTCTGCATATGCAATCTGTATGTGATATTTTGTGTAAACAGCTGCTGTTGTTAGTCTTAACTCCTCTTTGCTTAAGTAAACTCTTCTTGTAGTATGTGATCACTTGCACAAGGAAGATTTTCTGACGTGTCTTTCATGCCTTAATGCCACAAACATATTCAAGTTGTGCCCTGCTTTTTACTATCGCTATCAACAAGATCACAGACCATCATTAAGAGAATCCCACAGAATAAGAAATGGTCTAAGGATTCTGGCTGCTCAGTAACCAGAATTGCTGTTGTATTATATTGTGAGCCTGCATTGCTTAATCTCTTACTGGAAGTATAATTGGAAAGTAACTTAACAACTTTGGAGACCACAACAGAAAAGTTCACAAATCTGTGATGTTGGAACATTCTCACACAGTTATTTATTTATTTATCGTGTCAGGAAACCGAACAGTTGTATTACATTTTTCACAGAACAAGTAAAACAAAAATACAAAAGACAAAGAGTTTGCAAGCTTGGTAGTTGGAAGTGTCCTTTGACGAGCATCTGGCCACTTGGAGTGCCTCTGATGTTGCCGCAAGAAGGTCCTCCCTTGTGCATGTGGCAGGGCTCAGGGTGCATTGCAGCAGGTGGTCAGTGGTTTGCTCCTCTCCACACTCGCATGTCGTAGATTCCACTATGTGACCCCATTTCTGAAGGTTGGCTCTGCATCTCGTGGTGCCAGAGCGCAGTCTGTTCAGCGCCTTCCAAGTGGCCCAGTCTTCTGTGTGTCCAGGGGGGAGTCTCTCATTTGGTATCAGCCATTGTTTGAGGCCCTGGGTTTGAGCCTGCCACTTTTGGACTCTCGCTTGCTGAGGTGTTCCAGCAAGTGTCTCTGTAGATCTTAGAAAACTATTTCTTGATTTAAGTCGTTGGCGTGCTGGCTAATACCCAAACAAGGGATGAGCTGGAGATGTCTCTGCCTTGGTGCTTTCACTATTGGCTGCTCCTTCCCGGCGGATGTCAGGTGGTGCAATACCGGCTAAGCAGTGTAATTTCTCCAGTGGTGTAGGGCGCAGACACCCCGTGATAATGCGGCAGTAGATAAGAGCCATATCTACTGTTTGAGCGTGGTGAGATGTGTTCCACACTGGACATGCATACTCAGCAGCAGAGGAGCATAGTGCAAAGGCAGATGTCTTCACTGTGTCTGGTTGTGATCCCCAGGTTGTGCCAGTAAGCTTTCGTATGATATTGTTTCTGGCACCCACTTTTTGCTTGACGTTCAGGCAGTGCTTCTTGTAGGTCAGAGCACAGTCCAGAGTGACTCCCAGGTATTTGGGTGCGCTGCAATGCTCCAGTGGGGTTCCTTCCCAGGTAATGATCCTCAGAGCTCAGGATGCTTGTCTGTTCTTGAGATGAAAAGCACATGTCTGTGTTTTAGATGGGTTAGGGATCAGCTGGTTTTCCCTGTAATAGGCAGTAAGAGCACCTAGAGCTTCGGAAAGCTTCTGTTCAACCATCTCAAAACTCCCTGCTTGAGCGGTAATGGCACGATCATCAGCATAGATGGAACTCTCTGTCCCTTCTGGCAGTGGTGTGTCATTTGTGTAGATGTTGAACATGAATGGAGCAAGCACGCTTCCCTGAAGCAGGCCGTTCTTCTGTTTCCGCCATCTGCTTCTCTGGCCCTGGAATTCTCACACATGAAGATTTGGGAGAACTCTTGGGATCTGCGATAAGCTTCTGTCAAGTATAGTGGCAGTCCTTGGAGAGCAGAACGCGTTTGGCCAATGGAATTGTAATACAATCTCCAGAGAGTTGTGGGTCTTGTCCAGGTACCATGGTAACTCCAGGAGTAATGTCCTGTCTGCTCAGTAGGCTGTAAAATCACGGTGGGGAATAAGTCTCGTCGAATTGAGTATTGGTGCTGTCTTGCAAACTGATTCTTGAACAAAATGTGCTCGATAATTATACATTCTCAAGAAAAGTGTGCTAACAAAGTGAAATAATAATAATAATAATCCTTTATTTATACCCCGCTACCATCTCCCGCAGGACTTGGTGCGGCTTACAAGAGGCCGAGCCCAAATACATCAATAAAACAACAATGACAACAATACAACAATAAATAAACTCATGTTGTTGTTCATTCGTTCAGTCGTCTCCGACTCTTCGTGACCTCATGGACCAGCCCACGCCAGAGCTCCCTGTCAGCCGATCACCACCCCCAGCTCCTTCAAGGTCAGTCCAGTCACTTCAAGGATGCCATCCATCCATCTTGCCCTTGGTCGGCCCCTCTTCCTTTTGCCTTCCACTTTCCCCAGCATAATTGTCTTCTCTAGGCTTTCCTGTCTCCTCATGATGTGGCCAAAGTACTTCATCTTTGTCTCTAGTATCTTTCCCTTCAGTGAGCAGTCGGGCTTTATTTCCTGGAGGATGGACTGGTTGGATCTTCTCGCAGTCCAAGGCACTCTCAGCACTTTCCTCCAACACCGCAGTTCAAAAGCATCGATCTTCCTTCGCTCAGCCTTCCCTAAGGTCCAGCTCTCACATCCGTAGGTTACTACAGGGAATACCATGGCTTTGACTAGGCGGATCTTTGTTGCCAGTCTGATGTCTCTACTCTTTACTATTTTATCGAGACTGGACATTGCTCTCCTCCCAAGAAGTAAGCTTCTTCTGATTTCCTGGCCACAGTCTGCATCTGCAGTCATCTTTGCACCTAGAAATACAAAGTCTGTCACGGCCTCCACAGTTTCTCCCTCTATTTTCCAGTTGTCAATCATTCTTGTTGCCATAATCTTGGTTTTTTTGACGTTTAGCTGCAACCCGGCTTTTGCGCTTTCTTCTTTCACCTTGATTAGAAGGCTCCTCAGCTCCTCCTCGCTTTCGGCCATCAGAGTGGTGTCATCTGCATATCTGAGGTTGTTAATGTTTCTTCCAGCAATTTTCACCCCAGCTTTGCATTCATCAGCCCCACATCCTCGCATGATGTGTTCTGCATACAAGTTAAAAAGGTTGGGTGAGAGGATGCAGCCTTGCCGTACGCCTTTCCCAATCTTGAACCAGTCTGTTGTTCCGTGGTCAGTTCTGACTAAACTCATAAACAAAGCAAAAACAATAACAATAATATTACGATACATTAAAAACCTGAGGCAGGGCCAAATGTTAAAATTTTTCAAATGCTAGGCATGTCCAAATGAAATAGGATAGATAATTTAGGGATAGGTGGGCAAGCAGACAATCCTAAATCTCTCGTAAAGTGAATTTGGGACACATTGCTTGGATTTCCTTATTCTGGGAAGGCACACTGGAACTTCCACGTTTTCAAGCTCCTTCTAAAGACTGCTAGCGATGGGATATGGGGTATGAAGGACAGGGGACAGGATGACATCCATAACATAAATGCGGGAAGCTCTTAAGTGGGTGAAAGGGCTCTGTCCTTGTAGACGTTGAGAGGAAGGAGGTGAAAGAGGGAGTTCCAGAGCCGAGGGGCCACTACCGAGAAGGCCCTGTCCCTCGTCCCCACCAATCGCGCTTGCGACACAGGTGGGATCGCGAGCAGGGCCTCTCCAGATGATTGAAAACCGTGAACTGCTTCAGAGAGTGGAAAAGACAAGTATTTTGGGGGTACCGTAACAGTTGATGATGACAGGTACAAAGGAGTGAAATATTCCTTTTTTAGTTACTTTAAATTCTATAGTCAATGATATCTGGACCTCATTTGTTTATTTGTCCTTTATGTTTAACTAGATAGCTCCAACAGACAAGAGTTCTTTCTCCCACCCTGGACTTTCCACAGATATATAAACCCCATTTTCCTAGTTTCCATCAGACCTCACAACCTCTGAGGATGCTTGCCACAGATGCAGACGAAACATCAGGAGAGAATGCTTCTGGAACATGGCCATGCAACCCAAAAAACCTACAACCACCCAATTACAGTTTTGTTTTGGCAAAATCAGGTCTAGAGAGGGCATTTTTCTCATGGAGTTGCCGGGATGTGTCTCAGTGCAAATTAGTTCCTGGAACTGACTAACATCTGTTCCCAGAAGGTTTGTTATGGGAGCTTTAATACATCTGGCTGTGGTCTGTCTGCGCACCTGAGTCATCCTGGAATATCCGTGACAACAGAAGAAAAGAATTCAAAGGATTAGCTGGTTCACTAAGCTGTGGATGCATGTGTCACTTCTATTACGTTTCAATTTGTACGGTTGCATATATCTAGCAGAGCAGTGGTTCCCAACCTGGGGTCCGGGGAGTCCTGGGGGGCTGCAATGTTGTCAGAGGGGGTCTGCAAAGGATTGAAGAAATGCTACGATATTCTGCAATGAAATCCAAATGAACGAATGAGTAAATGAATGGATGAAAGCAAGCTGGAAGGGGAGTTGGAACAAAATCATATGACATTCATAACTTGGGAAGAAAAATCATGTTACATAGTGTTATTAGTGTTAACGTTATTAACACACTCCTAGTATAATCAAAATATTATAATAGCAGTGTGTGCATTAATGGGATTTAATTTAAATTTGAAGGAGTTTCATGAGAAAATGGAAATAATTTTTGATGCAGTATAGTGTCTTAAATCTTGAATTAAGTATTGGGGGTCTGCGGACACACAAAAGATATTTAAAAGGGGGTTGGTGATGGAAGAGAAGGTTGAGAACCACCGCAGTATACAACACAACACACTTTTGGTAGAGCCAGAAGGCTAGGCTTTTAGGTTCAAATCTTTCCTTGGTTGAGAAGTTGGACTAATCACTCCTTCTTTCCTCAATGCCTCTCTTGTCTGGAATTCTCACTTTTAAATCTAATTATTACCAAGGGTGCAAATGACCCACAATGCTCTGGTGTTCCTTTTGACTGTTCAGGCCTGTTGTTGTGTGTGCTGTCAAGTTGGCTTTGACTTGAGAATTATTTATTTATTTATTTATTTATGGCATTTATATGCCGCCCTTCTCACCCCGAAGGGGACTCTGAGCAACTTACAATATATATTTTCATACAATATATTATATTATTGGCATAGTACAATATCAGTATTATATATTACTATATTGCACTATACCATTATGTCAAGACCCAGGCAAACCAACGAGGCGGCGAAACAGCAGCTTAAGGGTTAACAAAAGGTGTTTAATGGCAAATTAACAAGTCAAATGACTCTTATCAGCAGAGCGTGTAAACAGGAATGTAAACAATAGGCCTGTGCGGTTTCGTTCGTTAATTCGTTATTAATTCGTTATTTTTGGCATTTCCGAAGCGATATTGAAGCACTTTTTCAAACCCGGAAGGGTTTAAAAATAACGAGGCGGCAACCCCATAGATTTTACGAGCTTCCGCCCGTTTCGTTATTGGGGTGCAGGCTGCTGGTGCCTGGGAGCCAATCCGGCGCTCCCAAGCAGTGCACCATGGGTCCGTGGCTGTTTGTTTTTGATTGGCCGGCGAGCCCTTTCAAAGCGGCTCCGCGCGGCCTTAGCTTGCTGCAGAGGGCGAGGGAGTTTGCATTGGGTTGGCTTGGCTGCTAGCAACTGGATTGGATTCATTCCTTGCTGCTGTGAGTGCTGCTTGCTTCATTTGCTGTCTCCTGCCTGTGTTTGGTCCACATTGGCCATTTTTTGGTTAATTTTCCATTTTAAAATATTTTTTAATATTATTTTTTAATATTATTTTTTAATATTATTTTTTAAATAATTTTTAATATTATTCTTAAAAAATATTCTAAAAAAGAAAAGACTCTTCTGTTGGTGTGTGCTCTCATTTGCTGTCTCCTGCCTGTGTTTGGTCCACATTTGGGCCATTTTTTGGTTAATTTTCCATTTTAAAATATTTTTAATATTATTTTTTAATATTATTTTTAATATTATTTTTAATATATTATTTTTTAATATTATTCTTAAAAAATATTCTAAAAAAGAAAAGACTCTTCTGTTGGTGTGTGCTCTCATTTGCTGTATCCTGCCTGTGTTTGGTCCACATTTGGGCCATTTTTTGGTTAATTTTCCATTTTAAAATATTTTTTAATATTTTTTTATTATATTATTTTTAATATTATTTTTTAATATTATTTTTTAATATTATTTTTTAATATTATTCTTAAAAAATATTCTAAAAAAGAAAAGACTCTTCTGTTGTTGTGTGCTCTCATTTGCTGTATCCTGCCTGTGTTTGGTCCACATTTGGGCCATTTTTTGGTTAATTTTCCATTTTAAAATATTTTTTAATATTATTTTAATATTATTCTTAAGAAATACAAAAAATATTCTAAAAATTCGTTAATATTTACAAAATTTCTTAAATACCAAAACTTTTTTGGGGGAAAGTTTTGTAATTATTTTAAATATCGAAACAAAAAAACACCCCAATTACAAATCGATTTTAGAAACAATTTTTTTCTTGATCAAACAGGCCTAGTAAACAAGGCAGCAACCCAGGCAGTCTGGGCAGAAAAAAGGAAACTGAAGTAAAACAGACAAACAGTTCGTGGTTAGAATGGAATACAGGCAGTTCAAAAATCACAAAGCAAAAAGCAGTATGAGGAATGAGGCAGAATCGCAGAATAGTCAAGACGGTCCAAGGTCAGGGCAGGAGACAAGACTCACAGTTCCAAGGCAGGCAAAGTAGTCAGCACGGTCACGGAAACACAATTCTGGATGCAAGGAGTCGCCTTCGGGCTTGAGATACAGCGGTATATAAGCAAAGTAAATAATAAATAAATAAGGACTCAAGGCAAGAGTTAACAGCAGAATACACAGGTACACAACACTTTGAACTCTGCAACATGATGGACCCAAGGCTACTCCCTAAATCCCATCAGAATCACTAGATTTGCCTCCAGGTGCATCCAGTTCCACAGGTGAACTGCGTTCCCTCCATTGTTGCCAGTCTGCACTCCGGGCTGCATCCTGAGAAGCAGTATCCGAAACCCATGGGTCTGTGAACCCTTGGAACTCATCACTGGAGGTTGGAGCATTAATCACATCCTGAACCTCCTGGACCCTAGTCCAGTCAAGCTCTTCATCATCACTTTCAGACCCGTAGCTATCTGCTATCTCTTTAAGACGCTTGGAAATGGATTCCTCATCGCTATCTGAACTGCGTGCTACTCGCTTTACACCACGGTAATCCTCCATCTCCATCTCCTCATGAGTAAACCCCTGAAACTCTTCCCCATCACTAGATTCTAGGAACATTTCCCTAATGCGCTTCAGCTGCTGCTGAGCGTCCTCCTCTTCCAAGCCTCGTTTCCTCCTACTAGCACTAGTAGATACAGAAGGCACATGCTGAGTTACAACACCATTATATTGTAATATTATTAGTAAAATTACATGTAATGTAAATATATAATTAAAACACAAGATCCCCAAAGGTGAGTGGGATTTTGGGATGCCAGGATTTGAAATCTATTGGATCATGGTGAGCAAGGCACACTCTCTCAGCCTCAGAGGATGGCATTGGCACATGTCCTCTGAATAAATCTGTGAGTCGCTGACTGGCTGAGAAAGGCGGTATACAAATACAATCAATCAATCAATCAATCAATCAATAATTGAAAACCATCATGACATTGGGGTTTGAGTGTGAGGCAAGGAGTCTAGGCAAATAGGGAGCTGAGACAGTGGCACCGTGGCTAATGCTTCTTAGCATTTTGGAGAAGTAAACCCCTGTTGTAGCCTTTTGCCTTGACGACCCTGTAATGGGACAATGCAAAACTTTCATCACCATATCCAACTGTTCTCTCTTGGATTGAGCTGCAAAGCGATGCACAAAAAACAACGCAGTTTAAAATCTACAACACATGAATATTAAACCAGTTAAAGTGTCTCAAAATTCACAGCAAAGAACAACAACTCCGTATCAACCCACCCTACAAAGGTGGCTGCTCATACTGCTATACCAGTTTATTGATTTTTTTCCAGTCACAGTCTAATTCTCAATCAAAGCAATAATAATCATCATCATCATCTGCTGCAAGAAGATTGCGCAGACAGACTACAAGCAGAGGCACAACACCGTTGCTCAGATGATCCATTGGAACTTGCGCCACAAATCCCATCTGTCTGCGACAAAGATCTGGTGGGATCACAAGCCGGAAAAAGTTACGAAAATGAACACATCAAACTACTCTGGGACTTCCAAATTCAGACAGACAGCACAAGACTTCTGACCTCATGATCGTGTTAAAAAACAAAGTATGGATCTGGGTTGTTGTAGGTTTTTTTGGGCTATATGGCCATGGTCTAGAGGCATTCTCTCCTGTCTTTCACCTGCATCTATGGCAAGCATCCTCAGAGGTAGTGAGGTCTGTTGGAACTAGGAAAATGGGATTATATATATGTGGAATGACCAGGGTGGGACAAAGGACTCTTGTCTGCTGGAGCGAGGTGTGAATGTTTCAACTGACCACCTTGATTAGCATATAATGGCCTGACAGTGCCTGGAGAAAACTTTTGTTGAGAGGTGATTAGATGTCCTTGTTTGTTTCCTCTCTGTTGTATGGATCATGGATGTTGCAATCCCAGGCAACAGCAGGATTGAAGAGAAACAACTGGAAAAGCTGACATGATATGAGGATTTAAAGATTGAACTGCAAAGACTCTGGCACAAGCCAGTCAAGGGGGTCCCAGTGGTGATCGGCACACTGGGTGCAGCACCTAAAGACCTTGGCCTGCACTTAAACACAATCAGCGGTGACAAAATTACCACCTGTCAGCTGCAAAAGGCCACCTTGCTCGGATCTGCACGCATTATTTGCCGATACATCACTCAGTCCTAGACACTTGAGAAGTGTCTGATGTGTGATGCAATACAACAGCCAGCAGAGTGATCTTGTCTGCTGTTTACTAATGTTTTTATGTACCAAATAAATAATTATGATTATGAGGGGTTTTTTTGTCGTGTCAGGAGTGACTTGAGAAACTGTTGTGAGAGAATTGGCCGTCTGCAAGGACGTTGCCCAGGGGACGGCCAGATGTTTTGATGTTTTATTATCCTTTTGGGAGGCTTCTCTCATGTCCCCGCATGAGGAGCTGGAGCTGATAGAGGGAGCTCATCCGCCTCTCCCTGGATTTGAACCTGCGACCTGTCGGTCTTCAGTCCTGCTGGCACAGGAGATTAACCCACTGCATGACCGGGATGATGATGAGATTCCATCTGAACATTAGGAAGAACTTCCTGACTGTGAGAGCCGTTCAGCAGTGGAACTCTCTGCCCCAGAGTGTGGTGGAGGCTCCTTCTGTGGAAGCTTTTAAGCAGAGGCTGGATGGCCATCTGTCAGGGGTGATTTGAATGCAATATTCCTGCTTTTTGGCAGAATGGGGTTGGACTGGATGGCCCATGAGGTCTCTTCCAACTCTTTGATTCTATGATTCTATGATGATGAAAATAATGTTGATGGATGTGGCTTGCTGGCTCTTTGGGAGCGGCTGGTTCTTGGGAAGCGAAGGCCCTTTTGACCATTCGTAGGCTGCTTTTGTTTCCTTTTCTCTGTCCAAGCGAAAGGACATCAGCGCTCTGGACCATCTCTTCAGGAAAGTCCCTCTGCGCGATCCCTGCCACCTTTCCGCCTCTTTCCCTGCTGACCCCGATTCTAATTCCGTCTTTGAGAGGCATTGAGCTAATTGGATGAGGCAGAGGAGGACTGATCTGGGTCAAGGCTTCCGCAGATCTTCTCTCTTTCTTTCCTTTTCAAAATTACCAGGTGCAAGGGATGCATTGTGCTTGCTTCGGCTGCTGGAGTCTTTAGGGAAGGAAGGAAGGAAGGAAGGAAAAGAGATTTGTCATCAAGCCAACCCACAGAATAGGTTTTAAGCAACTCTCAGTATGCTCCAGTCTTTGTCTCCAAGGGTGAAAATGCCTCTAGACCATGGCCATATAGCCCCAAAAAAACCTACAACAACCCAGTGATTCCGGCCATGAAAGCCTTCGGCAATACAAGGAACCATCTTCCTTGTAACTGATGGCTCTATGCCTTGTGGCTGACCTTTAGCCTCTGATGCGTTTCCATGGGGCTTACGCTCAAACCCTTGGGCTTCCAGAGCATAGTTTCCCCTTCTGGCTCCAGAGACAAATGCAAGATACTCCACTTTGGCAGGAAAAACGAAATGCAAAGATACAGAATGGGGGACAATGCCTGGCTCGAGAGCAGGACGTGTGAAAAAGATCTTGGAGTCCTCGTGGACAACAAGTTAAACATGAGCCAGGAATGTGATGTGGCGGCAAAAAAAGCCAATGGGATTTTGGCCTGCATCAATAGGAGCATAGTGTCTAGATCTAAGGAAGTAATGCTCCCCATGCTCTATTCTGCCTTGGTTAGACCACACCTGGAATATTGTGTCCAATTCTGGGCACCAAAATTCAAGAGAGATATTGACAAGCTGGAATGTGTCCAGAGGAGGGCGACTAAAATGATCAAGGGTCTGGAGAACAAGCCCTATGAGGAGCGGCTTAAGGAGCTGGGCATGTTTAGCCTGAAGAAGAGAAGGCTGAGAGGAGATATGATAGCCATATATAAATATGTGAGAGGAAGCCACAGGGAGGAGGGAGCAAGCTTGTTTTCTGCTTCCTGGAGACTAGGACGCTGGAACAATGGCTTCAAACTACAAGAGAGGAGATTCCATCTGAACATGAGGAAGAACTTCCTGACTGTGAGAACCGTTCAGCAGTGGAACTCTCTGCCCTGGAGTGTGGTGGAGGCTCCTTCTTTGGAAGCTTTTAAACAGAGGCTGGATGGCCATCTGTCAGGGGTGATTTGAATGCAATATTCCTGCTTCTTGGCAGGGGGTTGGACTGGATGGCCCATGAGGTCTCTTCCAACTCTTTGATTCTATGATTCTATGTTGTAACACGCTTGCGGTCGCTTCCATGAATAGTCACATCCGCTTAAGTCAAAACTGCAGATGTGGAGCAAAGTCTGTGCTTTGGCTTTTTAGGAGGGAACCTTCAAGGATTTCAGGAAGGATGGATAGATAGATAGATAGATAGATAGATAGATAGATAGATAGATAGATAGGAAGATAATTTCCAAAAAGGAACCAATCAGAAATGGTAAAGCAGCAATGACAGCATCAGCAGCAGTTCAGCAGATCAGAAGCTTTTAGTGCCAGCAGGAAAGCAAATGAGTTTGACATTCTGTTCAATGGTTGTCGTCTCTAGATGAGAGCACTGGAAGAGAATAAGAATAGATATTTTTGGGAGTATTTCTCAGTAGTTCAGGAGCAGAGTTAGCCATGGCTGATACCCAATGAGAGACTCCCCGCTGGGCACACAGAAAATTGGGCAACTTGGAAGGCGCTGAACAGACTTTGCTCTGGCACCACGAGATGCAGAGCCAACCTTAAGGAATGGGGCCACAAAGTGGAATCCATGACATGAGAGTAAGGCCTTCAACAAGGTCCCCCGTGACCTTCTGGCAAGGAAACTAGTCCAATGTGGGCGAGGCAAAACTACGGTGAGGTGGATCTGGAATTGGTTAAATGGACGAACCCCGAGGGTGATTCTCCCCAAGGCTTCCTCTTCATCCTGGAAAGAAGTGACGAGTGGAGTGACATCCGCAGGGTTCCGTCCTTGGCCCGGTCCTGCTCAGGATCTTCATTCATTAGTTAGATGAAGGACTAGAAGGCAGGATCATCAAGTTTGCAGGCGACACCAAATTGGGAGGGAGAGACAACACTCCAGAGGACAGGAGCAGGACTCAAAACAATCTTGACAGATTAGAGAGATGAAGGGCCAAAACTAACAAAATGAAGTTCAACAGGGACAAATGCAAGATACTCCACTTAGGCAGGAAAAACGAAATGCAAAGATACAGAATGGGGGAGGCCTGGCTCGAGAGCAGTACGTGTGAAAAAGATCTTGGAGTCCTCATGGGGAGGAAGGAGAACATGAGCCAATAATGTGATGTGGCGGCAAAAAACTGCCAATGGGATTTTGGCCTGCATCAAGAGGAGCCTAGTGTCTAGATCCAGGGAAGTCCTGCTCCCCATGCTCTATTCCACTTTGGTTAGACCACTTTACCTGGAATATTGTGTCCAATTCTGGGCACCACAATTCAAGAGAGATATTGACAAGCTGGAATGTGTCCAGAGGAGGGCGACTAAAATGATCAAGGGTCTGGAGAACAAGCCCTATGAGGAGCGCTTAAGGAGCTGGGCATATTTAGCCTGAAGAAGAGAAGGCTGAGAGGAGATATGATAGCCATGTATAAATATGTGAGAGGAAGCCACAGGGAGGAGGGAGCAAGCTTGTTTTCTGCTTCCCTGGAGACTAGGACGCAATGGAACAATGGCTTCAAATTACAAGAGAGGAGATTCCACCTGAACATGAGGAAGAACTTCCTGACTGTGAGAGCCGTTCAGCAGTGGAACTCTCTGCCCCGGAGTGTGGTGGAGGCTCCTTCTTTGGAGGCTTTTAAGCAGAGGCTGGATGGCCATCTGTCAGGGGTGATTTGAATGCATTATTCCTGCTTCTTGGCAGAATGGGGTTGGACTGGAGGATGGCCCAGGAGGTCTCTTCCAACTCTTTGATTCTATGATTCTATGACACGATAAATAAATAAATCTAATGTTTACATAAGTTGTTTTAATGTTGTTTTAGATTGTTGTTTAATTTCTTTTAATTGTTATTGTTTGGGCATGGAATAATGCCAATTATGTAAGCCGCCCTGAGTCCCCTTCAGGGTGAGAAAGGCGGGAAATAAATAAATAAATAAATAAATAACATTCAAAGTACAAACACCGTCCTGTGTTCCCTGCTTCTTCCACATTTGTTTTGCAAGTTCCAGGGGCACACTTGAAAAACAGCGTGATAGAGGGAGGAGAGCAGCAGCCATGGTGGGTCTGTTTTCCGCTTTCCTTGCAAATCAGCCTGGGTGTTTTCCGAACTGTCTAGGAGTGATGACATTACTTGGGAGTCAAGCAATGTATTCAGGAATTCTATCTGGCCCTGTGGCAACAACACCATTACTTTTGACCCAAGGAAGAATTGTTTATTTTATTTATTTATCGTGTCATCAGCAACCATACCATTGTATTACATTTCTAACAGAACAAAACAAACAGATAAAAAAACACAAATTTTGCAAACTTGGTAGTGGATTAAATGTCCTTTGACCAGTATCTGACCCCTTGGAGTGCCTCTGGTGTTGCCGCAAGAAGGTCCTCCCTGGTGCATGTGGCAGGGCTCAGGGTGCATTGCAGCAGGTGGTCAGTGGTTTGCTCTTCTCCACACTCACATGTCATGGATTCCACTTTGTGGCCCCATTTCTTAAGATTGGCTTTGTATCTCGTGGTGCCAGAGGGCAGTCTGTTCAGCGCCTTCCAAGTCGCCCAGTCCTCTGTGTGCCCAGGGGGAAGTCTCTCATTTGGTATCAGCCATTGGTTGAGGTTCTGGGTTTGAGCCTGCCACTTTTGGACTCTCGCTTGCTGAGGTGTTCCAGCGAGTGTCTCTGTAGATCTAAGAAAACTATTTCTTGATTTAAGTCGTTGACGTGCTGGCTGATACCCAAACAGGGGATGAGCTGGAGATGTCTCTGCCTTAGTCCTTTCACTATTGGCTGCCACTTCCCAGTGGATGTCAGGTGGTGCAATGCCGACTAGACAGTGTCATTTCTCCAGTGGTGTAGGGCGCAGACACCCTGTGATAATGCGGCATGTCTCATTAAGAGCCACATCCACTGTTTTAGTGTGGTGAGATGTGTTCCACACTGGGCATGCGGACTCAGCAGCAGAGTAGCATAGCGCAAGGGCAGATGTCTTCACTGTGTCTGGTTGTGATCCCCAGGTTGTGCCAGTCATCTTTCGTATGATATTGTTTCTAGCGCCCACTTTTTGCTTGATGTTCAGGCAGTGCTTCTTGTAGGTCAGAGCACGGTCCAGAGTGACTCCCAGGGATTTGGGTGCGCTGCAAGGCTCCAATGGGATTCCTTCCCAGGTGATCCTCAGAGCTGTCTGTTCTTAAGGTGAAAGGCACATGTCTGTGTATTAGATGGGTTGGGGACCAGCTGGTTTTCCCTGTAATAGGCAGTAAGAGCACCTAGAGCTTCGGAGAGCTTCTGTTCCACCATCTCAAAGCTCCCTGCTTGAGCGGTGATGGCACGATCATCAGCATAGATGAAACTCTCTGTCCGTTCTGGCAGTGGCTGGTCATTTGTGTAGATGTTGAACATGGTTGGGGCAAGCACGCTCCCCGGAGGCAGGCCGTTCTTCTGATGGTCTTAATATTGAGGGTTCCTCTTGCTAAACAGAGCACTTGCTGGATTTTCTTGGTGGATCTGTAGATTGTTTCTTCATCAGGAAGAAATGTGTTAATATTTCTTGATCTCAAGGAATGGAGATCAAGAAATACACTTGAGCCGCCAGGACTGCTGACTGACGGTTCAAATCCGGGGAGAGCGGGTTGAGCTCCCTCTGTCAGCTCTAGCTCCCCATGCGGGAACATGAGAGAAGCCTCCCACAAGGATGGTAAAATAGCAAACATCTGGCCATCCTCTGGGCAACGTCTTTGCAGACGGTCAATTCCCTCATACCAGAAGAGACTTGCAGTTTCTCAAGTCCTGACATAAAAAAAAAGTTCAAATGTTTGATAATGCACTTTGCAGAGATTGGGTCACTGGTCAGCCAGGCGGAAGTTGGCGGTCTGGGGTCCAGCAGCTGGAGTTATGTTGAGAGCACCTTTGCTGAAACGCTCCTCTCCGCTTGTGCTTCTTCCTTACCAGGTCCTGGAGAAAAATCCCAACACACCCATGAGCCACAAAGAGATCCTCCATGTCATCCAGAAAGAAGGCCTGAAAGAGATCAAGTGAGTGCCAGTTGGGGGGGGGGGGGGGGGGGGGGGGGGGGCTGCTGCCGTGTGTCCAACGCCGAGGGTTTTCAGTCATGAGTGGAGGGGAGTGGGGAGAAAAAGAGGAGGCAAATCTATTGGGCAGTCATGGGCCAATTCTGATTTACTGTTTTGTATTGATTGTTTTTGTTATTGCCTTTGTTCACTGATGTAGTGTGGGCTCGGCCTCATGTAAGCCACACCGAGTCCCTTGGGGAGATGGTAGCGGTGTATCAATCGAGATTATTGCTGTTGTTGTTGTTGTTGTTGTTGTTGTTTTGCCTTGCTGAATACTTAAAAGGCTTTTCTCTCTCTCTCTCTCTCTCTCTCTCCCCACCCCCCTTCTGCTTCTTCCATTGTTGCCTGTTCTTCCTTTGGATTTCAATCAACCCCAGAAGGTAAGAACCATTGTTGATTTTATTTATTTGTCGTGTCAGCACAACCAGTCAAGTTATATTACATTTCTAACAGAACAAAGCAAACAAACAGAGAAAATACAAAATGTGTGAGTTTGGTAGTTGATTAAATGTCCTTTGACCAGTATCTGGCCCCTTGGAGTGCCTCTGGTGTTGCTGCAAGAAGGTCCTCCATCGTGCATGTGGCAGGGCTCAGGTTGCATTGCAGCAGGTGGTCAGTGGTTTGCTCTTCTCCACACTCGCATGTCGAGGATTCCACCTTGTAGCCCCATTTCTGAAGGTTGGCTCTGCATCTCGTGGTGCCAGAGCGCAGTCTGTTCAGCGCCTTCCAAGTTGCCCAGTCCTCTGTGTGCCCAGGGGGGAGTCTCTCATTGAGTATCAGCCATTCGTTGAAGTTCTGGGTTTGAGCCTGCCACTTTTGGACTCTCGCTTGCTGAGGTGTTCCAGCAAGTGTCTCTGTAGATCTTAGAAAACTATTTCTTGATTTAAGGGTTTGACGTGCTGGCTGATACCCAAACAGGGGCTGAGCTGGAGATGTCACTGCCTTGGTCCTTTCACTATTGGCTGCTACTTCCCGGCAGATGTCAGGTGGTGCAATACCGGCTAAGCAGTGCAAAAAACACCACTGGAGAAATTACACTACCGTTGTTGATGTTGACATCTAAACGGACTTCAATGTAATGGTGGATGAACATCACAGCTGTTTATTTCACTTACAGTTCTTTCTAGGCCTGCTGTAGGCCTCATGGTTGCCTCACATTCCCTTTCCTTGCAAATCTGTCTGGATGGAGGTGTTCACATTGAATTCATGTAGGCAGTGCAAGGCACCCTCAAGACTGTGTGCATGATAATTGGGGGGGATACAATAACAAAGCAGTGCCGCTCCTTTTTGAAAATGTCAGGGATTAGACAGTCCAATAATATGCTGTGTCCAGGTTGGTTCATCAGGTGCTCTGCTATGGCTGATTTCTCTGGTTGAACCCACCTGGACACAGCACATTATTATTTGAGAACACAGACATGCTGGACCACTCTCACAACCACCATGTCAGGCTACACAGAGAAGCCATTGAAATCCACAAGAAGCATGTAGACAATTGCAACAGAAAAGAGGAAACCATGAAAATGAACAAAATCTGGCTACCAGTATTACAAAACTCTTAAAATTACAACAGCACAACAACAGAGAGGAAATAAACAAGGACATCTAATCACCTCTCAACAAAAGATTTCTCCAGCCACTGCCAGGCCATTATATGCTAATCAAGGGGGTCAGTGGAAACATTTCCACCTAGCTCCAGCAGACAAGAGTCCTTTGTCCCACCCTGGTCATTCCACAGATATATAAACTCCTTTTCCTAGTTCCAACAGACCTCACTACCTCTGAGGATGCTTGCCATAGATGCAGGCGAAACGTCAGGAGAGAATGCCTCTAGACCAGTGGTTCTCAACCTTCCTAATGCCGTGACCCCTGAATACAGTCCCTCATGTTGTGGCGACCCCCAACCATAGTATTGTTTTCGTTGCTACTTCATAACAGTCATTTTACTACTGTTATAAATCATACTGTAAATATCTGATATGCAGGATGCATTTTCATTCACTGGACCAAACTGGGCACAAATACCCAATACACCCAAATGTGAATGGTAGTGGGGTTGGGGGAGGACTGATTTTGTAATTTGGGAGATGTAGTTGCTGGGATTTATAGTTCACTTCTAATCAAAGAGCATTCTGAACTCCACTAGCGATGGATTTGAACCAAACTTGACTCCCATGACCAATGGAAAACACTGGAAGGGTTTGATGGGTATTGACCTTGAGTTTGGGAGTTGTAGTTCACCTATATCCAGAGAGCACTCTGGACTCACGCAATGGTGGATCTGGACCAAACTTGGCACGAATACTCAATATTCCCAAATGTGAACACTGGTGGAGCCTGGGGAAAATAGACCTTGACATTTGGGGGTTGTAGTTGCTAGGATTTATAGTTCATTACAATCAAAGAACATTCCGAACTCCACCAACGATAGAATTGGCTCAAACTTCCCACATGGAATCCCCATGACCATCAGAATATACTGTGTTTTCTGATGGTCTTTGGCGCCCCCTCTGACACCCCTTCGCGACCCCCTCAGGGGTCCCGACACCCAGGTTGAGAAACACTGATTTAAAGATCGAACTGCAAAGACTCTGGCACAAGCCAGTCAAGGGAGTCCCAGTGGTGATCGGCACACTGGGTGCAGTGCCTCAAGACCTTGGCCTGCACTTAAACACAATCGGTGCTAACCAAATCCTCACCTGTGAGTTGCAAAAGTCCACCTTACTGGGATCTGCACGCATTATTCGCCGATACATCACAGAATCCTAGACACTTGGGAAGTGTCCGACGTGTGATCCAATACAACAGCCAGAAGAGTGTCTGCTGTGGACTCATCTTGTTGTGTTTCCAATAATAATAATAATACTCAATATTCCCAAATGTGAACACTGGTGGAGTCTGGGGGAAAATAGACCTTGACATTTGGGGGTTGTAGTTGCTGGGATTTATAGTTCATTACAATCAAAGAACATTCTGAACACCACCAACGATATAATTGGCTCAAACCTCCCACACAGACTCCCCATGACCATCAGAAAATACTGTGTTTTCTTATGGTCTTTGGCGACCCCTCTGACATCCTCTCATAGAATCATAGAATCATAGAATCCTAGAGTTGGAAGAGACCTCATGGGCCATCCAGTCCAGCCCCATTCTGCCAAGAAGCAGGAATATTGCATTCAAATCACCCCTGACAGATGGCCATCCAGCCTCTGCTTAAAAGCTTCCAAAGAAGGAGCCTCCACCACACTCCGGGGCAGAGAGTTCCACTGCTGAACGGCTCTCACAGTCAGGAAGTTCTTCCTAATGTTCAGATGGAATCTCCTCTCTTGTAGTTTGAAGCCATTGTTCCGCGTCCTAGTCTCCAAGGAAGCAGAAAACAAGCTTGCTCCCTCCTCCCTGTGGCTTCCTCTCACATATTTATACATGGCTATCATATCTCCTCTCAGCCTTCTCTTCTTCAGGCTAAACATGCCCAGTTCCCTAAGCCGCTCCTCATAGGGCTTGTTCTCCAGACCCTTGATCATTTTAGACGGGACCCTTGGGGGTCCCGTCCCCCAGGTTGAGAACCACTGCTCTAGACCATGGCCATATAGCCCGAAAAAAACCTACAACAACCCAGTGATTCCGGCCATGAAAGCCTTTGACAATACAGATCTTCTCTTGCCTCTGGAGCTGCCCCATGCTGAATCTGCCCCTCTTTCTTAGTGTAGCTGACCTGATTCACACAGAAGTTGGCTTGTAGCAAAAGAGACTTTAGCAGGGAGAGGGGGTGTTTCCGCTTCCATCCTGGGATATCTCAGCGTAGGGGACTCGTTCTTGGCCGAGCCTGGCCTTTCCCCTCCTCTCACCCTTTCTTTCTCCTCTTAGCGGGACCTCTCCCCTCGCCTGCCTGAATGCGATGCTGCACACCAACTCCCGAGGGGACGAGGGCATTTTCTACAAGGTCCCCGGCAGGATGGGCGTCTACACCCTGAAGGTAAGTTTCCGCTTGGCCTCATCGGGAATGGCTCTGGGCAGCCTGGGCTTCTCTTTCAACCCACAGAGCACTGCGAAGAGTGGTGGGGAGGGTGTTGATGCACAGTGGCCCTTAGAGTCGAGTCCTTTTTGCTTCCCAATTCAGGCTAGGAACCGAGGAGGTGACAGTGACCAATGCGAGAGATTCCACTTTGGCAGAAAAAACGAAATGCAAAGATATAGAATGGGAGACGATGAGGCCTGGCTCGAGAGCAGTACGTGTGAAAAAGATCTTGGAGTCCTCGTGGACAGGAAGTTAAACATGAGCCAGGAATGTGATGTGGCAGCAAAAAAAGCCAATGGGATTTTGTCCTGCATCAATAGGAGCCTAGTGTCTAGATCTAGGGAAGTCATGCTCCCCATGCTCTGTTCTGAAGACCTGGCTATTCCGACGTGCCTTTCCAGAATAGGATGACCCAGCACTTTGTCCCAGAAGCACTTTACTAGAGTTTAAGACTCTCTGCACATGGCACTTGCCCAGAATCTCAATATACCTCCTGTCACACCCAGCACTTTTTTAACCTGTACCCATCACTGGCCCGGCCATGGTTTTTATTCTTCCTAAAGACTGCCAACGTGGGTGCTAGTCTAATGTCTTTGGGGAGGTCGTTCCAAAGTCGGGGGGCAACCACAGAAAAGGCCCTGTCCCTCGTCCCCACCAAACGCGCCTGCTATGATTCTATGATTCTTTCATAGAATCATAGAATCAAAGAGTTGGAAGCAGGGCCGTAGCCAGAAAAAAATTAATAGTGTAATAGTGTAATGTCTTGCTATTGCTTATGTTTTTAATTTGCTTTGTTTTGTATTGTTTTGTGTTTTACTGCTGTTGTGTTAAGGCCTTGGCCTTTGTAAGCCGCATCGAGTCCCTCGGGAGATGCTAGCGGGGTACAAATAAAGTTTAATAATAATAATAATAATAATAATAAAAAATGCAAGCAGTTTATTGAAAATGTTTTAAAAGCAGAAGCAGTAAAAAGCACTCCATAAAAATAGGTAAACCCAATTAGGTAGGAAGATAAACAGGAGCAAATAGTCCAGGAAATTAGTCCATCAGAGTTCATGAAAAACAAATACAGAAACTTCCATGGTAAAACTCCAAAACTTGAATCATGAATCTCCAGACCTTTGATCATTTTAGTCGCTCTCGTCTGGACACATTCCAGCTTGTCAACATCTCTCTTGAATTGTGGTGCCCAGAATTGGACACAATATTCCAGGTGTGGTCTAACCAAAGCGGAATAGAGCATGGGGAGCATGACTTCCCTAGATCTAGACACTATGCTCCTCTTGATGCAGGCCAAAATCCCACTGGCTTTTTTTGCCGCCACATCACATTCCTGGCTCATGTTCCCCTTCCTCCCCACAAGGACTCCAAGATGTTTTTCACACGTACTGCTCTCAAGCCAGGCATTGTCCCCCATTTTGTATCTTTGCATTTCGTTTTTCCTGCCAAAGCAGAGTATCTTGCATTTGTCCCTGTTAAACTTCATTGTGTTAGTTTTGGCCCTTCATCTCTCTAATCCAGTGGTTCTCAACCTGTGGGTCCCCAGGTGTTTTGGCCTACAACTTCCAGAAATCCCAGCCAGTTTGCCAGCTGTTGAAGGCCAAAAACATCTGGGGACCCCAGGTTGAGAACCACTGCTCTAATCTGTCAAGATCCCTTTGAATCCTGCTCCTGTCCTCTGGAGTATTGGCTCTCCCTCCCAATTTGATGATCATGCCTTCTTGCCCTTCATCTAAGTCATGAATGAAGATCCTGACCAGGACTGCGGCACTCCACTCGTCACTTCCTTCCAGGATGAAGAGGAAGAAGTGACGAGTAGAATGCCACAGGGTTCCGTCCAGGAAGATTGACCTCTCCCATACCTTCTGCAGCATCACCACCCTACTAGTCATGATCCTGCCAAGCCTTTTGTGTACCAACCACCATCAACTGCTGGACATGACAGTGGCCGTTCTCTGGTGAGGACCATGGGCCCCTTGCATCTCACCTGTCTGTCTGCTTGTCTCTGCCTGCAGAAGGATGTCCTGGATGGGCTGAAAGAGCTATCGGAGGGGTCCGAGGAGAGCAGCGACGCGCATTTGGACTCGCCTGTGTCGGAAAACAGCAGCAGCGAGAGGAGCAACAGCGGGCAGAGCAGCAGTAGCAGCAGCAGCAGCAGCAGCGAGAGGAGCAGCCCCAAGGACGGGCGGAAGAGCAGGTGGCGCCGGAAAGGTAGGCCTCCCCAAAGAGACCCCGAGTAGTTAACATGCGTCTAAGGTGGGTTCCATTTCTCTCGGGTCACTTGCCAGGGAGTGTTGTATCTCAGGCTAAAATTCACCTTGCTTTCTCTGACAAACCAGCCAAACTTATGAAGAAAGAAGTTTATTGTGAAGTTTCAAACAAATCAGAATATAAGCAGTACAAAGTCCATAGTACAAGGTAAAAATCCAATAGATTCCCTTTGAGTCAAAGCAGGAAACTTGAAGCAAGAAGCAGCATATAATCCAGGAAATAGCATGAGGTTACATGAAGCAGGCTTTCTTCCCCAAGGCCCAAGCCCCAGAGCAAGAGACAAAGCGAGCCATTTTGCAACGTTGAAACTGACGCCGAATCAGCTCCCAGGCAGTTTACTTATAGGTAAAACATCAAAACATTGAACATTAAACAGACAGCTAACAAGCAGTTTTCCCACTCAAGACTTGGCCGCAGTTCGTAAACTCCTTCTTAACACCTGCGGCACAGTCTGACCTTCACCAGCTGTTTTATCAGCCACATTCCGTTCCTGTGATAACAATGGTTTCTCTCTAGCTACAGACTGTGGCTGAGAAAACTGAGAAATCTGAAATCCCACACCTGCATCTGTATTCCCATTCTCATCATACTCATCTGCACTCTCAGTCCCATCATGCTGTTGCTGCTGAACCACAACAGGGAGGACATCCGTAACTGGGAGTTAGTGTGCCATCTACTAGGCATGGGCAATCCATGGTTCTAAATGGTTCTAAAGTAAGTTCTTGTGGGTTCTTTCGGGCTATAGGGCCATGTTCTAGAGGCATTTCTCCTGAAGTTTTGCCTGCATCTATGGCAAGCACCCTCAGAGGTGAGGTCTGTTTGGTAACTGGGAAACTGGGTAACTGGGAAAAGGGTTTATATATCTGTGGAATGACCAGGGTGAGACAAAGGGCTTTTGTAAGTTGGGCTAGGTGTGAATGTTTCAACTGACCACCTTGATTAGCATACAATGGGCTGACAGTGCCTGGAGCAAACTCTTCTTGAAAGGTAATTAGATGTCCCTGCCTGTTTCCTCTCTGCTGTTTTTGCTGTTGCAATTTTAGAATTTTTTAATACTGGTAGCCAGATCTTGAAGGAGCTGGGGGTGGTGACGGCCGACAGGGAGCTCTGGCATGGGCTGGTCCATGAGGTCACGAAGAGTCGGAGACGACTGAATGAATGAACAACAAAAGCCAGATCTTGTTCATTTTCATTGCTAATCAAGATGGTCAGTTGAAATATTCACACCTAGCTCAACTGACAAAAGTCCTTTGTCTCACCCTGGTCATTTCACCTCTGAGGATGCTTGCCATAGATGCAGGCGAAACGTCAGGAAAAAACCCACAAGAACTTAGTGATTCCAGCCATGAAAGCCTTCGACAATACAAGGTTCTAAAGTACTTACAAAACTAAAGTCCTGGTGGTGAAAGCTAGGAGGCGCTGGTGCTTTCCTTCTACAGTGTTGCTAAAGTTCTGGTGGTGAAAATTTCAGAACGCTAACAAAACTTTCAAAATTTCGTTATAAATGGCAGTTCCTAATTGGTTCTGTCATAAAAATCATCAATAATGAAATAATAATGAATATCTATCTATCTATCTCTCTATTTGTGGGATTAACATAACTCAAAAACCACTGGACGAATTGACACCAAATTTGGACACAAGTCCCCTATCAAGCCAACGAGTGACCATCACTCATAAAGACATGGAAAAACAAAGTGGAAGGGACTTTAAAAGCCAAAAAAACAAAGAATGCATTACAACGCATGCGCAACCCCCCCCCCCCCACACACACAGACATATATACGCAAACACACATATACACAAATATATACACACACAAAACACATGTAGACAGAGTGGGCCACAGCAACGCGTGGCAGGAGACAGATATATATATATATACACACACACACATATATATACATATACATATACATATACACACACACACACACACACACACACACATATATATATATATATCCCCGTTTGTGGGGATTAACATAACTCAAAAACTACTGGACAAATTGACACCAGATTTGAACACAATACACCCATCAGGCCAATAAGTGACCATCACTCATAAAAACACTGAAAAATACAGCAAAAGAGACTTAAAAAGCCAAAAAAATAAAGAATACATTACAATGCATGCGCATAATGACACATATACACATACATACACACACAAAACACCTATACACAGACTGGGTCACAGCAACACATGTATATGTATATTTATATGGAGCGCCCAGTTAAACCACTGAGCTGCTGAACTTGCTGACTGAAAGGTTGCAGGTTCAAATCTGGGGAGCAGAGTGAGCTCCTGCTGTTAGCCCCAGCTTCTGCCAACCTAGCAGTTCAAAAACATGCAAATATGATTAGATCAATAGCTACCATTTCTGTGGGAATGTAATGGCACGCCATGCAGTCATGCTGGCCACATGACTTTGGAGGTCTCTTCGGTTTAGAAATGGAGGTGAGCACTTACCCTGGAGTCGGACATGACTGGACTTAATGTCAGGGGGAAACCTTTACTATATAGACACACACACATATATATGTGTGTGTGTCTATATATATATATATATATATGGATGAACCATATTATTTTGCAGGAGAAGGTGTGTGTGTGTAGGGGGGGGGGTCTGCAGGTGAGGAGGAAAGGGTCAGGTTCTGAATTGTGTGCTTGGATGGGGAGGCAGGTTGGCCTTAGATGTCTTTTTTGCAGTGAGGCTCAATGCAGTGCATTATTGCTATTCATATACATACAAAACAGGAAGCCCCATCCGGATCATATCGACAAACCACTTCCTTATATGTGCAAAAATGAAGCTTCTCTTGACAGCAGTGGGGCGGCTGCTTTTCAAAAGAGGGCTTGTGGGCCCTGCTGTTTAGGGGCCCGTGGAGAGTGGGCAGGGGGCCCTCCAAAGGCCCCTTGTGAGTGCCGACACTTCCGGCAGCCCCTAATTCCAGGAAGGAGGAAGAAAGCGCAGGCTCTCTGTTGTGGGGCAGCCATGCCTGGGAAGCATCTCCCCACGGCCCCATGGAGAGGTAAGGCAAGGGGGCTCTGAGCTTGTTTCCCCAGTTTCTACTGGATTAGAGGAGGAGGAAGGAGGCAAATGAGTGAGGCAGCTGCCAACGTCAATGCAATGCTAGGCTCAAACAATAAGAGCACAGTGTCTAGTCCGGCATGGGCCAACTTTAGCCCCCCAGGTGTTTTGGACTTCAACTCCCACACTCCTATCAGCTAGTAGTTCAAGTCCAAAACACCTGAAGGGTCAAAGTTTTGGGGAAAGCCATCAATCTGTCTGAGGAGATGCTTGAATGCGTACAGAGAGCATACTGTCCCCTGTTACGTCAGCTCCACTGGCCGCTGGTATGCTACTATTTCTTGATTTAAGTCGTTGACATGCTGGCTGATACCCAAACAAGGGATGAGCTGGAGATGTCTCTGCCTTGGTCCTTTCACTGTTGGCTGCTACTTCCCGGCGGATGTCAGGTGGTGCAATACCGGCCAAGCAGTGACATTTCCCCACTTGTCTTCCCAAGAGATTTGTAGGATTTTCTGGAGGCAGCGCTGATGGACTTGTTCCAGGAGTTGCATGTGACGTCTGTAGACAGTCCACGTCTCACAGGCATAGAGCAGAGTTGGGAGGACAATAGCTTTATAGACAAGCACCTTGGTACCCCTATGGATGCCCTGGTCCTCAAACACTCTCTTGCTTCATTTGGGAAAATGCTGCACTCGCAGAGCTCAGGCGTGTTGTATTTCGGTGTCAATGTTGACGTCTGTAGACAGTCCATGTTTCGCAGGCATACAGCGGGTTGGAAGGACAGTAGCTTTATAGACAAGCACCTTGGTCTCCCTACAGATGTCCCGGTCCTCAAACACTCTCTGCTTCATTCGGAAAAATGCTGCACTTGCTGAGCTCAGGCGGTCTTGTATTTCGCTGTCAATGTTGACATCTGTAGACAGTCCACGTTTCGCAGGCATGCAGCAGGGTTGGAAGGACAATAGCTTTATAGACAAGTACCTTGGTCTCCCTACGGATGTCCCGGTCCTCAAACACTCTCTGCTTCATTCGGAAAAATCCTGCACTTGCAGAGCTCAGGCGGTCTTGTATTTCGGTGTCAATGTTGACTTTGGTGGAGAGGTGGCTGCCAAGGGAGAGGAAATGGTCCACATTTTCTAATGCTACACCATTAAGCTGTATTTCTGGCATTGGAGAGGGCCTTCCCGGTGGTGGCCCTTCGGCTGTGGAACGCCCTTCCTACGGACATTAGGCTGGCACCATCTCTCATGGCATTCCGAAAAAAGTTGAAGACCTGGATGTTCGTGCAGGCATTCGAGTAACCTAGTGCAATATTGGTAATTGAACATAGGAATGGAACAATGGACGACGAACCTGGATTACACTTTGATGATGAGACGATTGGGTTGGTTATTGTAATAATTGTTTAGTGTAATTGCTTGTTGTTTATTAAGTGGATAATGTGTTAAGTCAGGAGTCCTCAAACTTTTTAAACAGAGGGCCGGGTCACAGTCCCTCAAACTGTTGGAGGGCCGGATTATAATGTGAAAAAAATATGAATTCCTATGCACACTGTACATATCTTATTTGTAGTGCAAAACCACATAAAAACAATACAATAATTAAAATGAAGAACAGTTTTAACAAATATAAATTTATTAGTATTTCTATGGGAAGTGAGGCCCTGCTTTTGGCTGATGAGATGGGATTGTTGTTGTTGTTTTTGTGTGCTTTCAAGTCGTTACAGACTTAGGTTGGCCCTGAGTGAGGGCCAGGTAAATGACCTTGGAGGGCCGCATCCGGCCCCCGGGCCTTAGTTTGAGGTCCCCTGTGTTAAGTGATCAAGTTTGAGGACCCCTGTGTTAAGGGATCAATTGTTATATGTACATTGAATTATTTTTATTGGGTGTAAACCGCTGTGAGTCGCCTTCAGGCTGAGAACAGCGGTATATAAGCAAAGTAAATAATAAATAATAAATTGGCTGGTGACTGCTGGATGGCCATCTGTCGGGGGTGCTTTGAATAAAATTTCCCTGCTTCTTGGCAGAATGGAGTTGGACTGGATGGCCCATGAGGTCTCTTCCAACTCTAGGATTCTATGATAGAACCAATTAGGAAATGACATTTATAACCCAGGAACCAATATCATGTTACATAGTCTAATAATGACAACAACAACAACAACAACAACGAAATACCATTTAGTGCATGGCCCTGAAGTAGGTAGTCCGAGGCTGGGCAGGGTTGCTTTGGTTGTTTCCATAGGAAGGTTCTCCCAGGTACATAGGTCTCCTGAGAGGAGAGGCCCTTTTCCCAGGGTGCATGAATGTGGGGCATGTGGGAGTCTGGTTTCCCAGCATTAGATCTACGTCCCTTTCCCATCTCTGCTCACCTTCTGCTCTTCCTCCCTCCAGTCTCCACGCGGCTCTCGCAGGTCTCCTCCCCGCAGCTGGGCGCCCCGTCCCCTTCCAGCAAAGCCATCTCTTCCTCCCAGAAGCACAGCAAAAAGGCACTGAAGCAGGTAAGGGGGGGGGGGGGGCAGGTGGGGAGCCACCTTCAGCTGATCTTCACCTCCTTTGATGGTAGGTTGACATATGGAGAATTTATTTATTGTGTCAGGAGCGAACCAGACCAGTTGTATTGCATTGTAAACAAACAAACAAACAAAACACAAAGTTGGCAAGCTTGGTATTCTATTAAATGTCCTTTGACCAGTATCTGGCCCCTTGGAGTGCCTCTGGTGTTGCCGCAAGGAAGTCCTCCATTGTGCATGTGGCAGGGCTCAGGGTGCATTGCAGCAAGTGGTCAGTGGTTTGCTCTTCTCCACACTCACATGTTGTGGATTCAACTTTATGGCCCCATTTCTTGAGGTTGGCTCTGCATCTCATGGTGCCCGAGCGCAGTCTGTTCAGCATCTTCCAAGTCTTCTGTGTGCCCAGGGGGGAGTCTCTCATCTGGTATCAGTTATTGATTGAGGTTCTGGGTTTGAGCCTGCCACTTTTGAACTCTTGCTTGCTGGGGTGTTCCAGCGAGTGTCTCTGTAGATCTTAGTGGGCCTATGAACCCACTAGGACTTTGAGATCTTCCGGGGAGGCTCTGCTCTCGATCCCGCCTGCCTCCCAGGCACAGCTGGCGGGGACGAGAGATAGGGCCTTCTCGGTGGTGGCCCCGCGGCTGTGGAACGCCCTTCCCACGGACATTAGGCTAGCTCCATCATTAATGGTATTCCGCAAAAAAGTGAAAACCTGGTTGTTTGAGCAGGCGTTCCAATAGTCAGTGCAATGAATGTAATGAACATAGGAATGGAACAATGGATGACGGATCTGGATCATGTTTTTAGTGATGAGACGCTAGCGAATGGCTATTGGTGTTAATTGTATATTGTTGTTAATTGTATACTTTTCTATAATATGTTATGATGTTAACTGTTTTTAATACTGTGTTATGGTAACATTGAATTTTTGCTGTTCTTTTTGTTAACCGCTGTAAGTCGCCTAAGGGCTGAGAACAGCGGTATACAAATAAAGTAAATAAATAAATAAATAGAAAACTATTTCTTGATTTAAGTTGTTGACGTGCTGGCTGATACCCAAACAGTCTTCTGTGTGCCCAGGGGGGAGTCTTTCATCTGGTATCACCCATGGATTGAGGTGCTGGGTTTGGGCCTGCCACTTTTGGACTCTCGCTTGCTGAGGTGTTCCAGCAAGTGTCTCTGTACATCTAAGAAAACTATGTCTTGATTTAATTCGTTGACGTGTTGGCTGATACCCAAAGAGGGGATGAGCTGGAGATGTCTCTGCCTTGGTCCTTTCACTATTGGCTGCTACTTCCCGGCGGATGTCAGGTGGTGCAATACCGGCTAAGCAGTGTAATTTCTCCCGTGGTGTAGGGCGCAGGCACCCTGTGATAATGCGGCATGTCTCATTAAGAGCCACATCTACTGTTTTAGTATGGTGAGATGTTCCACACTGGGCATGCATACTCAGCAGCAGAGTAGCATAGCGCAAGGGCGGATGTCTTCACTGTGTCTGGTTGTGATCCCCAGGTTGTGCCAGTCAGCTTTCGTATGATATTATCGATAATATTGAGAAGCTCCTGCCTCACAGTCTAAAGGTCTCGGTGAGACAAACAACAAAACCAGCATTTTTAAGAATTAAAAAAAAAATCTGTTCCTGGTTTGAAAATGTTATTTCTTGTTTAATTTGGTCACTTTCCCAAAACCTTGGCCCTCCAGGTGTTTTGGACTTCAGCTCCCACAATTCCTAACAGCCTACTGGCTGTTGGGAATTGTGAGAGTTGAAATCCAAAACACCTGGAGGTAGGGCTGAAGTTTGCCCATGCCTGATCCGGATGGAGTCCTAGCCACGTTCAGGGTCAGCTCCACATCAAATGTTTTGTAGTAGCCTTTCCAGCGCCAGTCGATGCCAAAGAACGCCCCTCCTTGTGCTGTCCCCTCACGCCCTTCTTCTTCTTCCTCTTCCTCCTCCTCCTCCGTGCAGGCGCTGAAGCAGAAGCAGCGGAAGCAGCAGCAGTGCCGGGCCAGCGCCCCCGTCCCCTCCGGCCATCTCCTCCTCCTCCAGCCGCACCCCAAGGCGGTCAGCCATGCCTCCGTCCCGGCAAAACCCGGTAGGAGATCCACAGGTAGAGGCAGCAACCTTCCCTACAAAACAAAGCAAACGCACCTTTGTCCAGCAGCCCTGTCCAGAGCTCTTCTCGATTTCGCCAGGATGGTCAAGATGGTGCCCAGTCAATCACCACATTCCCTCACAGAGCAGAATACTTACTTAGGCAAGCCCTCATTGTCCAAGTATGATGGTCCTCCAAGTGGAGTGTCTTGGTGGTGGGTCTGTAGGTGACTGTGGAGCCCCATCCTTGACCTACATGTTCTCCCAAAGTGAGGACATCGGTTTCCAGACGGAAGGTGGTCACGGTCAGGGTTGGCTTGACCTGCCTTCTTCCTCTTGGCACATCACTCCCTTTCACCCTCCATTCGTGCCTCTTCGAATTCCGCAGCACTGCTGGTCGCAACTGACCTCCAGTTAGAGCGCTCAGGGACCAGGGCTTCTCAATTCTTGGTGTCTATGCCACAGCTGTTAAGGTTAGCTTTCTATCCACCAACATTCCGTTTTCCATTCTTGAGTTCAGAGCAGAGCAACTGCTTTGGGAGACAGTGGTCAGGCATCCGGACAAGTGGCTGGTCCAGTGGAGTTGATGGCAGAGGACCATCGCTTCAATGCTGGTGGTCTTTGCTTCTTCCAGCATGCTGACATTTGTCTGCCTGTCTTCCCAAGAGATTTGCGAGATTTTTCAGGGACAACACACATGGATTTGTTCCAGGACTTGCGTATGATGACACTCAAATTTGGTGTCAGTTCTTCCAGTGGTTTTTGGGTTATGTTAATCCCGCAAACGAACATTTCATTCTTATTTATATAGATCTAGAAATGGTTCCCAGTCTTGGGTATAGCTTTTGTTTTTGTTGTTTCCTTGTTCCTCATTGCCAGTTTATCCCCTTCTGTTCTTCCGGTTACCCTTTCTTTCCCTGCCGAAAGCCTTGCTCCTTCTCGAGACCACTTTGCGTAGCCGGCAGCCCCAATTCCTCCCTCCCAAGCTGGGGTCTTGATGGCCCTTCTTTTGGCATGTTGTTCTCTTTTGCAGCCTGGGAAGGGAAGCAGTCGGACGGGCATTCAAGCAGCCCCCCCAATTCTACGTCCAGCTCCTCCCCTTCGGTCAAAGCCGAGCCCGCCCTCCCCATCCTGGGCAAGAAGCCTTTCCAGAGATCCGACAGGCTCCATGCAAGTAAGGCAAACTGTTGAGATTAATTTCACAATTCAGCAGCAGATCAGTTGCACAACTTCAGCGCTTTCCTGTAGCTTCTTCCTGCACAGTATTTTCAGTCAACTGCTCCCACAAACTGCAGTCACTCTGGAACTCTTTTACAGGCACTTGAGCACATGCCCGGCCATTGTCAGTTTTACTATTGTTTTCCCCTCCAATCTAGATGACACTACAAACTTACCACAGCACACGGTTATATCTTGTCTTTGCAGTCAGGTTCTTTTAACCAATTACATAGAGCCTTCGACAAACAGCATCACAGCACAAGGAGAGAGTATACACTGTACATGACTTCCTTATATACAATTCTATACAATTACCGATAGCAATCTCTGATTGGTTCCCAACTCATTAACTTAACTTAGACCGAGGATTACATCATTCACAATCACCTGGACTAGGCCAGAACACATTCCCCAAATGATGTCCTATATACAGTTAATGCATGACTCAGCATTTCCAATAGAAGCCCATTAGCAGTGCATGACTCAGCTATATTACATTACAACCTGACACAAACATTCCCCCTCATTGAATCCTAAAGTTGGAAGAGACCTCCTGGGCCATCGAGTCCAATCAAAATACACAAAATAATCTATGTCAGGAAAAATATTCAGGGAGCATAAAGCATATGATATTCAATATATACTTCAGTGTAATTCAATGTATTCACATAGAGTAAAATGAAAAGGAGCAATTGCTCTCAAACATAATACATGTAGGGTTGTTGTAGGTTTTTTCGGGCTATGTGGCCATGTTCTAGAGGCATTCTCTCCTGACGTTTCGCCTGCATCTATGGCAAGCTTCCTCAGAGGTAGTGAGGTCTGTTGGAACTTGGAAAATTGGGTTTATATATCTGTGGAATGACCAGGGTGGGACAAAGGACTTTGCCGTGGTGTCGTATCTGCTGGAGCTAGGTGTGAATGTTTCAACTAACCACCTTGATTAGCATTGGATAGCCTAGCAGTGCCTGGAGCAATCTTTTGTTCAGAGGTGATTAGATGTCCTTGTTTGTTTCTAGATGTCCTAGTCATCCATAAACCAGGTCAACAGTTGGGTCACACCTTTTACAGAAAACCCACACACACAGGTAGAGAAGCAAAGCACCAGTGCCCCCTAGTTTTCACCACCAGAATTTTAGTTTTGAAAGTGCTTTAGAACCATTTAGAATAGTGGTTCTCAACCTGGGGTCCCCAGATGTTTTTGGCCTTCAACTCCCAGAAATCCTAACAGCTGGTAAACTGGCTGGGATTTCTGGGAGTTGTAGGCCAAAAACATCTGGGGACCCCAGGTTGAGAACCACTGATTTAGAACAGTGGAGAGCACATGCCTAATAGACACACACAGAGGCAATATAACTTTCCAGCTTTCCAGCTTCATGAGGTTATGCTCGATTTTGGCTCGATTCTGGCCACCGGGGGAGCTGTTGCTTCACTGTCCACTTGTGACAAGAAGTCCTTTGAGGGAGTACTTCCTCATTCTTCTGCACGCTGCTGGGAGGTTTTATGGCTTCGTAAAATTAGTTAAATTTGCCTCCCCAAATAAAGCGGTACCTACTTGACAGATACAACTGTCTTTCAGGCTGCCTAGGTCAACAGCAAGCTAGACTATTAATAGTCGGGACCTTACTCTGACCTGAGCTGGCTTCAAACTCACAACCTTCCGGTCAGTAGTGATTTAATGCAGCTGGATACTAACTAGCTGCACCACAGCCCGTTCCTTCCAGCTGTTAGGAATTGTAGATAGTTGAAGTACAAACACTTGGAAAGCTTACGTTTTCCCATTCCTGGGCTAGACCTAACACAGATTTATTTATCATGTCAGGGGCAACCAGACAATTATATTACATTTCTAACAGAACAAAACAAACAAACAGACAAAACACAGAGTTTGCAAGTTTGGTAGTTGATTAAATGTCCTTGGACCAGTATCTGGCCACTTGGAGTGCTTCCGGTGTTGCTGCAAGGAGGTCCTCCCTTGTGCATGTGGCTGGGCTCAGGTGGCATTGCAGCAGGTGGTCAGTGGTTTGCTCTTCTCCACACTCGCATGTCGTGGATTCCACTTTGTGGCCCTATTTCTTGAGGTTGGCGCTGCATCTCGTGGTGCCAGAGCGCAGTCTGTTCAGCGCCTTCCAAGTCACCCCGTCTTCTGTGTGGTCAGGGGGGAGTCTCTCATTTGGTATCAGCCATGGATTGAGGTTCTGAGTTTGAGCCTGCCACTTTTGGACTCTCGCTTGCTGAGGTGTTCCAGCGAGTGTCTCTGTAGATCTTAGAAAACTATTTCTTGATTTAAGGCATTGACGTGCTGGCTGATACCCAAACAAGGGATGAGCTGGAGATGTCTCTGCCTTGGTCCTTTCACTATTGGCTGCTACTTCCCGGCGGATGTCAGGTGGTGCCATATCGGCTGAGCAGTGTAATTTCTCCAGTGGTGTAGGGCGCAGACACCCCGTGATAATGCAGCATGTCTCATTAAGAGCCACATCCACTGTTTTAGTGTGGTGAGATATGTTGCACACCGGGCATGTGTACTCAGCAGCAGAGCAGCACAGCGCAAGGGCAGATGTCTTCACTGTATGTGGTTGTGATCCCCAGGTTGTGCCAGTCAGCTTTCATATGATATTGTTTCTGGCACCCACTTTTCGCTTGACGTACAGGCAGTGCTTCTTGTAGGTCAGAGCACGGTCCAGAGTGACTCCCAGGTATTTGGGTGCGCTGCAATGCTCCTAACGCAGATGCCTTCCCGTAAGTGTATTTTGGCTCATCTGGGAATGTAGGAAGGGCTCTCTCACTCGCTTGGCCTGAAGGCAGCTGTGACCCCGCGTGTCCCCTCCGTGCAGGGCAGCTGAAGAGGACAAAGTGTGCCGAGATCGACGTGGAGACCCCGGAGTCCATCCTGGTGAACACCAACCTGCGGGCCTTGATCAACAAGCACACCTTCTCCCTCCTGCCGGCCGACTGCCAACAACGGTTGCTCCTGCTGCTCCCGGAGGTGGACAGGCAGGTGGGTCTCCTGGAGGTGGCCAAAGGGGGCTGGAAGGGGGCCGAGCAGAAGGCATAGACTTCCCACCGCCCCACCGCCCCACCGCTCCCACCCATGGCTTTGGAGGAGCAGGACTGGCATTCTTTGGGGGGCTTCCTCAACCTCACTAGGCTGGTCTGCTCTGCATTTCCAGAACCCACCTTCCTGCAGAAGAAAGGAACTAAAGGTTTAGATTGGGGTGGGTAACTGTGTGGGGACCAATCCTGCCTAGACTCCCCCCCCCCCACCTGCCCCTCGCAACAGGCAACACAACCATCACAGCAAGACCCAATCCCTGCATTTTCCCCTGCAGTCCGGCTGAAAAGGGCAACAGGGGAGGATATTGCCATTTTGAAAGGAAGTGCAAAGGAAAGATGTCCCTGGGTATGGCATAGGGTTCTGGCTGCAGTGCGGCTATTGTGGCATTTGAGTAGCCACCTGTGTATTTTATTATTGTTTGTTTATTTATTTACAGTATTTATATTCCGTCCTTCTCACCCCACGCGGGACTCATGGTGGATTACAATGCACATATACATGGCAAACATTTATTGATTATTATTTATTTATTTACTATTCTTGTATACCGCTGTATCTCAAGCCCGAGGGCGACTCACAGCGGTTTCCAAACAGCAAAGACAATAAAAACAGCAATAATTAATATACAATAGCAGTTAAATTACACATTTCCATTAATAACTAATAAGCAATCATCAATACACAGTTATCACAAATCCCATCCCCGATCGCCTCATCATCCAAGCGTGATCCAAATTCGTCGTCCATTGTTCCGTTCCTATGTTCAAATTACCAGAATTGCACTGAATTACTCAAACGCCTGCACAAACATCCAGGTCTTCAACTTTCTACGGAATGTCATGAGAGATGGTGCCAGCCTAACGTCTACAGGAAGGGCGTTCCACAGCCGAGGAGCCACCACCGAGAAGGCCCTATCTCTCGTCCCCGCCAACCGTGCTTGAGAGGCTGGCGGGATCGAGAGCAGGGCCTCCCCAGAAGATCTCAAAGTCCGGGTGGGTTCATAGGCTGAGATGCGGTCAGGTATCTTGGTGCCATTGGACATACAACATATATAGAGAGAGACATAGAGGCATTTAACATTCCAGCTTTTCCGGCTTCATGAGGCTCGATTCCGGCCACAGGGGTGCTGCCATTTCACCGTCCACTTGTGACACCGAGTCCTTGGATGGAGTCCGTCATTCTTCTGCACACTGCTGGCATCTTAAATTAGTTAAATTAGCCTCCCCCGCATAAAACAGTACCAAATTTCCTACTTGACAGATGCAACTGTCTTTCAGGCTGTATAGGTCAACAGGGATTGTGGCACCGGGATTGTGGGGCAGCTGGCTGAGTGTCAGCTGCATTAAGATCACTCTGACCAAAAGGTCATGAGTTCGAAGCCAGCCTGGGTTGGAGTGGGCTTCCAACCAATTGCGTAGCCTGTTGTCAACCTTTGCAACCCGAAAGACAGTTGCATCTGTCAAGTAGGAAAATTAGGTACCACCTATGTGTGGGGAGGCTAAATTAACTAATTTATGAGGCCATAAAGACTTCAGCAAAAGCATGCGTGGAATGCGGAAGTACTTCATCAGTGTCGCAGATGGACGATGAAAGCGACAGCTCTCCTGGCGGCCAGAAAAAAGTTAAATAGCCTGTGTGTGTCTGTATACGTTGTATGTCAAATTGGCATTGAATGTTTGCCATATATGTGTACATTGTAATCCACCCTGAGTCCCCTGCGGGGTGAGAAGGACGGAATATAAATACTGTAAATAAATAAATAAATAAACAGCAAGCTAGACTACTAATGGTCGGGAGCTCACTCCAACCTGGGCTGGCTTCAAACTCACGACCTCTCGGGAGAAAATAAGTGCCTGAAAATTTCACTATTTAATAAAATGGGGGTTGGGGTTTAGGGTGGGATGGGGCACAAAAGTGGGATTTTTTTTTTGTCGCGTCAGGAGCGACTTAAGAAACTGCAAGTCGCTTCTGGTGTGAGAGAAGTGGCCGTCTGCAAGGACGTTGCCAAGGGGACACCCTGATGATTTAATGTTTTTATCATCTTTGTGGGAGGCTTCTCTCGTGTTCCCTCGGGGACCAAAGTGGGATGTGGGGGTCACATGCACCACACAGGCCATACTATGCCCATCCGTAGTTTTGCCACTGTACAGTAGTTGCCGCAGCCAGCTTTGCACTTGGCTCTCCCATAGATGCCTGCTGAAAACCTTGCTCCTTGAGGCCACTGTGTGCAGTGGATGTGGCTTTGGAAAGACCTGCAAGTGCGTATGGGAGCTGAAAAATTGTAGATTCCAACTGCCCCCATGTGCACTAGTGGGTCTGTGCCCTTCAGCTTCCCAAAGGCACCAGCACTCAAGAAGGAGCAGCCCCCTCCGTTCAAGGGCAGAGTGTGGGCGGAAGCCCCCTTGAGGGACTCGGGGGGGGGGGGGGCTAGGACAGTGTTCTCCCCATACCACTGGCGGCAAAGGTGTTTGCCCGCAAGCCCAAGGAAGCACCACACCTTCTCCCACCCTCCACCTCCTTCATCCTTGCATCTCACTCCGCTCTTCTTCTCCTTCTTCCTCCTCCTTGGGGCCACCTTCCTCCTCTCAGGTGGGGATGGACGGCTTGACGAAGCTCAGCAGCTCTGCCCTGAACAACGAATTCTTCACCTCTGCGGCCCAAGGCTGGAAGGAACGGCTCTCGGAAGGTGAGGCCAGTCTGGGATATGGGGTCAGGGCCCCGGGATTTGGGGGGTTGGAAGCTGTGGCAGGGGCTTGGTGGGGAGATAGCGAGGTGGAGTGGCCCACCTGCAGACCACTACCATTAGGAGAAGCCAAAGAGCCTCATTGTCCCAAGAAGCAAAAGGCATCCAGAGGGGGGAGCCACTCTTTTTCCTGGAGGGGCTTCAAATGTAACGCATCTGTGGCGTAACACAAAGGCCCTGGTCTCCTCTGCTCAACTCTCTCTTCTTTTCCACTGTTGTGTGTGTGTGAATGTCTGCCTCACATGCAATATGTCCAAGTCAGGATTGTTGTCATTTCTTCCATCTTTGTAGGTTCTGTTTAATTACTCCCCAAATTTTACTATAGTTATTCTTGACTAAAAATTAATTTTTGTCTGAAACTGTAATTTTTTTATTCTATTTTTTTTGTCGTGTCAGGAGCAACTTGAGAAACTGCAAGTCGCTTCTGGTGTGAGAGAATTGGCCGTCTGCAAGGACGTTGCCCAGGGGACATTGCCCGGATTATTTGATGTTTTTATCATCCTTGTGGGAGGCTTCTCTCATGTCCCTGCATGAGGAGTTAGAGCTGATAGAGGGAGCTCATCCGCCTCTCCCTGGATTTGAACATGCGACCTGTCGGTCTTCAGTCCTGCCGGCACAGGGGTTTAACCCATTGTGTCACCGGGGGCTCCAGAAAAGGTGCTACGAAATAGCAATAGTCCAAAAATACAAATATCAATTGATCAAGACAGCAAGGTACATGCAATCCATGAGCATGGAACAGGAACATGAATCCATAGGCATGAAAACATATTTTTTTCAAAGACAAAACTCACTCAGGAACAAAGTCAAACTTGAGAGCAGAACATTAACTTGATTTTAAGACAATGTTGTCTGCTCTGGAGAGCCCAGGAAAACACCACTTAATTTAATTTAATTTAAGCCGCCCAGAGTCCCCTTTAGGAGATGGTGGCAGGGTATAAATAGAGTTTATTATTTAATATCATTATTAGGTTCTGTTTAATTACTCCCCAAATTTTACTATAGTTATTATTGACTAAAATTAATTTTTCTCTGAAACTGTAATACCCAGGTATTTTATTTTCTTCTCTATTGTAAACCCTGTTATTACTTTCAGTTTTACTTTTTTACTCTGTCATTGTTTGTCACGTTGCCAAGGCTCTACCTTATTTGGGTAGAGATTAATCAAACTCCCGGTTTTATCAAACAGTTTAATTAAAACAGCACTTACTTGCTGGTTGTTTATATAATCTAAAATATAAAACACAAAGATAGCACGCAGCTACAGAATAAACAAAAACAAATAGCAAAAATAACTTCGTAGTCAAAAGGGTCCAGTCCAATGGTCAAATGCCAAGAGTTCAATAAACAAAGTCCAGGGATCAAGAGTCTATACTGTAGTCAAAAGCCAGTCCAAAGGTTCAAGGTTCCAGGATTCCAAGATTACAGGAGACAGGTCAGGACACCGAAAAATCCAACAGACCTGGGGGGAAAACCAGCAGCATCCACCACCAAAATGCAACAGATACTTTTCTCCCAGAGATCAGTCCCAAGGCTAGTTCCTTATATCCAGAAACACCCAGTTGCAACCCATCTCTGTCATACCTCCACCCTTAATTGCTTTCACCCATAAACTGTTACTTACAAACTACTCAGCCCTTTAGAACCAAAACTTACATTAACCCTTCCATCACCAACTGTCAGGTCTACCACCACCATCAACTATGGAACATACGACATTGTGGTTTAAGATTTTATCTTCACCTTTTTTTTATCCTTGCCACTTCTCCATAGCCTTGTAGTGTTTTCAAAAGTGGTTCCATACTGTTTCAGGACTGTCATCAAATCGTCTGCGAACGCCTTTGTCTTACAACTTTTGCTTCGTCTTTTACGGTCTTCTTTTTGTCGAATATTCCTCACCAGAATTTCTGTTATGAGGATAAAGAATATCAGGGAAGGCAGGCAGCCTTGTCTCATTCCCTTCTGGATTTTGCACCAATGTGGGTCTCTCTCTCTCTCTCTCTCTCTCTTTGTCTTGCAGGGGAATTCACTCCAGAGATGCAGCTGAGGCTCCGGCAGGAGCTGGAGAAGGAGAAGAAAGTGGAGCTGTGGAAGGAGCGTTTCTTTGAGCGCTACTACGGCCAGAGGTGAGGAGGCCTTTGGACCCCATGCGCCCCCCTTCCCAGAATGCCTCTTGCCTCTCCCATCTCCCTTAGCAGCTCTGGGGCTCACAGAGAGTCACCTGCCCTTATCCCTGGGGCCCTGCACTCTTGCTACTCCTTTCCCATCGTTTATTGCTCTTGGGGTGACATTGCTGGGTGTGCATATTACATAATTACAGCACTTTTCCCTTCCCTTCCCTGGGTTAAACCCCTGTGCCGGCAGGACTGAAGACCGACAGGTCGCAGGTTCGAATCCGGGGAGAGGCGGATGAGCTCCCTCTATTAGCTCCAGCTCCTCATGCGGGGACATGATAGAAGCCTCCCACAAGGATGATAAAACATCAAAAATCATCCAGGCGTCCCCTGGGCAACGTCCTTTGCATACGGCCAATTCTCTCACAACAGGAGTGGTTGCTCCTGACACGACAACTGAACTTCCCTTCCTTGCCCTGGAGTAGGAAAGGAACCTGTTTGCACTGAGCAACCCAACACACTAGGAGAGTTAGCAAGAGAGTTTGAGAAAGCTTTGTTCTAGGCGGGAAGGACTGCATCGGGGTTGTAAACAAACATCTTGGTGGGTTGTTGTAGGTTTTTCTGGGCTATATGGCCATGTTCTAGAGGCATTCTCTCCTGACGTTTCACCTGCATCTATGGCAAGCATCTTCAGAAGTAGTGAGGTCTGTTGGAACTAGGAAAAGGGGTTTATATATCTGTGGAATGACCAGGGTGGGACAAAGGACTCTTGTCTGTTGGAGCTATGGGTTGTTGTAGGGTTTTCGGGCTGTATGGCCATGTTCTAGAAGCATTCTCTCCTGACGTTTCGCCTGCATCTATGGCAGGCATCCTCAGTGATTGTGACCTCACAACCTCTGAGGATGCCTGCCATAGATGCAGGTGAAACATCAAGAGAATTATTTATTTATTTATTTATTTCGAGCTTTTATAACCTGGTCTTCTCGACCTCCGAAGAGGGACTCAGGCCGGCTAACAGCAGAGGGTTAAAATACAATAAGATAAACCACAGTAAACATCATAATACAATAGTACAAAAATACATTAAAATACAATTATACAACTTACAAAAGGTCAGTTCATCAGAATAAATCATAAATTCATCGCCATCCGCCCGTGTGGTCAGCAGTTATTGACTCAATCATCATTCTGCGAATGCAGTATTCCAAAGCCATGTTTTTACCAGCTTTCTAAAAGTCAGGAGGGAAGGGGCAGATCTAATCTCCATTGGGAGGGAGTTCCAGAGCCAAGGAGCCACCACCGAGAAGGCCCTGTCCCTCGTTCCCACCAATTGCGATTGCGAAAGAGGTGGGATTGAGAGCAGGGCCCCTCCAGAAGATCTTAATAACCTTGATGGTTCATAGGGGAGAATCCGTTCGGACAGGTAAATTGGGCCGGAGTAGTTTAGGGCATGGAAATGTTCTAGAAACATTCTCTCCTGACATTTCACCTGCATCTATGGCAGGCCTCCTCAGAGGTTCGGCCTATATGACCTCCCAATCTCTGAGGATGCCTGCCATAGTTGCAGGTGAAATGTCAGGAGAGAATACTTCTAGAACATGGCCATATAGCCCGAAAAAACCTATAACAACCCACCAAGATGTTTGTTTACAAAGCTGTTGTAACACCCGTGATAAGTGAGGGAACGCTATGCATTCCTCTTCCTGTTTCTCTTTCCAGCTCAGGGATGAGCCCCGAAGAGTCCCAGCGACTGACTTCCTCCCCTTCTGCGGAGCAGAGCCAGGCCCATCTTGGCAGCCCAGAGGCTCAGGTGCAGAAAAGTCCTCCAGCGCTGGCTGCAGTGGTCAAGGAAGAGCATGCCCCTCCGGCCCTCCTGGCCCCTCCACCACCACCACCTCCAGCTGTGGCCAGTCAAGACGTCAAGAAGGAGGAGGAGAAGCCGGAGCAGCGTCCAGCCTCCCCTGGAATACCGGCAGAGCCTGTTGGGAGCAGGGTCCCCTCTCGGCTCAGCAGACCGTCCAGGGGGGCCGAGGAGCCTGCCGTGGGGGAGAAGCAGGAGGAGAAGCCACCACCTGGGAAAGAGGATGCAAGCAAGCCAAAGAACCTCTCCCCTGCTGTCGCTGCCACCACCGCTGCTGTTGCTACTGTGGCTTCCACCACGGTGGCCCACCCTGCTCCTCAGCCCAGTCCCAGAGAGGAGGTCCAGACGGCGCCTGCCGCAGAGACCCCCACCACCAGCACGGAGCAAATGGACACCAGCACCCGCCCCCTGAAGAGGAAGCCGGAGGGGACGGAGGAGGCGCCGCTGGCCCCGGAGAAGCGTCCCCACGTGGAAGAGAAAGAGGCCCCCACCCGCCCGCCTTTTCAGGCCCCCCCGCAGCACTTTCCCACCGCGCCTGTGCCAAAGGTCCCTCCGCTCAGGGTAAGTCAGCCTCTGCCTCTCTGGGGCCCTTGGCCAGACCCATTCCCACCCCCAGACCCAGGATGAGCCTGCCTTGCAGCGCCTCTACCTGCTGAGAGAATATCCCTCGCAGAAGCTCAGTGGCTTGCTGGGACTGGCAGGAGAGCCCAGTGGTGAGATGCGCAGTGTGAGCACATGCTGATCCCCAGATTTTCCTGGGGAAGTATTGTCCAACCACGGTTAGTAGCACACCCATGTAGTTTGATTTGCAGAGGGCAGAAGATAGTGAGCCCTTATCCTGTTAAGGATACAACAGCCCTTGCTTACTCTGCGTGGCCCTGAACTCGTCCAGATGAAAGAAAAAGGCACTTGAGTCAGTTGTGCTTTAGAATAGAAACAGAAAGTAGTTCATTCTCTTAAGGCAGGCATAGACAAACTTGGGCCCTCCAGGTGTTTTGGACTTCAACTCCCACCATTCCCAACTGTCTCAGGGCCCTTTCTTTTCTCCCTCAGCCACTTAAGTAAGAGAGTAAAAAATCCAAATAAGTAGGAGAAAAGGAGTCGCAAAAACCAGAGATAAGTGTCCAATGCAAAAGTTAAAGCATGAACATAAATCCAAGGAGCAGGGTAAAATCATGAGTTTGAATAATCCAAAAGACAAGGAATAAAACATCAATTTGAGTAATACAAGAATCAAAGAACAATACATGAGTTTGAGTTTATGGTAAAATCCCCAAGACTTAAAGCAAAACTTGACTAGGACATGGCTTGAAGTGAGAACAAATGCAAGAGTTCCTTACTCTATATTCTATGTTGCTTAATCTGAAAACCAAAAGCTATTCTTTTCCTAGTAAAGGACAGCAAAGCATGAAAGCATTCTTTTGACCTTGAGTAGTCCCTCTTGGTCTCACTTTCCCATGGCCTGGCTTGCACCTGGAATTCTTCCCCTGCAGAAATAGCCTTGATTCTCTATCTAGCCTCCCTTCCTGCCTGTCAGCTTCTAAAACAGTTTCGTTTTCACACAGAGAATTGTCAGTGGCATTGGCTGCACAGCAAGGCAGGAACAGATCAATCACAGCCACCTTAGGCTATTAACTACTTTATTTACAGCTATATACATTAGAAGCTACTTAACACTCAGCACATCGTAAAACTTGCTTCCTCTCCATCCCATCGTAACATCGGAACACACAGACATTGTTATCAGCACTAGTCCACACCTCTTGCATTCCAGAGTGACACAACGCTGAGTCCATTTGCTTTATACACTTGATTTATGACCTCTCTAGGAATGCCATTCCCTCCATGGTTCAGTTAACTCTTTCTACACAGGAATACACTTGGCACATAGCTACTGCATTTTAAACATACATATTTTGAAATCTACATTATATATTGAAAACAGCTCCAACAAGAATCACCCAAATTCCCGTCTGTCTGAGCATCTCCAGACCCCTCATCCTCATCCTCAGCTGGCTGAGCTACAACACTGAGGCTATTAGCAGTCCCCAGCAGCTCCACCCTTTAGTGGGCTTCACAAAGGGGAGCCCATGGTATTCCAGTCCTTCCTCCCAGGAATGCCAGCACTCATGCTTCATTAGGATGCCCCTCCTTCCTGGGAGGGGAGCTACCACCACCCTCAGCACCATTTGGCCCCAGGACTTCTTCTGCTCCAAGTAGATGATTCCTCTCCTCCGAGGACAGAGCGGTGGCTGCAAGAGGGACGGGGAGGTCTCTGCTTCTCTATTTTGGCTGACATGTTTCTCCTCTCTCTTTCAGATCCCCGTCTCCAGGCTCCAGGGGGTCTCTGTGCCCTTTCTTTCTGGCCAGGGCCCCTCTCCCCAGCCCAACTTGCCCATCACCATCCCCACCCCCCGCCGGACAGGGGCCCGCACGCTGGCCGACATCAAGGCCCGGGCCCAGATGGCCAGGGCTCAGCGGGCAGCCGCCGTCGCTGCCCAGGCCGCCGCTGCTGCCGCCGCCAGTGCTGGTACTGCTGCGTCCGTCGCAGGGGTCATCCCAGGCCCGGGGCCCGGCGGGGGGAGAGTGGAGGGGCACAGTGGCCCAGGGCCAGGGGGGCCTTGTGGAGCTGCACTGGACCTGGCTGGCCCCACAGGAAGCGGTTCGGGCCAACGAAGACTCGAGCCAACCAGCAGCGGTCCCTCGCCCACAAAACCAGCAACGACGGCGTCCCTCGGGAGTGTTGCTGGAGCACAACTACAGCAAAGGCCCCCAGGCCAGACCAGACCGGCCAGCACAGAGGCCCCGTCCACCACCCGGCCGGCAGAAGGGAGCGCCAGCCACACGGGCCCCAGACTTGTGATGGTCACCGCCACCCAGAGCGCCCACGCTCCCTCTGCCCCAAGCACAGCTCCCTCTCAACGCACAGAAGGGCCCCAGAGAACCTTGCCCCCTTCTCAGGGCCCCACCATGACCCCTAGGACAGAAGGCGCAGGGGCCGTTTGTGGGAGCAGAGCCCCCCCTGGACCATCCTTGTCTCAGGCGGCACCTTCCAAGGCACCCCCTCACCCTCCACTTTCTCAGGCGACGCCCGCGATGCCCCCTCCCTCCCGGAGCCTCAATGTCCCCGCCGGAGCCTTGGGCGGCAGCCCTCCTTCCCTGCGCTCCAGCTCCAGCATTCCTGCCAACAACCCGCTGGTCACTCAGCTGCTGCAAGGCAAAGAGGTCTCCATGGAGCAGATCCTCCCCAAGACCCACCTCAGAGCGGACGTCAAGGCGGTGACGATGCCCACGAGGGAAGGGCAGGCCCCCACCACCGCTCCCGCCAGGACCTTGCCGCCAAGGGAAGTCAACACGGGACAATCTCTCCCCCTCGCCTTCAGCCAGGCGGGCAGGCAGCCCCATCGACCGGCCCCTGCTTCCTCCTTCCCGGGGCAAGACGTCTGGGGTCCTCACGCCAACCCTTGCGCCGGGCAGGATGCCACAGCACAGCGAGTGCGGGAAGAGGTCCTCCAGCCACTTTTGCACAGGACCCCTCTTGGGCCCGGTCTGCCCTCTCTCCCTCCCCGCCTCCCACTTCTCCCCCCAGACTTCCCTCCCGAGAGCGTCTCCACCACCAACCATCGCTCAATACCGGGGTTCATCGGAAGGCGGGCGTCGAAACCCGCCATGTCCGGCCATTACCTCCTGAACATCTCCACCTACGGACGCTGCTCTGAAAACATCAAGAGGCGCCTCGCCATTCCCCCGGAAGGCCTTCTCTGCCAGGATAGGACCCCCGAATTGGAGCAGAAGGAGGAGGCAGCGGAGGAGTGGGTGGCTGGAGACAGTGGCGGCAGCAGTGACGGGGAAGACGGAAACAAGGGGGCCGCCTTGGCGAAAGGGGAGCCGAAAGCAGGAGGAGTTCCAGTGTGCCTCCGAACCGGACCCACGAAAGCGGAGCACGGGGCGGTGGGACGCAAGGAGGGAGCCCACCCTCCCTTCTCGGCCACCCAGGATTACTTTGCTGCAAAGGAGCTGATTCGGGAAGCCGGGGGCCAGGCGGCAAGAGGGGAAGCCAAACTCCCGGCAGACTCTACGCCTCCCAGACCACCGCTGCTGCTCTCCCCCTCCCATCCAGCAGCTCGGCTTTTTGGGTCTCCCGGCGCGGCCGCCCAGCTGGTCGGGTCAGGCTACAGCGGCACCATCAACGTCTCCGCTTCGCCGGACCTGCCCCAGGAGGCGCTGCTGACGGGCCTCTCGGACCCCGGCCGCATGGGGGAGGTGGTCTCCTTCTCTGTGACCGTGACCACCATCCCGGCTGGCCAGGCGGTAAGCAGCCCAGCCAGTCCCGGGCGGCAGCCCTCCCTCCGCGGCCAGGTCTTCCCAGACGAGGGGGTCCTGGAGGAGCTGCCCTCCAAGTGCTACTGCCGCCTGAAAGCCATGATCGTGTGCCAGGGCTGTGGGGCCTTCTGCCACGACGACTGCATCGGACCCTCCCGGCTTTGCGTCTCTTGCCTGGTGGTGCGGTAGTGGGCACAAAAGGGGGGGTGGAGGGAGGGTCTTGGGGTCCCTTCCTCCCCTCCTGCCTTGGGAGCGATGGAAGCACCTTGGATGGACGAGATGAGCGTTTGCACTTAAGGAATCATGTAAATAGGTTGCGTTGTTCTGTCTTAAAGAAGTTTGTACGTCCCCCTGCCCCACCTCTCGAGATCGGATGCTTGATGGTCAGTGAGAGGATGCTGGTCCAGCCAGGCACCTTTGCACTCGTTTTTAGGGAGCTTTGTGGGTTGCTAGAATGCTTGGTCCTGGCTCCCTTGGGTCCTTCCTTCTGCCACATTATATAGAAATGCGTAGTGTCCCAGAGGGATGCAGCATCAAGTGTGGGCAGCTGGGCTGCCTTCCTCATTGCTGTCCAACTCCCTTGAAGGTAGGTATAAGATACCTATGTCCTTCAGACCAAGCAGGTTAGTTCGCCCACCTGGAGGCTTCCCCATAGACCTGCCTAGAGCTGGGTCAGGCCCAGGTGGGCAGCACCCATTGGTAAGGGAGATTGCAGGGTCCCGGTTTACTCCCAGGAACAGGCTTATAGAGAAAGCTTCCTCAGAGGCAGCTGAAGCCATGTCCTTTAGATCCCCATTTCCCTTCCCGCAGGAAAGAGTCACTTTAGAGGGTCTCGGAAGGGCTGGAAAACCCCCCGGGTTGTCTCTTTGGGTGGCAGACACTTCCTCTGCTTCCACCACCCTCTGGCTCCCTCTCCCCGCTGGTATCGTTCAGGGGCACACCACAAATGGAAAACATTTTGGGTTGTTGTAGGTTTTTCGAGCTGTATAGCCATGTTCTAGAAGCATTTTCTCCTGACATTTCGCCTGCATCTATGGCAAGCATCCAGGAGAGAATGCTTCTAGAACATGGCCATACAGCCCGAAAAACCTGCAACAACCCAGTGATTCCAGCCATGAAGGCCTTTGACAAGACATGAAAAACGTTTTGCGCTTCAGGCTGAATCCATCACTTGTCTCCTCCCCGATTTCCTTCTTCTTTCCTGAACCTATTTCCTACTTTTCCCCCACCGTGTCCACTCTTATCTGATAGTTGGCCATTTTGCGCCAGAACCTTTCACTGTTTCTGCTGCCCTGCGAGGGCCTTCTGTTTGTGTGCCCTGAATGGCCTGGTGAATGCGGTTGTGCGTCTTCCTGGTCTCTGTTGTGCCTTAGGGAGTTGCATAGCCAGAGGCAGAGAGATCCGTGCTTGCAAGGAGCACACAGTCCCATGACAATGAGAGGGGGGGGGGGGGGAAATCGGACCAGGTGTAAGACTGTTAAGATCTATATAGCAATATTAAATGACCACTCACAAGCCGGTTTTGCTTTGAAATGGATATATTGCTTGTATCTAGAAAATGACCCCAATAAAGTACAGGATGTACTAGATTGGGAAGCACCCAAAACTAGAAGAGAGTTGCAGGGAAAGGGAAGGAGGCAGGGAAAGGCCTGGTCTCTCTGCATGGAGCTTTTCTACTGTCGCAGGGGTGCGTGTGTGTAAAACTCAGGGCGGCACTTTAGTCTTACGAGAGAGGAAAACATGTTGCTCTTCCAGCTTTCTCCACATCCTTCATCATCACTTTGGGCCCTCTCTTTGTGGCCTTTCTTCCTCAGCAGAACATCCCCAAGCATTTCTGGGTGGGAAGCATCCTCGATTTGTTTGGGGAATTCTTCCTGTGTCTTTTCCTCATCTTTTCTATATTTGTTTAGATGGTGCAACCAGAACCACAAACAGTGGTCATCATGAGGCCACACCATAAGTTTGTGCAAAGGCCTTAGGATCCAGCCAGCCATTTTCTGTCCCCTTCCTTGCATAGAAGTGGCCTTCTCTATAGTGTCCTTGGAGGAACCCCAAGATCTCTTTCCTGGTTTGTCTCTCAGTGGAACTGGGATTTTCCTGCTGCGGTTCTTGGAGGTGTTTCCCCTCTTTCGTCTTGTCTTTCTTTTCATTACTCTGGATGGTTGCCATCTTCTGCCAACTTGGCTGCTCCAGTCTCAGGCCTGACTCAAACATAGCTGGGAAATTACTTTGGTTCCCTGATGAGCTCGTTTAGAAAGCAACGCTGAGGAGACGAATCCCCGGCCACTGGTTCTTCCTTATGGCCCTTTCTTCCATTTATGGACCTCCTTCCATCATAAGAAAGCAGAGCTTGCTCCTGAATCTTTGGTGGGCCTCTGGATCTGCCTACCACCTGATTCCATCACCACATGCTCCTTATCAAAAACCCCAGAAAGTCTGGCTGGGAAGCCATGTCAGCAAGGTGCACTACTAGTCCGGAGAACACATTTGGCTGACCAAGCTGTGTCTTCTGCCCTAAGATGGGCCTCTTGGCTGGCCTCCACATCTTCCACGCATTGTCGCCAAAGGTTTAACATTTTGCAGCTGTGACTGGGAGGGACAATGTCATGTCCCCTTGGGCCTGTGGCACATAAACGCACACTTGCAGAACTTGCACAGTCACTTGCAGCTAGTGCCAATGTATTTTCCCCTCAAAGAGTCTTCTTGGAGACTATTCAGGATGCAAGAACCCGTTAGGAGGCAGCAAATAGCCAAAGCCCCCAAACCCTCCTTCTGTTCTTCTCCTAAGCAGGTCTTCTGGGCTGAGTTTCTGGCCCACCTTCAAAAAACTACTGCTCCAGAGGGGAGGGTTGTGTGGTTACTGCTTTGCACTGTTTTTGGTGGGATGCAGCCAAGAACATCTCAGGGCATGAGCCTCAGCAATCCCAGGATCCCAGGAATCCTGGTGGCCCCATTGCCCAGTGTGCATTCACCTTTTCCCATCTTGCCCCTTCTAAAAGGAGCGGGAGCCCTCTTGGGAAGCGCAAAGCTGCAAGGCTAGGATGGGTCTGTGTGGGTTGTGAGGTCCGGCATCCTGCTTTGGGCCAGATAGAGCCCTCTAACCCACCCATCCGCTGTGCTTGACCTCCTGAAGGAGGTTCCTGGCATTTCTAGTCTGTCTGGGCGAAGAAGGAGACGAAGGCTGAAAGGCAAGGTGAAAGCTTTTGCCTTTCAGCCAGCCCTCCACATCTGCTGCGGTCAGGGGCACGGGAACTCCCAAAAGTGAGGAAAAAACACAAATAAAGTACCTGCTATGTTTCTTAACCTGAGGGAACACCTCTCTTGGGCTCTCCAGTCTTCCATCCTGATTGCAGTCAACTTCCATTGGAGGGTGGCCATAGAAACGACTGGAGGAGCCAGAGTTCACCAGACAGGTGAATCTCCAGTGATTCCAGGGTGGTAGTCCACTATCAAGTTGCATTGAAAGACCTAGAGATCCCTAGAGAGAACATTTTTACATCAAATCTGCAAAAGTCACAGATCTGGAGGGCTGCTATTCTCTTGTGGAAAAACGTCAGTGAAGTAGATGGGCCTCCTCCATGTGAGAAGATGAGGCTTGGCCTTTGCTCTTCCCCAGAGGAGTCCTACCTGCTTGGCTGGAGCTGCTTTGGTCAAGGAGGGATCTGTAACCAAGGCTTGGAAGCCAAAGGGACTGGGCAGGGAGGTGCATTTGTGGCATTTGTAGTTGCCTATCCGTCTGGTCCCTCGGCCAGTCCTGCTCTGGGAGAAAAGTGGGAGAGAAATAAATAAATAGTCATGATATCGTAAGCCATCCCGCCTGCCTCTCTTCTGCCACAAAGCACAACAAAAAGACCATTTCTATCAGGCAGGGACATCTGGAAACACCTGGGCAAACATTAAGCCCACCACTCTTTGGAAGAGAGTCTTCATAGGGAAAGGCCAGGAAGGAAGTTGAGCTATGCATTTAGGGCAATGGTTCTCAACCTGTGGGTCTCTCCAGATGTTTTAACCGACAACTCCCAGGAATCTGAGCCAGTTTACCAGCTGTTAGGATTTCTGGAAGGCCAAAACATCTGGGGAGAGACTCTTAGGTTGAGCACCACTGATTTAGGGGAAGGAGAGCAAGGTGAGGAAGAGTGGGGCTGGTGGAAAGACTGAGACTCACCCAAATATATGTTAAGTAATATATAGGAAGGGGGGGGGGGGTTCTCTCTCAAGGGATTGGAAGGTCGGTGCTGCACTTTTCTTATCCGAACATGGACTTCTGCAAGACGTCTCAGGAAAAGGCATCGTCACTTGCATGGTTGAAGAGAGCCATTGCTGAGCTGGGATTGGCTTCCAATAAAACTTGGGGCGCTTCAGTCAGGGGAGAGCCCCTCTGCAGGCACTATGGGTGGGGTGTGCACCATCTAGCTCCTTTTGTAGATCTTTATATCTTTATATCCATCCCTTTCTGCTCTTCCCGTGCCACTTGAAAGGGGCAAAAGGCAGTTAGAGCCACTCATAAATCACCATGAAATTCCAAAGGATCAGGAGGAAAATGAAGCCAGGCCAAGGGCGGGGGGGGGGGGGGGGTTGTATAGCACCTTAGAAATGCAGGGAGAGGGCCCCTTTGCTGGGAAAGAGCCCCCTTCCCAAATGTGTCTTGTGTTTCCGTATTTCCTTCACTCCGTTCTCGTAGCCTTGGTCGTGGAGCCCTCCGGTTCCATGCTTATAGAAGCCATGAGGGGTGCCAGGTGGGGGTGGGATGGGGGGGGTTGCAATTTGGCTGCAAAACCATTGGGTTCCTCTGCAGCCCTTAGGATGATGTCTGTCCAGCACAGCCCCTGATCGCTTGGCCCATGTCTGTCCCAAATTGCTTCTCTCTGGTTTCATTGCTTTGCTTGCAATTGTCTTCATTGCAGTGAACCTCAAGAGAGGCAGGAATAGAGTCGATTGAGGAGGAAATGTCCTGTTGCTCCTTTGCCCTTTGGGTCAGCTGATATTTGGGGCCACTCCTTTCCAGCCTCCGACTGGAAATTGCACCTTTCGTTGGGGCTGAACTCAAAGCCATTTAGGAAAACCAGGAGAAGAGAGTGGGGTTGGGATTGGGTTGGGGGTTGGCTTTTTTTCCCCTTCCCTTTCCCCCTTCCCTGCCCATGCAATATGAAAAATCAACGTACGCGCTTATAAGTAATATATTTTAAGTAATATATATATATTTTAGTACCTCTGTATTACAGGAAAAAAAGAATGACTCGAGAAGGCTTGTGAGCCCGATGCAGGAGGGTCTGCGTGCGTGAGAGTGAATATGTGCTTGTGCGTGAGTGTGTTTGCGTGTGTGCAGTTGTGAACCTTTCTTTTTCCCCCCGTCGGGGGAACTGAAGGCACCCGGTCTTGCAATAAAGATGATCGTTTGAAGGAGGAAATGACGGGATAAGCTGGTATGGTTTACCAGGTGCTCTTTCCTTTTTTCCAAGCATGCCCAGACACTTTAGGGAGCGCCGAACTTTCATCTGTTGTTGTTGCCTTTAAAAAAAAGAGAGAGATAGACTTAAAATCCAAATTGAGAAGATGTATAGAAAAAGCCAGGTTGACACCATTTAAAGTCATATTTTTTCACAAAGTAATATAGAAAAAATATTTTACTTAAAAGAGTTTTAAGTATTTGAAATAAATATAGTATGTAAATATACTGTATGTACTTCATATATGCTTTTATTTTACATTTTATTGTAAACAAATGGATATTAAAATTCTTTGAACTGGTCCGTCTGCAGAGAGAGTCTGACTCGTGCAAGGAGGTTCCTGGCATTTCCATCTGTTTTCTAATATTATAATAATAGGCGGAGGTTCAGAGGGCACATCTGTCGGTGTCATGAATAACTGTTATTCAATTACTTTAAAGCATAGGTTCCTGTTATTGCAATTTCCAGTGTGAGACGGTAGATCAGAACTTTTACAGAACTTTTATACTTTTACACAGAGAATGA
>NW_026844366.1:353362356-353419856 GCF_025583915.1 Anolis sagrei ordinatus | reverse complement strand
ATAGCCAGGTCTTTAGGCTCTTACGAAAAGCCATCAGGGAGGGCGCCTGTCTGATGTTAACAGGGAGGGCGTTCCACAGCCGGGGGGCCACCACTGAGAAGGCCCTCTCTCTCGTCCCCGCCAGACGTGCCTGTGAGGCGGGCAGGATCGAGAGAAGGGCCTCCCCAGATGATCTCAAGGCCCTCGTGGGCTCATAGGCCGAGATGCGGTCCGAAAGGTATTTTGGGCCGGAACCGTTTAGGGCTTTGTAGGATAACACCAGCACCTTGAATTGGGCCCGGTAGCAAATCGGCAGCCAGTGGAGCTGGGACAACAAGGGCGTTGTGTGCTCCCTGCGTCCCGCTCCCGTTAGTAACATGGCTGCCGCGCGCTGGACTAGCTGAAGCTTCCGGGCCGTCTTCAAGGGCAGCCCCACGTAGAGAGCGTTGCAGTAGTCAAGGCGGGATGTGACCAGAGCGTGTACCACCGTGGCCAAGTCAGACTTCCCAAGATACGGGCGCAGCTGGCGCACGAGCCGAAGCTGTGCAAATGCTCCCCTGGTCACCCCTGAAACCTGGGGATCCAGGCTCAAGATGAATCCAGGGTCACACCCAAGCTGCGAACCTGCGCCTTCAAGGGGAGTGCGACCCCGTCCAGCACAGGCTGTAACCCTATACCCTGTTCGGCCTTACGACTGACCAGGAGTACCTCTGTCTTGTCTGGATTTAATTTCAGTTTGTTCGCCCTCATCCAGACCATTACAGCGGCCAGGCACCGGTTCAGGACCTCGACAGCCCCCTTAGTAGCAGGTGGGAAGGAGTGACAGAGTTCTTGGTGGTGACACCCCACTTGTTGAATTCGCTCCCCAGCGAGATTACATCGGCATCCTCCCTCCTTACTTTTAGGAAAAAACTAAAGTCGTGGTTTTGGAGCCAGGCCTTTGGCTAGTGGGCACAGCAGCACTTTAGGCACTGAACTCGGACAATAGGATTCTTTGAAAATTGGAAATGGCTTTATGACCTGTGATTATGTGATTTGTTCTATGTGACTATGTAATTTTAATTGATATCACTGTTTAATTGTTATGCAATGGATTTTATATTGCTGTTTTATATTGTTGTTTTGATACTGTTGGCATTGAATTGTTGCCTGTGTTAGCCGCCCTGAGTCCCCCCTTGGGGGTGAGAAGGGCGGGGTAGAAATGGTCTAAATAAATAAATAAATAAATAAATAAATATTATTATAAAAGGAATAATCTTCCCATATAAGACATATATCTCTATATATGTGTTTATATGTGTGTGTGTACACACACACTATATATATATATATATATACACACACACACATACATACATACACATATACACACACAAAAACTAGATTCCCCCACCCATGTCATTATAAACAGTAATCACAATGATAAGACTGAGTATATTTATTTATTTATTTATTTATTTATTTATTTATTTATTTACAGTATTTATATTCCGCCCTTCTAACCCCGCAGGGGACTCGGGGCAGATGTACATATACATGGCAAACATTCAATGCCATACACACACAACATGTATAGACAGACACACAGAGGCTATTTAACATTCCAGCTTTTCTTGAGGGTATTTTGGCCACCAGGGGAGCTGTTCCTTTACCGACCATTTGTTATATTAAGATAGTGTTGTTGTTCATTCGTTCAGTCGTCTCCGACTCTTCGTGACCTCATGGACCAGCCCACGCCAGAGCTCCCTGTCGGCCGTTACCACCCCCAGCTCCCTCAAGGTCAGTCCAGTCACTTCAAGGATGCCATCCATCCATCTTGCCCTTGGTCGGCCCCTCTTCCTTTTGCCTTCCACTTTCCCCAGCATAATAGTCTTCTCTAGGCTTTCCTGTCTCCTCATGATGTGGCCAAAGTACTTCAACTTTGTCTCTAGTATCTTTCCCTCCAGTGAGCAGCCGGGCTTTATTTCCTGGAGGATGGACTGGTTGGATCTTCTCGCAGTCCAAGGCACTCTCAGCACTTTCCTCCAACACCACAGCTCAAAAGCATCGATCTTCCTTCGCTCAGCCTTCCCTAAGGTCCAGCTCTCACATCCGTAGGTTACTACAGGGAATACCATGGCTTTGGCTAGGCGGATCTTTGTTGCCAGTCTGATGTCTCTACTCTTTACTATTTTATCGAGACTGGACATTGCTCTCCTCCCAAGAAGTAAGCGTCTTCTGATTTCCTGGCTACAGTCTGCATCTGCAGTAATCTTTGCACCTAGAAATACAAAGTCTGTCACGGCCTCCACGGTTTCTCCCTCTATTTTCAGTTGTCAATCATTCTTGTTGCCATAATCTTGGTTTTTTTGATGTTTAGCTGCAACCCAGCTTTTGCGCTTTCTTCTTTCACCTTGATTAGAAGGCTCCTCAGCTCCTCCTCGCTTTCGGCCATCAAAGTGGTGTCATCTGCATATCTGAGGTTGTTAATGTTTCTTCCAGCAATTTTCACCCCAGCTTTGCATTCATCCAGCCCCGCACATCGCATGATGTGTTCTGCATACAAGTTAAAAAGGTTGGGTGAGAGGATGCAGCCTTGCCGTACGCCTTTCCCAATCTTGAACCAGTCTGTTGTTCCGTGGTCAGTTCTGACTGTTGCCACTTGGTCCTTGTACAGATTCCTCAGGAGAGAGACAAGGTGCCTTGGGATGCCCATCCCACCAAGAACTTGCCACAATTTATTATGATCCACACAGTCAAAGGCTTTAGAATAGTCAATGAAGCAGAAGTAGATGTTTTTCTGAAACTCCCTGCCTTTCTCCATTATCCAGCGGATATTGGCAATTTGGTCTCTCGTTCCTCTACCTTTTCTAAACCCAGCTTGAACATCTGGCAACTCTCGCTCCATGTATTGCTGGAGTCTTCCTTGCAGGATCTTGAGCATTACCTTACTGGCATGAGAAATAAGGGCCACTGTACGGAAGTTTGAGCAGTCTGACCTCTCTGCCACGACCATCCCGTCTTGGGTGGCCCTTCATGGTTTCGCTCATGACATCATTGAGGTGCTCAAGCTCCAGCGCCCCGACAAGGCGGTGATCCTTGCTGGAGATTAAGATAGTAAGTTAGAAGAATGAAGAAGCTGAGATTCACGGGATTATTTATTTATTTATTTACTGTATTTGTATACCGCCTTTCTCAGCCAATTGGCGACTCAAAGCAGTTTCCAACAAATCAGTATACATAAAACATAATAGATAAAAAAACATTAAACAGTATAAGAACATCACAAAAACAATAAAAGCAACATCATCAGTGTCTCATTATTCTCAAGCAATAATATTTTCACTATGTACCTTTAAAGTAAGAAGTGGGAAGTCTATTTTAACTTTCCAGTTTTAAACTGCACTTTTTAAAATGTTGCAAGTGGCTTTGCATCTCAATCAGGAGGAAAAAGTAGGATATAACAAAATTTAACGACAACAACAACAACACTATGCACTAAATGCAGTTTGTCCCCAGTTGAACTGCTGTGGCTTACTGCTGTGGACTCACAGGTTTTGTAGCTTTGCAAGGTCTTTATCCTTCTCTACCAAAGAGTGCTGCTGCCTCGCCAAACTAGAGCTCCCAGGCTTCCATAGCACTGAGCCATGGCAATTAGAGTGGGGTCACATTGGATTCATTCTACAGCTTTGAGGCACCCCCAAGTATCCTCTTCCCAAAGGATGAAGCAGAGGTAGGACAGAGGTCATGTAACTAAAAGAGTGCAGGGTTTCATTGTGCATGTGGCGGGGCTCAGGGTGCATTGCAGCAGGTGGTCAGTGGTGTGCTCTTCTCTGCACTCGCATGTTGTGGATTCCACTTTGTAGCCCCATTTCTTGAGGTTGGTTCTGCATCTCGTGGTGCCGGAGCGCAGTCTGTTCAGCGCCTTCTAAGTCGCCCCGTCTTCTGTGTGCCCAGGGGGGAGTCTCTCATCTGGTATCAGCCATTGGTTGAGGTTCTGGGTTTGAGCCTGCCACTTTTGGACTCTTGCTTGCTGGGCTGTTCCAGCGAGTGTCTCTGTAGATCTAAGAAAACTATTTCTTGATTTAAGTCGTTGGCATGCTGGCTGATACCCAAACAGGGGATGAGCTGGAGATGTCTCTGCCTTGGTCCTTTCATTATTGGCTGCTACTTCCCGGTGGATGTCAGGTGGTGCAATACCGACTAGACAGTGTAATTTCTCCAGTGGTGCAGACACCCCGTGATAATGCGGCATGTCTCATTAAGAGCCACATCCACTGTTTTAGCGTGGTGAGATGTGTTCCACACCGGGCATGCATACTCAGCAGCAGAGTAGCATAGCGCAAGGGCAGATGTCTTCACTGTGTCTGGTTGTGATCCCCAGGTTGTGCCAGTCAGCTTTCGTATGATATTGTTTCCGGCACCCACTTTTTGCTTGATGTTCAGGCAGTGTTTCTTGTAGGTCAGAGCACGGTCCAGAGTGACTCCCAGGTATTTGGGTGCGCTGCAATGCTCCAGTGGGATTCCCTCCCAGGTAATAATCCTCAGAGCTCAAGATGCTTGTCTGCTCCATAAGCGACCAGAAACATCCAGAGGTAGAGATCTAAGCAATGCATATTTCCCCCTTCTTTCAGGGTTGCCAGTGCTGCAAGGTTTCTTTGCAGGTGGGCAAGTATGGGGCTGGTACATAGGAAATAGGAGCAGTCGGCTTCCTTCTATGGCTGAGCTCCATAGAGACCTCCTGGGGTTTGAGTGGCAAGCAGAAGCCAGTGCTTTCTTACCCTTCTAGGTAAGAATTCAGCCATAGAGTTGGGAAAGACATCAAGGGCCATCTAGTCCAACCTCCTGCTGGACTCCCAGGGCAGCAGCAGAGTCCACAAGGTCTTCCTAATGTTTAGGTGGAATCTCTTGCCGTCTGAACTATTGTTCCATTGTATTTGAATCTCTAGAGCAGCAGATAACAAACCTGCCCCCGCCTCAACATGACATTTTTCTGAACATTTAAACATTTATTTATTTCATACATTTGTACCCCATCTTTCTCACCCCCGAGGGGGGACTCAGGGTGGCCTCACAACAAGCAACATTTGGTGCCATCACAATAATAAAAACAGTCAACAATTTCATTAGAATCATAGAATCCTAGAGTTGGAAGAGACCTCATGGGCCATCCAGTCCCACCCCAGTCTGCCAAGAAGCAGGAATATTGCATTCAAAGCACCCCTGACAGATGGCCATCCAGCCTCTGTTTAAAAGCTTCCAAAGAAGGAGCCTCCACCACACTCCCTCCGGGGCAGAGAGTTCCACTGCTGAACAGCTCTCACAATCAGGAAGTTCTTCCTCATGTTCAGATGGAATCTCCTCGCTTGTAGCTTGAAGCCATTGTTCCATTGCATCCCAGTCTCCAGGGCAGCAGAAAACAAGCTTGCTCCCTCCTCCTCCCTGTGGCTTCCTTTCACATATTTATACATGGCTCTCATATCTCCTCTCAGCCTTCTCTCAGCCTTCTCTTCTTCAGGCTAAACACGCCCAGCTCCTTAAGCCGCTCCTCATAGGGCTTGTTCTCCAGACCCTTGATCATTTTAGTCGCCCTGGACACATTCCAGCTTGTCAACATCTCTCTTGAATTGTGGTGCCCAGAATTGGACACAATATTCCAGGTGTGGTCTAACCAAGGCAGAATAGAGCATGGGGAGCATGACTTCCCTAGATCTAGACACTAGGCTCCTATTGATGCAGGCCAAAAACAAGACATTAAATAAACAATTATTAAAAACATGCCAGTTAAAATCAAAGTCCGGGTCGATCCATTGTCGCTTCTAATTGCTTACATATTTTTAATAATAATAATAATAATAATAATAATAATAATAATAATAGTAACAACACTTTTTTTGTACCCCGCTACCATCTCCCCAAAGGACTCAGTGTGGCTTACATGAGGCCGAGCCCAAACATAACAATACAAGCAATAATCGCAAGAATACAAGCAATTAAAATAAAGAACATAGACAATAACATACAACATTATCAATAAGACAACATACAATTAAAACTGGGAAGGCCAAATGTAAAATTAAAATTGGAAATAGTGCTGAAGCATGGACGAAAAGGTGAATAGTGGCGTTTGTGGAAGGACATATGAGCAGACCTAAAAATGTAAAGTGCTATTTTTCTCACTTGCTGCTCTTCAGTGATCAATTGCTTAGTCCCACAACCAAGTCTTGAGCTTCCTTCTAAAGTACAGGAGGGAGGTGGCCAATCTGATGTCCCTGGGGAGAGAATTCCACAGATGGGGGGTCACTGCAGAGAAGGCCTTCTCCCTCGTCCCCACCAGTCGCATTTGCGATGGTGGTGGGATCGAGAGCAGGGCTTCTCCAGATGATCTCAAACTCCGTGATGGTTCATAACAGGAGATACGTTCAGACAGGTAATCTGGTCCAGAAACGTTTAGGGCTTTAAAGGTTAAAACCAGCAGTTGGTTTTCCTGTCCCCTTCTCTCAGCCTTCTTTTTCTCAAAGCTCAACTTCTTTTGTTCCATAATAATCATCATCATCATCGTCATCATCGTCATCATCATCTTTATTTATACCCCGCCACCATCTCCCCAAAGGGGACTTGGGGTGGCTCACATGAGACCAAGCCCAAAAATACAATACAGTAAAATAAAATACAAAACAACAGAAAAAAATATATCAAAACAAAATACATAAAATCCCAAAATAAAATTAACAGTGCAAAATAACTTAATAAAAGTCAAACAAATAGGGCGGGCTGAATAAACAAGATAGAATAATAAAACCCTGGATGAGGTAAGAATAGAAAAGTGCCTTTGGGAGGGAAGAGGGAAGAACCCAAAAAGGAGGAACAATGGGGTTAAGCCTTCATTTAGGGCCGGATGAAAGTGCATCGTAAGGACACTGCAGATGGAAACAAACAAAATGGGTGAAATGGTCACTGCTCAGGCCCCTTGTACACTGCCATATAAAATCAAGATTGCCTGCTTCAAACTGTATTATATGGCAGCATAATAATAATAATAATAATACTTTATTTATACCCCGCTACCATCTCCCCAAGGGACTCAGTGTGGCTTACATGAGGCCGAGCCCAAAATACATCAATAATAAAAACAATAACAACAAGTAATACAAAACAATAAAAATAAAACTCATAACAGAAAATAAGCAATAAACATTAACAGTAACACAACGGCATTTAAAAACCTATGGCTAGGCAAAATGTAATAATTAAAATTTAAAAATAATGCTGAGCATGAACAGGTGAAATATGACTAGGATAGAGTTTTCAGAAAGGGATGGGCGTGCAGACACTCCTAGATCAATAATAAGGTGCTTTTAGACTAATAATAAGCGTAGACTCAAATAATCCAGTTCAAAGGAGATAATGTGGATTATTTGCTTTGATAATCTGGATTATATAGCAGTGTAGGAGGGGCCTCTGAGGGCTTTGCTTCCAGACCTTTATAGAATCATAGAATCAAAGAGTTGGAAGAGACCTCATGGGCCATCCAGCCCAACCCCTCTGCCAAGAAGCAGGAATATTGCATTCAAATCACCCCTGACAGATGGCCATCCAGCCGCTGTTTAAAAGCTTCCAAAGAAGGAGCCTCCACCACACTCCGGGGCAGAGAGTTCCACTGCTGAACGGCTCTCACAGTCAGGAAGTTCTTCCTCATGTTCAGATGGAATCTCCTCTCTTGTAGTTTGAAGCCATTGTTCCGCGCCCTAGTCTCCAGGGAAGCAGAAAACAAGCTTGCTCCCTCCTTCCTGTGGCTTCCTCTCACATATTTATACATGGCTATCATATCCCCTCTCAGCTTCTCTTCTTCAGGCTAAACATGCCCAGCTCCTTAAGCCGCTCCTCATAGGGCTTGTTCTCCAGACCCTTTATCATTTTAGTCGCCCTCCTCTGGACACATTCCAGCTTGTCAATATCTCTCTTGAATTGTGGTGCCCAGAATTGGACACAATATTCCAGGTGTGGTCTAACCAAAGCAGAATAGAGGGGTAGCATTACTTCCTTAGATCTAGACACTATGCTCCTATTGATGCAGGCCAAAATCCCATTGGCTTTTTTTGCCACCACATCACATTGTTGGCTCATGTTTAACTTGTTGTCCACGAGGACTCCAAGATCTTTTTCACACGTACTGCTCTCGAGCCAGGCCTCATTGTCCCCCATTCTGTATCTTTGCATTTCGTTTTTCCTGCCAAAGTGGAGTATCTTGCATTTGGAGTATCTTTAGCCATTTGGGCAGACACATTCCAGCTAGTCAATATTCTTCTTGAATTGCAATGCCCCGAATTGGACACTATTGTCCAGTAGCCAGCTTTCTGACACGGCCAAACCCCACTGCAATGCCCTGGTGCAGGGGCTTTTTTGGCTGTAGAGTCCAATCCCTTATCAAAACCCTGCCCAGGATGGCCGCTGAGATCCCTGGCCAGTTACCTGGGTGAATCAGCACCAGTCGTCAGTGGACAGCACCGCGAAAGGCCTCCGGCTCCTTAAGCCTTGGGGAAAGTCTGTCCAGAGCGAAAGAGAGGGATGGTGTGTTTCACCTGGCTCTTCCTTCCAGGTGGGTGGCCTTGGATCAGGGAATCCTTGGGGGCCGAACCGCTTGGCTCTTTCCCAAATAGCCAGCCAGAACTTGCCATTGCCACCACCCCTGCCCCGAGGAAGGAAGGAGGGAGGCTGATCCGGTTGTAAGATTATCCCAAAGCTTGTAATAGTAATGATAATAATAATGCATTTTACTTCTTACCTGCCTGACTTTCCCTAAGGCTTGAGGCAGAGCAGAACATATATATAACTGAAAACACAATTTAAACCACCTTGATTAAAATACATAACTTAAAAGTGTTCTAAGCTTCTCACAACAATGAAGACAAGCTGTGCCTTCTCTTCCAACTGTTCTTCCCATTGGATTCCCAAGGGAATTCTTAATTGAACAGAAGTGAAGAGAGAGGGGGCTACAGTTGAAGACAGTTCCATCTTGTCTCCTGTGCTTTACTAATAATATAATATAATATATTGAATATACATATAGGTATCGCTCCGGCAGGAAGGTAACGGCGCTCCATGCAGTCATGCCGGCCACATGACCTTGGAGGTGTCTATAGACAACGCCGGCTCTTCGGCTTAGAAATGGAGATGAGCATCACACCCGAGAATCAGACATGACTGGACTTAATGTCAGGGGACAACCTTTACCTTTTATATACATATAATATTTATAATATTATAATGTAATACAATATAATACTAATAATGCAATATTATAATTATATATTTTATATTACATGTAATATGACTAATAATATTACAATATAATGGTATAGTACAACATAGTAATACATAATACTGATATTGTACTATGCTAATGATTTAATATATGTATATATATCTTGTAAGTCGCTCTGAGTCCCCTTTGGGGTGAGAAGAGCAGCATATAAATGTCATAAATAAATAAACAAATAAGGAAGCCTGTACATTCAGTAGTGACACAACTACCTTGGTTGCAGGTTCTTGTTGCTGCTGATGGTTATTTTTAAAGCCAGCAATTGGACAACTGAAAGGGCTGCTTCATTGTGAATTTGTGCCCGGTTGTTATTTTTAATTGCACTAATGCGGGCTGTGTGGTACATAAATATAGACTTACATTTCATTACTCTCTTTCTGGAAGTTTACAAATCTGAAGAGTTAGATCTGTGTTTAGTGGGTCAAGGATTCTTTCAGAAGTAGGCAGTTCTTCAAACCGTATCCAGGATTTGCACTGGGGACGTGTGTGTGTGCATGCGTGTGCATAAGATGGGTGGTGGTGATGGGATTAGCCTCTTGGAAATAAGATCCACATTGTTTGGAGTTGGCGAGGCTCTGGTCACTGCTGGGTTGGCCTGAAGGCTCTCTTGTTGGGGCATCCGAATAGTCCGTTTTCTTCTGCAGTGGAAAAAACTTGCAGCCCACTTTTCTTTTGGAGAGGAAAAGTTATTGGGTGGGAAGATTACGCCCACATAGGAGCAGCCTGAGGATGAAGGAGAAGCTTGAGAAGAAAAGGAAAGCAAGGAATGGGAAATTCTAGAAAGCAGAGGGAAAGATACTGCATACGGAGAAAGGTGAATCCAAAGATGGTTAGTAGATGCGGAGTAGATGCGGGGAATGCCGTGGATGTAGCGTACCTGGATTTCAGGAAGGCCTTCAACAAGGTCCCCCATGACCTTCTGGCAAGGAAACTAGTCCAATGTGGGCTAGGCAAAACTACGGTGAGGTGGATCTGTAATTGGTTAAGTGGACGAACACAGAGAGTGCTCACTAATGCTTCCTCTTCATCTTGGAAAGAAGTGACAAGTGGAGTGCCGCAGGGTTCCGTCCTGGGCCCGGTCCTGTTCAACATCTTTATTAATGACTTAGATGAAGGGCTAGAAGGCAGGATCATCAAGTTTGCAGACGACACCAAATTGGGAGGGATAGCCAATAGTCCAGAGGACAGGAGCAGAATTCAAAATGATCTTGACAGATTAGAGAGATGGGCCAAAACTAACAAAATGAAGTTCAACAGTGACAAATGCAAGATACTCCACTTTGGCAGAAAAAATGAAATGCAAAGATACAGAATGGGGACGCCTGGCTCGAGAGCAGTACGTGTGAAAAAGATCTTGGAGTCCTCGTGGACAACAAGTTAAACATGAGCCAACAATGTGATGTGGCGGCAAAAAAAGGCAATGGGATTTTGGCCTGCATCAATAGGAGCATAGTGTCTAGATCTAAGGAAGTAATGCTACCCCTCTATTCTGCTTTGGTTAGACCACATCTGGAATATTGTGTCCAATTCTTGGCACCACAATTCAAGAGAGATATTGACAAGCTGGAATGTGTCCAGAGGAGGGCGACTAAAATGATCAAGGGTCTGGAGAACAAGCCCTATGAGGAGCGGCTTAGGGAACAGGGCATGTTTAGCCTGAAGAAGAGAAGGCTGAGAGGAGATATGATAGCCATGTATAAATATGTGAGAGGAAGCCACAGGGAGGAGGGAGCAAGCTTGTTTTCTGCTTCCTTGGAGACTAGGACGCGGAACAATGGCTTCAAACTACAAGAGAGGAGATTCCATCTGAACATGAGGAAGAACTTCCTGACTGTGAGAGCCGTTCAGCAGTGGAACTCTCTGCCCCGGGTGTGGTGGAGGCTCCTTCTTTGGAAGCTTTTAAACAGAGGCTGGATGGCCATCTGTCAGGGGTGATTTGAATGCAATATTCCTGCTTCTTGGCAGGGGGTTGGACTGGATGGCCCATGAGGTCTCTTCCAACTCTTTGATTCTATGATTCTATGGTTCTATGATTAGTAGATAAGTGTTTCTTGTTGTACTTACCATTACCAGGAGACTGTGAAACATACATGGTGCCACAGAGCCTTTTTTGGCAACCTATGATTTAGGTTTCTCCTACCATCACCCCTAAAGGTGTAGGACTACCTGCCCATCCCTTCCTCCTATCTTTCCAAGATCTCCCTGTCTGGAGGGAGGGAGGATGCAGAACTAGGCATCTTCAACCCTGAGTTCCTCCATGTGGCTCTGCACTTGGCAAGTGTCTCCTGATTCACACAGTACTGTATCCAGTACTGCGTCAAGTTCTGGGCACCATGAGTCAAGAAGGAGATGGACAGGTCAGAAGGTGTCCATAGAAGGGCCACCAAAAGAGTCCATGGTCTGGAAGCTATGACTCCCTCTCAGGAGCAGCTTAGGGAGCTGGGGATGATCAGCTTGGAGAAAAGAAGGCTGACAGAAGGGGACCTGAGAGCTATGTTTCACTATTACAGAAGAGGTCACATGGAGGAGAAGGGGGCAGGCTTGTTTTCTACTACTCTAGATTCAAATTGCAGGAAAATAGGTTCCAAGTTGATACTAGGAAGAACCCCCTTAGAGTAGAATACAGACTGCTGTGGAATCTGTGGGGCTTGGTAAATGTAAATAAACAGAAGCTTTACCAAGATATACCCTGCAGTATAATAAAGTGTCACTCAGGCTTGTGTAACAAGTAACAGTATATTTTCTTCCATTCAAAAAATCAAACGAGGCAACAATATGTACAGCGGTCTCTCTGAATTCACACAAAGAACACAGGAAATAAACAGTCCTTTTAAACAGTCTTTAAAATATGCTTCATGCCTTAGAAATGATCAGGCTTCAGAGAGTTGGCAGCCATTTCCTTCCTGGCTTTTCCAGTCAGCGCTCTCTTCACTCTCCAAAGTTAAAGTGCCAGTTAAAACCGTTTGTCTCAGCAGCAAGTCAGAGGTGGTAGCCAATCAGAATCCTGGCTTCTGGCATTCTCAGCCAATCAGCTGCTGACACATGTCTTTCTAGTCATAGAATCATAGAAGAGTTGGAAGAGACCTCATGGGCCATCCAGTCCAACCCCATTCTGCCAAGAAGCAGGAATATCGCATTCATTCAACCCATTACATCATGGCGTCTTTTTACAAATTCCCAAAGAGTCTCCTTTGGAGATCCCTCTTGTCCTGTTTTAATTCAATTGCTAACACAAACTGGGCGTTTGGTTCAACTCTGCCTAAATATTGGCAGAGCCCTGGCAACGTGACAGGCTTGTGCATTTGAGAGTGTGTTGCTAGTAGAAATCTGTACTCAACCACTTCCGTGTGTGAGAGGGGATGTTGCACATTCTCTTGAACTGCTCAGCCGATCTTTGCTCTGCCAATTTCCAAAGCATTTCAGTCGTGTTGAGTGGCCCCTTAATACCCCTGATTATGCTCTCCCGCATCACGTCACAACGTTCTTGTATCAAATTTAATCTTGTTAAGCTTCATAAGGATGGCATAATTCTCATGGAAAGAAGCCTGCTTCCTCTTGTCGCGGGGAACTGAGGAAGTCGTCACAGAATTCTGCCTTGAGAACTAGCTGCAAACCAAGAGATATTATCAGTTTCTATATTGTCGGTGGCTCTACATTCACCATAACATAAAATTCATATGCAAGGCAAGGCATACGGAAATTCAAAAGTATTGGGGTGCAATGGAAACAGAATGCAAAATCAATGCAAGGAAATGCAAAAGTATTGGGGTGCAAAGGAAATAGAATGCAAAACCAATGCAAATAAATGCAAAAGTATTGGGGTCCAATGGAAATAGAATGCAAAATCAATGCAAGTCAATGCAAAAGTATTGGGGTGCAATGGAAATAGAATGCAAAATTAATGCAAGTCCATTGCACCCCAATACTTTTGAATTTCCTTGCATTGATTTTGCATTCTATTTCCATTGCACCCCAATACTTTTGCATTTCCTTGCATTGATTTTGCATTCTATTTCCATTGCACCCCAATACTATTCCATTTATTTGCATTGGTTTTTCATTCTATTTCCATTGCACCCCAATACTATTGCATTTCCTTGCATTGATTTTGCATTCTATTTCCATTGCACCCCAATACATTTATACCTAGCCTTTTCTTTGTTTTGGGCAGACTGCTTTATCTTGATATCAGGAAGGGCTTCGGCAAGGATCCCACAAGACGTTCTTACAGGCATGTTGGGAATGATGGGCTTGATCATGCTACAGATTTGTGAGCAATTGGCCAGTCAAACCTAGAGAATGCTTGCTGGGGTTCCATCTAAAAGACGTGGATAATGGAACCAAAGGCTTGCTGATCACGTTTGGAGATGGGACCGCATTTGGGTGAACAGGGTAACCGATGCACCAGAGGACAGGATCAGAGTTTTAAAATGACCTTGATAGATTGCAGAGGTGGGCTGGAATGAATAAAACACATTTTCTACAGGGATAAATATAAGGTACTACATCTAGGTGGCAAAAATTAAAGGTACAGATTATATATATCCAGCCTCTGGATATACGACTTGACAATATTAAAACAATCCAAAAATACTTCAAGGGATGTCATGTGGTAAATAGAGGAAGCTTGTTTTATGTTTTTCCTAGAACTCAAACCAGTGGTTTCAAATTTCAAGAAAATAGCTTCTTACCTAATTGCTAATTGTCAAGGAAATCCTTTTTTTTTTTTTTTGGGGGGGGGGGGGTTTGCAGTAAGAGCTGACTGAAAGTGGAATAGATGGCCTTGGAAAGCAGTGGTCTCTTTGTCTTTGGAGGTCTCTAAACAAAGTTTGGATGGGCATATTTTGAGAGTGCTTTAACTGTGTTGAATTGTGTCAAAGGGATACTTCAATTGTGCTTTCCAGCATGGCAGGGAGGAGGTTGGACTAGATGCTCCATGTGGTCTCTTCCAACTCTATTATTCTATGATTCTATGTCTTCCTGCATGGCAGAATGGGCTTGGGCTCAGTGACTATTGTTGCCCTTCCTAATTCTAAGGTTCTATGATTCTGCACTATGAAGTTCTAGCAAGAACAGCAATTTTGTCTTTTGATTGTATGTGTATTTTTGTCTTGGGTTGTTGTAGGTTTTTTCGGGCTATATGGCCATGTTCTAGAGGCATTCTCTCCTGGCGTTTCACCTGCATCTATGGCAAGCATCCTCACGGGTAGCGAGGTCTGTTGGAACTAGGAAAAAGGGTTTATATATCTGTGGAATGACCAGGGTGGGACAAAGGACTCTTGTCTGCTGGAGCTAGGTGTGCATATAATGGTCTGACAGTGCCTGGAGCAAACTTTTGTTGAGAGGTGATTAGATGTCCTTGTTTGTTTCCTCTCTGTTGTTGTGCTGTTGTAATTTTAGAGTTTTTTAATACTGGTAGCCAGATTTTGTTCATTTTCATGGTTTCCTCCTTTCTGTTGAAATTGTCCACATGCCTGTGGATTTCAATGGCTTCTCTGTGTAGTCTGACATGGTGGTTGTGAGAGCCTATTGTTTGAAAAAACAGAAATGCTGGACCACTCTTACAACCACCATGTCAGACTACACAGAGAAGCCATTGAAATCCACAAGCATGTGGACAATTTCAACAGAAAGGAGGAAACCATGAAAATGAACAAAATCTGGCTACCAGTATTAAAACTCTAAAATTACAACAGCACAACAGCAGAGAGGAAACAAACAAGGACATCTAATCACCTCTCAACAAAAGTTTGCTCCAGGCACTGTCAGGCCATTATATGCTAATCAAGGTGGTCAGTTGAAACATTCACACCTAGCTCCAGCAGACAAGAGTCCTTTGTCCCACCCTGGTCATTCCACAGATATATAAACCCTTTTTCCTAGTTCCAACAAACCTCACTACCTCTGAGGATGCTTGCCATAGATGCAGGCGAAACGTCAGGAGAGAATGCTTCTGGACCATGGCCATATAGCCCGAAAAAACCTACAACAACCTAGTGATTCCGGCCATGAAAGCCTTCGACAATATATTTTTGTCTTGTTTTTAACAAGTCTTTGGTGTAAAATACATGCATTGTTGACCCCTGTCCTTTGGGCCATTTGCTCTTTTCCTAAACAATGGCCATCGGATGTGCCCAAGTATGCGAACCTTGGGTTTAACCTGTCATGGAATTATTCAATTTTCCGTTGAAAATGATTCTCTTTTCCTGAACAGTAACCAGATGCCAATTACTTGTTTCAAAACTGAGCTCTAAGATTTTTAGATTGTTCTCACTGTCAAAAAGTTCCTTCTAACATTCATTTGAAATTTGCCTTCTTGTCGCCCTGAGTGGCCTTCAGGCTGATATGGGCGGGATAGAAATAATGTAAATAAATAAATAAATTGTCCTTTCAAGCACCCAGACCTGTTCCTGCCCTCCAAGGCAGCAGAGAGTAATGTTGTCTAATAAGCTGCTCCCTCCAAAGGCGCTTTTAGTCTCCTTTGTTCAGATATAAAGTGGGGTATAAATAAACATAATAATAATAATAATAATAATAATAATAATAATAATAATAATAATAATATCAGCTGGTGACCCAAAATATAATAATAATCATCATCATCATCATCATGGGATGACCCAAAATGCTGACTGTGCAAGGAAGCAGATGAAACCATGGATCATACCCTCAGCTGCTGCAAGAAAATCGCACAGACAGACTACAAACAGAGGCACAACTCTGTGGAACTTATGTCACAAGGACCACCTGCCAGCAGGAAACAATTGGTGGGATCATAAACCTGCAAAGGTCGTGGAGAATGAACACACAAAAATACTGTGAGACTTTTGAATCCAGACTGACAAAGTTTTGGAACACAATACACAAGACATCATGATGGTGGAAAAGAAAAAACTTTAAATGATTTATGTCGCCATTCCAGGTGACAGGTGCATTGAGGAAAAACAACAGGAAAAACTCATCCTTTATCAGGACCTCAAAATTGAACTGCAAAAGCTCTGGCATCAACCAGAACTGGTGGTCCCAGTGGTCATCGGCACACTGGGTACAGTGACAAAAGACCTCAGTCGGCATTCGGAAACAATAAACATTGACAAAATCATGATTTGTCAACTGCAAAAGGCCACCTGACTTGGATCTGTGCGCATCATTCAAAAATACATCACACAGTCCTAGACGCTCGGGAAGGGTTCGACTTGTGATTTTGTGATACGAAACCCAGCAAAGAGATCTCGTTGGCTGTGACATACTGTGCTTTTGTGTCAGTAAAATTGTGACGGCGCGAGTGGCGCCACCTATGTATAGAACTGTTAGTTGTAAGATTTAAACTGTTGTATCATGCTTAATCCTGCCCCTTTTGCCATGTTTCTGTATATTTGTATGGATTGGTTACTTGTAGCTGTCAATCAGCACTGTTTGGCTCCACCTCTTCCTGCAAGAGGGGAGAACTTCCTTTTCTTTTCATTCTGCCATGAGAGTTCCTGCAACATGGACGTGAGTAAGAGACTTCATTCTTAAAGGACCCTGTTTTAAGTCACCTCTTAGCACCAATTCTGAGGTTTTTTCCCCTGGGACTCATGCTTTATGTCCAGATCATCCTGGACGATACTGAGGAGACCCAGGCGCCTTCAAGCCAGTTCTTTTGGCACCAGAGGAAGATCCTGAATCTTCAAAATAGGCCATTTGAATTGGGGTTGTGGTTTTGCTCCGGTACTCACAACCATTGAGGAAGAGGAAACCTGGTGAGGCTTCTCAGCTTCAAACCCCCTTGGACCCAGGACTAATAGAGACTGTAAAGTGTGTTTTTCCTTCACCCTGCTAAAGTTTTCCAGTTTATTGCATTGAAGAAATGACTTTGTGACAAATAAAACTTGTTTTGAGTTATTTACATCGTTTTGGGTTCTTGGGAGTTCCAGTTTCCTAAAGGAGGGCAAGAAGCAATCCCTTGGGGGAAAGATGCCACGTCCATCCTCCTTTTAAGACTAATAGCCCCCAAGCGCGACGGCACAAAAATAATAATAATAATAATAATAATAATAATAATAACAACAACAACAACAACTCTTTCTTGGCAACCCTTGAAGTACAGCAATTAAAGAACATGATTGTGTCCCCTCTCCGTTATTTAGTTTTTCATCACAGGCTGTTCTCCATCCCTCTTCTCTTCCTCGTTACTCACCTCTGAACTACCTTGCCTGTATCCTTAAAAATAGGTGCCCAGAACTGAAGGCAGGGCTCTGGATGAGACATGACTAGCATGGAATATGGGGCACCATTACTTTCCTCAGCTAGGAAACTGTGCTTCCATTAATACAGACTGGAGTAGTGTTTGCCTTCTTTGTTGCAGTGTCCCTTTTTAATGTTGTCTAATAATGTTGTCCCTGATGGTTTCCCTGTGTTTGAGGTTTTTTTTTTATTTACTGTTTTCATTTTAGAGTTTTTTTAGTACTGGTAGCCAGATTTTGTCCATTTTCATGGTTCCTTTCTGTTGAAATTGTCCACATGCTTGTGGATTCAGGAGAGAATGCTTCTAGAACATGGCCATACAGCCCGGAAAACCTACAACAATGTATTGTCAAAGGCTTTCATGGCTGGAATCACTAGGTTTTTCGTGGAATTTGTCCATGCTCTAAAAGCATTCTCTCCTGACGTTTTGCCTGCATCTATGGCAAGCATCCCCAGAGGTTGTCAGACCTCACAGCCTCTGGGGATGCTTGTCATATATGCAGATGAAACGTCAGGAGAGAATGCTTCTAGAGCATGGACATATAGCCCGAAAAACCTACAACAACCCAAACCTACAACAACCTAGTGATTCCAGCCATGAAAACCTTTGACAGTACAATGTGTTATTGCCAGCCCATCATCTCTGGTAAGTTTTTAAGTACCATATGTCCAAAATTTGTGATACTTTAAAAGAAAAGTTACCACCCCAGAAAAAGTCTTACGGGTATAGGCCAGTGGTTCTCAACCTGTGGTTCCCCAGGTGTTTTGGTCTATAACTCCTGGAAATCCCAGCCAGTTTACCAGCTGTTAGGAGTTGGAGGCCAAAACATCTGGGCACCCACAGGTTGAGAACCACTGGTATAGGCGGTTTTGTGTTGCTAAATGGTGCAAAGGAGGAGAAATAAATCCTGTGAGCACAGGGACTTGTATGCTAAATTTCATTTCAATATCAGTGTGTTGTAGATTTTAAATTGCATTGTTTTTATTGATATGTGAGCTGCTTTGTGTCTTGGGCAAGAGTCAACCATGGGATGATGATAATAATAATAATAATAATAATAATAATAATAATAATAATAATAATAGAATAGAATCAAAGAGTTGGAAGAGACCTCATGGGCCATCCAGTCCAACCCCCTGCCAAGAAGCAGGAATATTGCATTCAAATCACCCCTGACAGATGGCCATCCAGCCTCTGCTTAAAAGCTTCCAAAGAAGGAGCCTCCACCACACTCCGGGGCAGAGAGTTCCACTGCTGAACGGCTCTCACAGGGAAGTTCTTCCTCATGTTCAGATGGAATCTCCTCTCTTGTAGTTTGAAGCCATTGTTCCGCGTCCTAGTCTCCAAGAAGCAGAAAACAAGCTTGCTCCCTCCTCCTCCCTGTGGCTTCCTCTCACATATTTATACATGGCTATCATATCTCCTCTCAGCCTTCTCTTCTTCAGGCTAAACATGCCCAGTTCCCTAAGCCGCTTCTCATAGGGCTTGTTCTCTAGACCCTTGATCATTTTAGTCGCCCTCCTCTGGACACATTCCAGCTTGTCAATATCTCTCTTGAATTGTGGTGCCCAGAATTGGACACAATATTCCAGATGTGGTCTAACCAAAGCAGAATAGAGGGGTAGCATCACTTCCTTAGATCTAGACACTATGCTCCTCTTGATGCAGGCCAAAATCCCATTGGCTTTTTTTGCTGCCACATCACATTGTTGGCTCATGTTTAACTTGTTGTCCACGAGGACTCCAAGATCTTTTTCACACGTACTGCTCTCGAGCCAGGCATTGTCCCCCATTCTGTATCTTTGCATTTCATTTTTTCTGCCAAAGTGGAGTATCTTGCATTTGTCACTGTTGAACTTCATTTTGTTAGTTTTGGCCCATCTCTCTAATCTGTCAAGATCGTTTTGATTCTGCTCCTGTCCTCTGGAGTATTGGCTATCCCTCCCAATTTGGTGTCGTCTGCAAACTTGATGATCCTGCCTTCTAGCCCTTCATCTAAGTCATTAATAAAGATGTTGAACAGGACCGGGCCCAGGACGGAACCCTGCGGCACTCCACTTGTCACTTCTTTCCAAGATGAAGAGGAAGCATTAGTGAGCACTCTCTGTGTTCGTCCACTTAACCAATTACAGATCCACCTCACCGTAGTTTTGCCTAGCCCACCTTGGACTAGTTTCCTTGCCAGAAGGTCATGGGGGACCTTGTCAAAGAAGGCCTTCCTGAAATCCAGGTACGCTACATCCACGGCATTCCCCGCATCTACCCAGCTTGTAGCTCTATTGAAGAAAGAGATCAGATTAGTCTGGCATGACTTGTTTTTGATAGATCCATGTTGACTATTAGCGATGACTGCATTTGTTTCTAAGTGTTTGCAGACCACTTCCTTAACAATCTTTTCCAGAATCTTGCCTGGTATCGACGTGAGGCTGACCGGACGGTAGTTGTTTGGGTCATCCTTTTTTCCCTTCTTGAAGATTGGGGCCACATTGGCCCTCCTCCAATCTGCTGGAACTTCTCCCGTTCTCCAAGAACTCTCAAAGATGGTTGCCAATGGTTCCGAAATGACTTCCGCTAGTTCCTTCAATACTCTGGGGTGTAGTTGATCTGGCCCTGGGGACTTGAACTCATTAAGAGCGGCCAGGTATTCCTGGACGACTTCTTTCCCAATTTGGGGTTGGATGTCCTCCAATCCCTCATCCACTCCATCTTGCTGAGGTTGAAGACTCTCTTTTTGTGAGAAGACCGAGGCAAAGAATACTGGGTTTTGTGGTGCAGACTACGTTGAGAGTGCTGTTGGGGGGCTGTTTTGAACCTCCAGCTCAAAGTGTTTCTGCTTGTGCCCTTGAAACGCAAAGGACGAGTATTCTGCAGGCAGCCTTGCAAGGTGTTGCTGGGAACGGGATCTCTTTCGAAGCAAGGTAGCCATCGTGAGGTGCTTCCAGAGCTGTTGGGTGTCTCTTGTTTTATGTGCTTACTGTCTCTTTTTCCAGGCTTAGTCTCCAGTTGTGTTTGACCATCTGCTTCTCAAATGGCTGCCAAGTTACGGCTTACCTGGCGGTGCAGCGTTCTGGAGCATTTGGGGGAGCCTCCATAAAGAGTCGGTTGGTCTTTCATGATGAGTCAAAGGGGTGATTTTCTGAAGCCCCCCTCTGCTCCTCCCACATGGCTTTGCATGCTAGGGTCTGCATGTGACTTGTCTTCCCTTCTGGACTGGGAAATGCCACTTGCTAAGGCCTGCATTCAGTCTCTGCACTCCTTGGGAGGAAGGCCCCAAGCAGGCTGAATAGCATTGTGCCCCACACAGGATTGCATCCTGGTCCTTTCTGGGCTATTCAGCATCCTTATCAATCACTTCGATGATGGAAAAGAGAGCATCACACTATGTAACAAAATTTTCTAAAAAATCTGTTCTTGGTTTGAAAGTGTTATTTCCTGTTTAAGTGTGTGGTGCTTACTTTGCAAGTACGGTAGTTGTTCTACTCCAGAAATTTTGTGTTTGTGACTGCCACAAATTATGTTGAATTGGTTGAGATTGAAAAGCTATCGCAAAATATGCAGCAGAATGTCCTGCAAAAACTTTTTTTTCCAGTTTCATAAACTTTTCCCCATGTTTTCATGATAGGATCAATTAAAAATGACATTTATAACCCAGGAACAAAAATCGTGTTACATAGTGTTATCATATTTGCAGATGACACCAAAGTTACCCAAGAGGACAGGTTCAGGATGGTAAACGACCTTAACAGATTAGAGAGCTAACTGCCAGAACTAACCATATGAACGTCAACAGAGAGAAATCTACAGAACTACGCTTAGACAGAGCCATTGGATGGGTGACTTGACCTGGCTTGGCAACAGTCCACATGAAAGAGATTTTGCAGTCTTAGACAACAAATGGAACATGATTGAACAGGGCAATGCGATTCTAGGCTGCATCAATAGGAGTATGGTGTGAAGGGAAGTCACAGTCCCACTCCAATTTGCTTTGGACAGACCTCAATATGCATATGGATATGGCTGGAATGTGTTCCAAGAAGCGGAGCCAAAATGATGAGTGGTTTGGAAGCCAAGCCATACTTGAAATGTCTTTGGGAACTGGTGAGATGGACTTGGAGAAGAAAAAGTGGAGAGGGGACATGGAAACCATATTTAAACATTAGGAAAGGTGTTGCATTCAGGATGGGTTTAGCTTGATTTTGTTTTGCTGGTTCAGATTAGGATGGAATGGATTCAAATTGCAGGTAAAGAAATTCCTCCTAAGCATTAGCAAGCAGGGGCTGTGTGGCCATCTGTTGGGATTGCTTTGCATGTGTTTTCCTGCATGGCAGAGGGTTGGACTGGGTGGCCCTTGAGGTCTCCCTCCCTGAGAAGACTTTTGGGGCTTTGAATCCATAAAGGGAAGGACTACCTCTGCTGTACTGAGTCCCCAGTCCTACTTCCCCTTTCTGCACCGTTAAGGTTAGTGGCATTTTGGGGAGCAAAGGGGGAAGCTGTGCTCACTCCAGCTTGACCCATTGATTTGGTGCCCGAATGGTGAGGTCAACATTTAGGTCAATACTGTGGTTTCGGTGGGACTGGACTGGAGTTTGTTTATTTATTTACAGTATTTATATTCCGCCCTTCTCGCCGCACAGCAGACTTGTATACATGGCAAATATTCAATGCCATTTAGACATACAACAGATCTAGACAAGACATAGAGACAATTTAACATTCCAGCTTTCCAACTTCATGGAGGGTAAGCTCGATTCCAGCCAGAGGAGGAGCTGCCGCTTTACTGTCCACTTGTGACACCTTGATGGAGTACTTCCTCATTCTTCTGCACACCGCTGGAAGGTTTTATGGTGCTGTAAATTAGTTAAATTAGCCTCCCCGCATAAAGCGGTTCCTAAATTTCCTACTTGACAGATGTAACTGTCTTTTGGGCTGCATAGATCAGCAGCGAGCTAGACTATTAATGGTCAGGAGCTCACTCCAACCTGGCTTCGAACTCATGACCTCTTGGTCAGTAGTGATTTAATGCAGCTGGCTACTAACTAGCTGCACCACAGCCCGGTTTAAGTCTTTGGGTCCATCCATTTGGTGCATGGCACTGTTTAGTTGTGGCTTTATATAACTTGGACAGGGAATATGCTGGCAGTCCCAGAGAGCTCAATATCCATGGCCTTGGAACATATGTTCCACCCAGGCGCACGGGTGACATTTACACTGTGCAAGGCTGTTGGCAAAGCTCTAACAGAGAGCATTGTCTTGGTCACATGCCACGACTAGGGTTTCTTGAAGGGAATGGGAATGAATGGGACATTTCATTGCGGCAGAGTTTGAGCCGTAGGTCATTTTGAGGCTGTTTAGTCACGCGGGACGGATAGAATGGCAACCAACAAGGAGAAGTTCAAGCGGCTGGTTGGTGTCACCTGTTAGAGGGGGCTTGATCACCTGAAAAGCTGGCTTCAAGGTGTTCAGCCTGGGGAAAGGGTTGGGCTTTATGTTTCCTGCCTGGCTCCAGGGCAGTTTCTCCATCCTTGGCGCCTGTCTTCTCTTCCTCTCCGAAAAAGCAGCCTTTGGCACTAAGCAAAGAGAAGCCGTTTGGGCCTCCAACTCCCAGAAACCACAAATAAGTTGTTCAAGTTGTCTGTGGTTTCTGGGAGTTGGAGGCCCAAACCGCCAAGAAAGCCTGGCATAGGGAGTGGAAGCAGTTGCGATGTTGTGAGCGAGGTGCTGGGGAATGGAAAGCAGAAAGGGCTGGTGTTGGGTACCGTCTGGGTCTGTAAAAAGGTCAGCCCAGGTGCCAGCAATTCTGTGACATTTGAGGCCACAGTTTGGCTTCTGTTTTTGAAAAAGGGGACTTTGTAAAGAGTGTGAGGGAACTGGGAGATAAAATTCTGGAGTTAAAATTGCTGGATGGACAACCTTAAATATGCAGATGATACCACTTTGATAGCTGAAAGCGAGGAGGACCTGAGGAGCCTTCTCACCAAGGGGAAAGAAGAAAGAGCAAAAGCTAGGTTGCAGTTAAACATCAGAAAACCCAAGATGATGGCAGCTAGATGGATTGATAACTGGCAAATAGAGGGAGAAAACTTGGAGGCAGAGACAGGGTTTGTATTTCTAGTTGCAAAGATTACTCCAGACGCAGACCACAACCAGGAAATCAGAGGACGCTTCCTTCTTGGGAGGAGAGCAAGGACCCATCTGGATAAAATAGTGAAGAGTAGAGACATCACTCTGGAAATGAAGATTCACATAGTTAAAGCAGAGGTATTCCCCATAGTAACCTATGTCTGTGAGAGCTGGACCATAAGGAAGGCTGAGCGAAGGAAGAGAGGCACTTTTGAACTGTGGTGTTGGAGGAAAATGCTGAGAGTGCCTTGGACCGCGAGAAGATCCAACCAGTCCATCCTCCAAGAAAGAAAGCCCGACTGCTCACTGGAGGGAAGGATAGTAGAGGCCAAGAGGAAGTCCTTTGAGAAGAAAGGAAAGCTTAGAGAAGACAATGATGCTGGGGAAGATGGAAGGAGAAAGGAAGAGGGGTTGACCAAGGGCAAGGTGGATGGATGGGATCCTTGAAGTGACTGGACTGACCACGGCTGACAGCTGTGGCTGGCTACGGCTGACAGGAAGCTCGGGCCTAGGCTGGTCCAGGAGGTCACGAAGAGTCGGAAGCAACTGAATGAATAAACAACAACAGCAACCTGTTTTGAGTTGCAAACCAATTCAACTTAAGAACAAACCTACAGAACAGCTCTTGTTCGTAACTTGGTCACTGCCTGTAGTGACCACCTCTTTGAAGGTGAGAGGATCGGTATATAAAACCTCGAAACAAATAAATAATAAATAAATAGATGTATCTCTGGCAGAGGAGAATGAGGCATAGCCAGTGCTCTGTATGAACTTATGGTAGACACAGGAGAGAAAATACTCAGGGTGCTCAGAGATAGTTTTTGAAAGGGAAAGCCTTACTTTTATTGTTGCAGGTAATACATCTTGTACAAAAGGGTGTATAGACAAAGGAAAGTTTCCTAACTTTGGTGGAAAAGTCCCTAATGCGGACTCTCCTGTCTGTGTAGTGAGGCCCAAGGCCACTCAAGGCTTCTGGGAAGAAGTGACCTCTCCATCCAGACAGGAATAGATCTAATGAATGCTGGAGGGACATCTGGAGGGAGGGGGACTGTGAGGCTAGCAGGCTCACCTCCTCTTTGTTCCCGAGGCCACACACAAACAAGGACCCCATCCTTTGTTTTGGGAAGGTAGGGCTTGTCTTGTAGCCCTGCCTTTTGCTACAGCGACTGCTGAAGGTCCTGCAGAGCAGCCGTCTTGAGAGCAGATGGACAGCAGCAAAGAGCAGCACGTCAAGTTCTGTCTCCTTGCATTGCAGTTTGAGCAAGAGCGGTTTGCCCTTCGGTGCGCTTGTGGGAAGAAAGGACATGTAGCATCCCTCCAAAATCCACTCTTAGGGGCTCCGCTCACAACTGACTGTGGGCTGCGTAGGAGCAGACATGCAAAACAGTGCCCTTGCAGTTGTGAGTGTGTTTGTGTGCATTTGTGTGTACGGCAGGGAGTTCTATGGTTTTGCAAGCGTTTAGTGCTGCTGCTGCTGAATGTTCTCTGGGCTTGGAAGATGTCCTTAAGATTCTCCATCCTACTCAGCCAAAAATTGAGGAATGAGAAAAGAAGGAAGGAGCCTTGTAGGCCAGCTGCTCTTCCCGCTTCACCCGGAAGAAGACGGCAGCACTGGGTTTTGCAGAGAGAGTACAGGCATAGGTCTGGATGCAATGCATGATACAGATGCAGATTAGTTCATAAAATCAATGTGAGTGTGTATCATTAATTAAGCTTAATCACAAAAGTCTTGTCAGGCAATGTCTTCTTCCAGAGAGATACAGAGGAAAAATACTTAGCTGAGAGGAATAATAATAATACTACTACTACTACTACTAATAATAATAATAATAATAATCGACAATAGATCCCAAATGTAGACTCTGCAAGGAAGCAGATGAAACAATCGATCCCATCCTCAGCTGCTGCAAGAAGATTGCGCAGACAGACTACAAGCAGAGGCACAACACCGTTGCTCAGATGATTCATTGGAACTTGGGCCACAAATACCATCTGCCTGCGCCAAGAACTGGTGGGATCACAAGCCAGAAAAAGTTACGGAGAATGAACATGCCAAACTCCTCTGGGACTTCCGAATTCAGACAGACAGAAATTTGGAGCGTAATACTCCTGACCTGACAATCGTGTTAAAAAACAAAGTATGGATCATAGATGTTGCAATCCCAGGTGACAGCAGGATTGAAGAGAAACAACTGGAAAAGCTGACACAATATGAGAATTTAAAGATTGAACTGCAAAGACTCTGGCACAAGCCAATCAAGGGGGTCCCAGTGGTGATCGGCACACTGGGTGCAGTGCATCAAGACCTTGGCCTGCACTTATAAACAATTGGCGCAGAAAAAATTACCACCTGCCAGCTGCAAAAGGCCACCCTACTGGGATCTGCGCGCATTATTTGCCAATGCATCATACAGTTCTAGACACTTGGGAAGTGTCCAACGTGTGATCCAATACAACAGCCAGCAGAGTGTCTGCTGTGGACTCATCTAGTTGTGTTTCAAATAATCTATATATATAAATTTGTTAGGGGCATCCAACGAGGAAACAAAACTCAAAAACCCCCCAACGAAACTTAACCAAAATTCCCATGCCCATAACACAACCCACAAGGTACAAACATATCTACTCAAAATGAAAAACAACACAACAACACACTCACAAAACGGCAAAACAACAAAACTCAAAAATCCCCCAACAAAACTTAACCAAAATTCCCATGCCCATAACACAACCCACAAGGTACAAACATATCTACTCAAAATGAAAAACAACACAACAACACACTCACAAAACGGCAAAAGGATAAAACTCTAAAAAAACCAACGAAACTTAACCAAAATTCCCATGCTCATAACACAACCCACAAGGTACAAACATATCTACTCAAAATGAAAAACAACACAACAACACACTCACAAAACGGCAAAAAAACAAAACTCAAAAAAACCCCAACGAAACTTAACCAAAATTCCCATGCCATAACACAACCCACAAGGTACAAACGTATCTACTCAAATGAAAAACAACACAACAACACACTCACAAAACGGCAAAACAACTGAGCATGCGCATTGGCGCCCAGCCGCAAGTTCCCTGGCGCGCGCACATGCCCTTCCGGCCAACGTTCCCTCTGCGGAAACCATGCCCACTCCAAGCCCCGCCGCGCCGCTTTCCCGCACACACACACACCCCTGCCGCACATACACACACAACCCCACACTCCATCACTCCCCCCGCCGCCGCACACACACACGCAACCCCACACTCCATCACTTCCCCGCTGCCGCACGCACACACGCAACCCCACTCCCCCCCGCCGCCGCACACACACACGCAACCCCACGCTCCATCACTCCCCCCGCCGCCGCACGCACACACGCAACCCCACTCCCCCCGCCGCCGCACACACACACACAACCCCACGCTCCATCACTCCCCCCGCCGCCGCACACACACACGCAACCCCACGCTCCATCACTCCCCCTGCCGCCGCACACACACACACAACACAACCCCACGCTCCATCACTCCCCCCTGCCCCAATCTTACCTCCTTTTACTTCACGCCACCCCCAAACCCCACCCCGCCCCTTCCCGCCCTGTCAAAATCCAGGAAAGACAGGAAGGAAGGAAAGAAGGAAGAAAGAGAAAGGGAGGTAAAGAAAAAGGGGGAAGGAAGGAAAGTTAGAGAAAGAAGGAAGAAGAAAAGGAAAGAAAAGGAAAGATGGAAGGAAAGAAAAGAGAGACAGCAGAAGAGAAAGAAAAAGGGGGAAGGAAGGAAAGAGATAGAGAAGGAAGAGGAGAAGGAAGGAAGGAAGGAAGGAAGGAAGGGAGGGAAAGAAGGAGAGAAAGAGGGAAGATTGGCCACAGCAACACGTGGCAGGTAAAGGTTGTTATTTCTATTATTATTATTATGCTATTGTTCCTATGAGACCCTTTTAGGGGGAATGGGAGAGGTGTCAGGTCCCAGAGGCAATGCATTGCATTATTGTTATTGTTATGATGGTGGTGAAATAAAAGGAAATAAAAAGTGAAAGAAGGAAGCAAACAGGGAGGGAAGAAAGGCAAAGGAAGAAAGGGGGAGGGAATGAAGGAAAGAGAGAAGGATGAAACCAAGTAGTGAAAGAAAGAAAGAGGTAGAGAAGGAAGAAAGGAAAGAAAGGGGGAGGAAAAGGGGGAAGGAATAGGTAGGGACCTCTCTTTCATAATAGTCCAGATATCTACCTCAACTTTGATAAGTTTTACTATAGGCCACAGCAACGCGTGGCAGGGCACAGCTAGTAATAATAATAATAATCATCATCATCACCATCACCATCATCATCTTTATTCATACCCCGCCACCATCTCCCCAAAGGAGACTCAGGGCAGCTAATATGAGGCCAAGCAAAATAAAATACAAACAAACAAACAAATAATATCATCAAAATAAAACACATGAAATAACAGAATATAAAATAAACAAATGCAAAATAACATGATTGAGAAATAAAACACAGTGGGTGGACCAAATGCACAGGGTAAAATTGATAAAACCCTGGATGAGATAAGTAAATGGGGAAGAATGTATCTGAGGGGGGAGCTCAGAAGGGGTGAACAATGAGGTTGAGCCTCATTGTTCAACCTCATTAAGGACGGGAGAAAGTGTGTCGTGAGGACAGAACTGTAATTGGGACGGACATGATATGGGGGTATGTGTTCACTTGTCAAAGGTGCGCCAGAAGAATCAGGTTTAAGTCTTTCTTAAAGATTGCCAGGATGGGGGCGTGCCTAATCTCACTAGGTAGTGAATTCCAAAGTTGAGGGGCCGCAACAGAGAAGGCTCTCTCCCTCGTCCCCACAAGGTGTGCTTGTGATGAAGGTGGGAGCGAAAGGAGGACCTCTTCATGCCGGTTTATGAAAAGAGATGTGGTCACGAAGGTAGTTGCGTCCCAAACCATTCTGGGCCTTGTAGGTGATAACCTGCACCTTGAATTGGGACCGGAAAATGAACAGCACCCAATGGAGCTCCTTAAACGGGGGGGGGGGGGGACCACTCACAGTAATTTGCTTCTGTTAGCAGTCTGGACAAATTGAAGTTTCTGGGCCGTCTTCAAGGGTAGCCCCACGTAGAGTGCATTGCAATAGTACAATCCAGAGGTAACTAAAGCATGGACCACCGAGGTCAGATCAGACTTCACGAGGTATGGTCGCAGGTGGTGCATGAGTTTTAGTTGTACGAAGGCCCTCCCGGCCACCGCCGACACCTGAGCATCGAGTGTCAGCGCTAAATCCAGGAGGACCCCCAAGCTGTGGACCTGCATCTTCAGGGGGAATGCGACCGCATCGAGCACAGGTTGCCAGCTTATACCCTGACCTGGAGGACCTCTGTCTTGTTGGGATTAATCTTCAGCTTGTTCACCCTCATCCAGATCGTCACAGCACCCAGGCACTGGTCCAGTATCTGAGGGGCTTCCTTGGATTTAGGTGGAAAGGAGTAGTAGAGTTGGGTGTCATCTGCGTAGAGATGGTACCGAACTCCAAAATCCACTTGCAAAGGGCCCTCATGGCCAGCCACGGGCTTTTAGAAATGCAAGCTTAGTTTCAGAACTAATGAGGTAGTTAAAATGCATCAAACTGGCAAAAAAAAAAAGAATACCCAACCCAAGCTTCAAAGGAGATAAAGCTGTAAAACAACAATAGGCATTGATCCGTTTTTCCCCTGTGAATCCACCTGAAAAGGATGCTTTGGGGAGGAGAAAAGAAGACCCAACTTTCAGGCTTTTGCGTCCTCCGCTGCAGAACTCCGGGACCTTTTTGGTATGGAAGGAGGGTTCTGCTGATTTATGGGTTTCGTGGCAAAGGAGGAAAGTGCAGGACGGGCCTTGGAGGACTGGAGATAAAGCCGAAATGCAGGGGAAAGCTGAAACACATCCCGGGCTTCTTCCTCTTATCAGATCTAACCTCCGTCTCCTACAACTTGAGAATATAAAGCACATAACTTATAGCTTAGGAAATAAGAACAACCTCCCTGGTGCCCTTCGGAAATGGAAAAGTGCAGTCATCCCTCCAAGTTGGGTGTTTTGGATTTTTTACAGATTTGGTGTTCTCTCTGGAAACGTCTATGTCCTTCAGTGTGACTCTATGGACATATGCTGGACCTAGAGATTCCCAGAGAGAGAACAAACACTTTTCTAGGAATCTTTTTTCCTTTTCATGAGGGTCTCATGGACCCCCCTCCCGGCTGGCTGTTTAGGCCCCTCACCTTTATTCAGGCGCTGTTGATGCAGGAAATGTTGCAACCCAGATCAGGGAACAAGACCATAAGGTATTAATCCACCACACTTGACTGTAGGAAAAACAATCCTTTTTTATTGATGAAAAATGGTTACAAAATAGAGGAAAATACAAAGTCCAAAAAGCCACAGTAAAATTCAGCAGTCAGAAATATCTTTGAACTAGATCAAAATTCCAAAAGCAACACTATAAGAACCTGGAACCTGTTAGCATCTCGCTAACCGTACTTGGAAACTAGAAGCCTCTGGGAATGCAGGCCATGGGAACCGGGAAATCTGCCAAGGTAATGCCTCAGTCTAAACAATGCTTGATCTAACGAGAGAGCCCGGGGAGAGACACTTAAAACTAAAGAAACTGTTTCGGGACACGCCTCCAGGCTTTGAAGCCTGTGCCTCCCTTTCCTTTAATCTGCTTGACCTTCGCAGACTCTGCGATTCACTCCTGCTTTTCCAAATCTGTCCTTTTCTATCCTCATTAAAAAAAAGGTGCTAGCTCCTCTGGAGAGCTATCACCGCTTGATTCAGAAACATTCCCATCAGGATGCGTAGTTTCACTTTCCAAGCCACTGACCTCAGACTCAACAGTTTCCAAATCATCAGGGACAAATTCATGCTCAGTAGCCTGTTCAGTTGCATCAGGAAATACAACCAGAGAATCAGGTTCAGGTTCACACGGAGGCTGAACCCCAACAGGAAAGATGCAGCCAGCACTTGATTCTAAAATGCATGGCCTGCCTTTTAACTAAAAGTCTGCAGGACGATATGCAGGTCGAGAGGCAGGCTCCGTTTAGGAAAATAGGAAGAGAGTATGTAAAATAAGAACTTTATTTTATTTCGTATCAAAAGCATTGCATCAATTAGTATAAAACTGATAAAAATAGAAGGACATTCCACAGATATATAAGCCTCATTTTCCTAGTTTCCAACAGACCTCACAATCTCTGAAGATGCCTGCCATAGATGCAGGTGAAACGCCAGGAGAGAATGCTTCTGGAACACGGCCATACAGCCCGGAAAACACGCAACAACCCAGTGATTCTGGCCATTTCGACAATACAATGTAGATCCAGTCCAAGTGCCTTTCTAAGCGTAGCAAGGGTGAGGTCTCTAAGCCACTGGCTCTGGGAGCTTCAGGAAATGTTCTGTCCATATTTTCTTTATTTGCCTTCCGGGGAAATGGAGGCAGGATGAGGCCTCTGCTCTGAGGAATCCCTTCCAGAGATGGTTCCGTTCTCTCTCTGGGCCTCAACTGTGGAGAAGGTGTCCTATTACTGTGGAGTAGACATCTTAGGATCCTAAATCGAGGAGCCACTGTTAGAAGGAGCACAGGTGGCGAAATATCCTTTCACCAAAAACGGGCAACAGCAACAGCATTGTCTGTAGCATCCAACTGTTCTTCCTCTGTACATGAGGTAGGGCATACAGGTGCAGAGTTGTCTGTTCTGCTCCACAGTCACACAAGGTGTGGGATTCTTTTAGGTCATGCTATTTTGCCAGGTTGTCTTTTGATCTGTCCACTCTGTTTCTAAGTCTGTTCAGGGACTTCCAAGTTGCCCATTCTTGCTTTGCCCCTGGAGGAAGACCCTCCTCCTTGGGGGGCCATCCCATTGGGATTTCCTGGTTGAGCTGCCCAGAGGGATACCTTGCTGTTGCTGGGGGGACACCAAGGTGGTTCTCATGAAGCTTTCCCTTGATTTGAGTCTACTGGGAGGGGGCTGGTAGCCATGCAGTGGGGGGCTTTCACAGGGTTCAACCTTATTTCTCTCACATTTAGCAGCAACTTCCCATCGCATATCAGGGGGGACAATGCCAGCTAGCTTGTAGAGTTTATCGACAGGTTTAGGTTTAAGACATCCTGTGATTATTCTGCATGTTTCGTTCAATGCTGTGTTCACCTGCTTTGCATAGGCAGAGTTATGCCAAACAGGGCAGGCATACTCAGCAGTTGAGTAAGACAAGGCCATGGTTGCCGCTGAGGCCGTTACCTACAGCTGATGAGCTCCAAAAAGAGCGAAACCTGTTAAAATAGGTCCTGTAGTATTGGCCGAGTGAGCCGTTCTTCACGATGGGCACCTCTGCTCTCAGAGGATTTCAGAGTCCCCATGTACACAGTGCATATCATAGAATCATAAGAGTTGGAAGAGACCTCCTGGGCCATCCAGTCGAACCCCATTCTGCCAAGAAGCAGGAGAATTGCATTCAAAGCACCCCCGTTAGATGGCCATCCAGCCTCTGTTTCAAAGCCTCCAAAGAAGGAGCCTCCACTGCACTCTGGGGCAGAGAGTTCCACTGCTGAACAGTTCTCACAGTTAGGAAGTTCTTCCTCATGTTCAGATGGAATTTCCTTTCCTGTAGTTGGAAGACATTGTTCCATTGCGTCCTAGTCTCCAGGGCAGCAGAGAGGAAGCTTGCTCCCTCTTCACTATGACTTCCCCTCACAACTATATACATGGCCCTCATCCTGTCTTCTCTCAGCCCTCTCTTCTGGAGGCTAAACATGCCCAGCTCTTTCAGCTGCTCCTCATAAGGCTTGTTCTCCAGACCCTTGATCCTTTGAGTCTCCCTCCTCTGGACACATTCCAGCTTAAAGTCAACATCTCCCTTCAATTACGGTGCCGAGAATTGGACACAGTGGGATTCCAGGTAACGTGGTCTGACCAAGGCAGAACAGAATAGAGAGGGAGCATGACTTCCCTGGATTTAGACACTATATGTCATGAATAACCTTTCCCACAGTGGGAAAGAATATCCCATCCTCGTCGCCAATTTGTCATGAATAACTTTTCAATAACTTTAAAGCATAGGTTCTTTTTATTGCAATTTCCAGTGTGTGAGAGCGTATCAGATTACTGAAGTTTTACACAAAGAATGATACTGGACATACAGATTCTATGCGACTACATTGGATTCATAATTACATGGCTAACATACAAAGGAAAGTCACATTTTCAGTCACCGTTCACACATATGTACATGTATCCATCCTCATGCATCCAAATTTTACCATATCCTTTTCTCCCTCCATGGAGAAGCACCTGTCAGGCCAGATCCTGAGTTCCTGCCAACGCATAGTTCCAAAACTTTCATAACTTCATAACTTCAAAACTGGATGGCTTTTGGCTTCTTTCCAACTCTAGGACTACGTCGCTTGATTCCCAAACTCTAGGCCTCTAGGTATTTTGAACTTCAGTGCCCAGAACCCATGGCTGCCTTGGGCAATGATCAGAGATTCTGGCAGGTCAGAGTTTGGAAAATTGTACAGATTTACACCAAAACAAAGGTTGACTTGGAAGTTTCTTTCAGCTTCTGGCCCTGGGTTTGGTTCTTTAAGTCTTCCTGAAGAGCTAGACATTTCCAGAAGACCTCTCTCAGAATCTCTGAAGTTCTGCAATGTGATGCTGTGTTTAGCTTCTAGGGGAGGTTGACCGGAGAGCTGTCCCGGAAGACCTAGGCACTCCTGCCCCCTCTGCTCCCAGGACTGGGGCTGAATGGTTTCCACTAGGCTTGGGCAATCCATAGTTCTAAATGGTTCTAAAGAACTTACTAAAGTTCTGGTGGTGAAAATTTCAGAACTCTAACAAAACTCTCAAAATTTCATAATAAATGGCAGTTCCTAATTGGTTCTGTCATTAAAATCACCATTAATGAAATAATAATTAAATTTTGAAAGTTTTGTTAGAGTTCTGAAATTTTCACCACCAGAACTTTAAGTACTTTAGAACCATTTAGAACCATGGATTGCCCAAGCCTAGTTTCCACAAACTGAGTGCCGCATGTTCTGCTGGAAGAGGCGAAGGGATGGGGCAACTGGGCTCAGAGGTCTCACCCCAGTACATTGACCCTGTTTGTCTCTTTCTCTGCTTTGTCCGTAGGATGATTGAGGAGAGCGGGAAGCGGAGGCGGACGATGGCCGAGAAGAGGCAGCTCTTCATGGAAATGAGTGAGTGCAATCCCTTTCCTTCCGGGAGATAGAGCGGAATATAAATAAAGATTATTATTATTATTATTATTATTATTATTATTATTATTATTATTGACACAAATGCACATTATGTCACTGCAAACGAGATCTCTATGCTGGATTTCGTATCACAAAATCACAAGTCGAACACTTCCCAAGTGTCTAGGACTGTGTGATGTGTGATGTATGATGATGATGATTATGATTATGATGATGATTATTATTATTATGCGGGAGTAGGCCCTTCATGCATCCTTTTAGAAGGATGTTGCCCAATCCTATTTCTCAGGGGAGACTTGTTCGGTATTTTTTACCTTAGCATTTAGTATGTGTACAAATACTGTATATACTCAAGTATAAGCCGACCTGAATATAAGCTGAGGCACCTAATTTTACCACAAAAAATTGGGAAAACATATTCACTCAAGTATAAGCCAAGGGTGGGAAATACAGCAGCTACTGATCAATCGTATGTATGTATGTATGTGTGTATGTATGTATGTATGTAATGTTCGTTTGTGGGAGAAACATAACTCAGAAACCACTAGATGGATTGACATGAAATTTTGACACAATACACCTAATAGTCCAACGAGTGTCCATCACCCCTAAACGCACACAAAAATAGCAGAACAAACTTTAAACCCCACCAAAATTAACCATATATACATATACATACACATACATTCATATACATATACACATGCACACATGCATACACACACACACATATATATGCAAGCACACACAGTTTATACATACATTTACACCTACACACATATATACACACATATATGCATATACACAAGCACACACATATACACAATATACATATACACATATAAACAGAGAAATACACACATATATATACACACGTATACACACACACATATATACACACATACACAAATATACACACACACATAAACACATAGACACACAAAACACATATACATAGACTGGGCCACAGCAACACGTGGCAGAGGATGGCTAGTATACACATATAAACACAGAAATACACAAATATATACACACACACACACATATATACACACACAAACACACACATATATACACACACAAACACACACACACATAAACACATATACACACACAAAACACATATACACAGACTGGGCCACAGCAACGCATGGCAGGGGACGGCTAGTTTCAAAATAAAAATAGATCCCAATAAAATGATATTAATTGAGGCATGCGTAGGTTAAATATTTTTGAATATTTACATAAAACTGTAATTTAAGATAAGAGTGTCCTAACTCTGATTAAACCATTGTTCTAATCTTCTTCAATGTAAATGTGCTTACATATCCTCCCAGTAATAATAGAGTAAAATGATAAATGTAATAATAATAATAATAATAATAGAGTAAAATAATAAATGTAATAATAACAGTAATAAATACAGAAAAATAATAAATGTAGTAAGAAATAGAGTAAAATAATAAATGTAGTAAAATAATAATGATGAGTAAAATAATGTAAATGTAATAATAATAGTAATAATAATAAATACAGTAAAATAATAAATGTAATAAAATAATAATGAGTAAAATAATGGAAATGTAATAATAATAATACTAATAATAAATAGAGTAAAATAATAAATGTACTTAGGCGATCCCTCGTTGGACGAGTAAGATGGTCTTCCATTATGGATTTCCTTGTGGGTCCGTATGTGGCTGTGGAGCTCTATTCTTGCTCTGCATCTTCTTCCGTCAGAGTCCGTACGTTCCACGTACCGAAGTTCATTTTCCTTTTTTGGCCGCAGGGTGGTGACCCCACTGGACGCGGCAGTCCAGTCAGGGATAAGTGAGGCAGACTATGTTTAGGGCACCTTTTCTAGCCCCCTCCCCATGTGGGGTGAGCAGAGTGGGTCCTCAGTAGGGCTGCTCAGTCGCGGATACAGCTGCCGAACTACTCAACTGCCTCGGACCTTGAGGTAGAACGACTGAGTCCGTACCCACCGCCCATGTGCCAGTCTGTGACTAGGGGCTTCCAGATTTCACAGTCCTGCCCCCGTCGCCACTCGCTGATCGCCATGGGACTTTGGTTGCTTGGTTTTTATTTTCTTTGGAAGACGCCTGTGCGTGGGTTTTTTTAATGTGTGGAGGTCAGTGCACAACTGATCAACACACAGACTTCACAGAGTGAGGTTCCACTGGTGATGTAGTTTAACACAATGACCGTGGCTTCTCAGTCTGTTGCAGCCTTCTTCCGCCTTCGCAGCCGTTGTAACATGTGCCATGTTATCCTCCGCCTGCTCCGCCGTTGAGGTCTTTGGGTCTTCGGACTGTGCTTGGTCTGGAACCTCCCCCGCAGCCACTCCTGGGAGTGCACGACTCCAGTTGTTGTGCCTACAGGTTCATCGGAACGCGCAAGCCCCCTCACCACGACAAGGTGACAGTCCATCGAGGGGGTATAAATGTAATAATAAATGTAATAACAACAATAATAATAGCAGAGTAAAATAATAAATAACCTTGACTTGAGTATAAGCCGAGGGGAACATTTTCAGACTAAAAAAGGACTGAAAAACCCAACTTATACTCGAGTATATATGGTAACTCTGGTTATTGGCAACGATGGAGTTTGCCTGATATGAACAGCAGACCTGTTAGCTGTCTTGTGTATAATCAGCACTGAATGTTTACGTTATATATGTTCTGTGATCCTCCCCGAGTCCCCTTCGGTGTGAGAAGGGCGGAATATAAATACTGTAAATAAAGAAAGAAAAGGCTGTTTTCCGCTCTTTTGGAAATTAGAACATGAACCAATAGATTCGTATGAGAAGAAAAGATACTCTGCCTAAACATTAAGACAAATGCGTTCCATCTCAATATAACGTTCCTCCTTGGCAAGGGCTGCACAAAACAGCTCTTTTAGACCCTTCTAACTCTGTTTCTGTGAAGCTGTAAAGCTATAGTAGCAGAATGACAAGTTTGGAAAGGTCACCTGAAAAACTAATGCAGTTCTAGGCTGCACCTATAGGAATCTCATCTTGCACTCCAAGTCAGGAAAAAGCCCTCTGACTTTGAAACACACCACACGAAGAGTGAACAAACAAATCTTCTTTTATTGAAGCTTAGTAAATAGCCAGAAGAAATAAATGCTTATAAGAAAATAAGAAAGTTCCAAAAAGTAATAAGTTCATAAAAAGTAGTAACACAAAGCAGTGCCCACACCAGATATAAAAGCAATCCAAAACTGCATTAATCCAGATAGGAATCAGCAAGATGCAAAGACAATCTAAAAGACTGAAAAAACTCCACAGAAACGAGCCCTTGAACAGGATTTCCATGCCACATGAACTTGATTTCCAAACAATGCCTGATCTAACAGGTTTCCCCTTGAGGCAAACCTTATATCCCAAAACTCAGAAATTGGTTTCACTTTCACCCACATTTCCCCCTTATCAGACGAAGTGTTTTAGAGCAACATAAACACTGAGTTTGCTGTCGATCCTGGCTAATCTATTGCCGCCTATTCTTCAGCTTGTATTAATTGTACTGTTTTATTTGCTTTATTTTGTTTTTACTGATGTGTTGTTGGGCTTGGCCTCATGTAAGCCACCCCGAGTCCGCTTGGAGAGATGGTGGCGGGGTATAAAATTATTATTATTATTATTATTATTATTATTATTATTGCTCCCTATCTGGCTCTGGCTGCTCATTAAAATTCCCAGGTGTCAGATTGTTTTCCAAACCCAAATCTTGAGAGCTCACAGAGAGAGGGAGTGAATTATCATTGCTAGGCCCAGCAAGGATATTCTCATGAGAAACTGCCCTTTGCACTGGGGCCTCTCTGTCATCGTCTGCCTGAAAATCATTGACCAAACCATCTCCATCTTGCATCTCAGTCTCAGCACCATCATTTCTCTCATGATTTCCCTCAACATTTCCCACATCAGGGTCCTAATACACAAATACATCTCATGCCTAGATAAGGGAAGTCATAGTCCCTCTCTCTTCTGCTTTGGCCAGCCTCTTCACTTGGAATAATAACCCTGCATCCAGTTCTGGGCAAAGCCATTCAAAATATATGAGTGAAATGGTTGCCCAGGGAATGACAGTTAAAGTGGTCAAAGAAATACTCTTTGAAAACGGGAGATTTTAAATGGGATTCCCCCCCCCCCCCCTTTAACTTCACAGGAGCTCAGAACTTTGACGTCATCCGGCTCTCAACATATCGAACCGCCTGCAAACTGAGATTTGTGCAAAAAAGATGTAACCGTAAGTTGAACCGTTCATATTTTGGGGTAGCAACTTACTTAAACACATGGCCCCTCCCATAAACTCACAGCCATCTTTTGCACTGTGTATACCATCTTCTGATTGGTATAAACCAAGCATGGGCAAACTTGGGCCCTTCCTCCAGGTGTTTTGGACTTCCAATTCTCACAATTCTGAACAGCTTACCTGCTGTTAGGAATTGTGGAAGTTGAAGTCCGAAACACCTGCAAGGAGGGCCCAGGTTTGCCCCTGCTTGTTGTACACAAACAGAAACCAGGGGTTTATCCCCAGTAATCAAATGCGGAATAACCTTATTAAAAATGCAAGGCCCCAATAGATTGTTCCTCCTGATGCAAGAATGAGAAATCCCAGAGAAAAGTGGGTTTGGACAGCACTTGTAGGACTTCCAGCAGATGCTGAGGATGGAGGTCACCTCTGTGTTGGAGCTCAGCCTGTGAATGTGTTTCAGGATCAGGGTGTTTTGGATGTGGGGAGTGATGCCAATGAGTTTCAAGATGGCAATGGTCTGGTCAATGATATTAATGCAGAGAATGACCAGGAGATCCCTGTTCAAAATGTACTTTCTCATGAGTTTGTCCCTAAAGGGTGTGGGGATGATGGTGTGCTCCCTGAATTGCTACCAGAGGGTTCCCAGGATTTGGGGTTTGAAAACAGCTCGGCACCTGGTCCAGCTGCAGAAATTAATGAGCAAATAGATAGACGGGAGGAGATTAGTCAAAGCAGAAAAGCTGAACAGTGGCTTGGGCGTTCTGCCAGGCTCAGAGAGAAAAAGATAAGAGATTCTCAGCTAAAGCGAGACCAATTTCTGAGCGCTTGGGATAGCTTAATGAGGGGAAAAAGTTCCAAGAACAGGAAATGTAGTCAGATGAAGCATCATTTCGAATCAAGTCAAGATCTCGTTCTTGTTTCATGGAAGCCTTGCTTGGAAGATTCATGTTTAAGTGCCTTTTGTTTCATGGTTTTGATTCTATGATTTTATATTCATGCCCTGGATTTATGTTTCCTGTTTTTTGGATTTTATTAGAGAAGCTTTGCCTTTGTTTTCATGGACTTTGCTGGACTATTACCCAGGACTACTTGTTCCTGCATATCCTTTTACCTAATTGGATCTACCTGTTTCTTTAAAGTGCTTTTTTACGTTTCTGCTTTTTAATTATCTTCAATAAAAGGATTGTTTTCCTATTCAGCGGTGTGGTGTTTAAAGTCAGAGGGTTTTTCCTGTTCTGGAGTGCAACACTCTGCCTTGTTTCTGATGGTTGGAGAGTTAGCCGAACACACGCAAGTGTTTCTATAGAAGAATCTGGTGGAATCTGGTGGAGTCTCCTCCTCTGGAGGTCTTTAAGCAGAGGCTAGATGGCTGTCTGTAAGGAGAGCTTGGATTGGGTGTTACTGCCTTTGGGGTCCCTCCTAACCCTAGTGGAATATAGATTACATAGGAGTCCAATGGAGTCTCCACCTCTGGAAGTCTTTAAGCCAGTGTTTCTCAACCTGGGGGTCGGGACCCCTGGAGGGGTCGCGAGGGGGTGTCAGAGGGGTAACCAAAGACCACCAGAAAACACAGTATTTTCTGTTGGTCATGGAGGTTCTGTGTGGGAAGTTTGGCCCAATTCAATCCTTGGTAGGGTTCGAATGCTCTTTGATTGTAGGTGAACTATAAATCCCAGCAACTACAACTCCCAAATGTCAAGGTCTATTTCCCCCAAACTCTACTAGTGTTTACATTTGGGCATACTGAGAATTCGTGCCAAGTTTGGTCCAGATCCATCATTGTTTGAGTCTACAGTTCTCTCTGGATGTAGGTGAACTACAACTCCCAAACTCAAGGTCAGTGCCCACCAAACCCTTCCAGTATTTTCTGTTGGTCATGGGAGTTCTGTGTGCCAAGTTTGGTTCAATTCCATCGTTGGTGGAGTTCAGAATGCTCTTTGATTGTAGGTGAACTATAAATCCCAGCAACTACAACTCCACAGGACAAAATCAATACCCTCCCCCAATCTGTTACTATTTGTAACAGCAGCAAAATGAGATATGAAGTAGCAACGAAACTAATTTTGTGATTGGGGGTCACCATAACATGAAGAAGCGTATTAAGGGGTCGTGGCCATCTGTCAGATGGACATTCAAGGCTTGGATGGTGTCTTCCTGGTGACGGGATGGCCTTTGGGTGTCCCTTCCAGTTCTATGATACAGGAATCTTCCTGCTGTGATGAAAGCTCCCCTGTCTTTCTTTCCCTCCCTCCCTTTCAGTTCACCTTGTGGACATCTGGAACATGATCGAAGCCTTCCGAGACAACGGCCTTAACACCTTGGACCACAACACGGAGATCAGCGTCTCCCGGCTGGAAACCATCATCTCCTCGCTCTACTTCCAGCTCAACAAGCGCCTTCCCTCCACTCACCAGATCAGCGTGGAGCAGTCCATCAGCCTTCTCCTCAACTTCATGATCGCCGCCTACGACAGGCAGGTCCCTCTGGGCCAGGGCGGGAGCCACAGGGGAGCATGGGGCGAGATTCAGACGTGGGACAACCTTGGTGGGCTGTTAGGAATTGTGGAAGTTGATCTAATGTCCCTAGGAAGGGCGTTCCATAGCCAAGGGGCCACCACTGAGAAGGCCGTGTCTCTCGTCCCCGCCAAGCATATTTGTGACGCAGACGGAGTCGAGAGTAGAGCCTCCCCAAATGATCTTAACGTCCTAGATGGTTTATAAGGGGAGATGCATTTGGAGAGGTAAATTGGGCCAGAACCGTTTAGGGCAGGGGTCCTCAAACTAAGGCCCGGGGGCCAGATGCGGCCCTCCAAGGTCATTTACCCGGCCCTCGCTCAGGGTCAACCTAAGCCTGAAATGACTTGAAAGCTCAAAACAATAACAACAACAATCCTAGGTCATCAGCCAAAAGTAGGCCCACACTTCCCATTGAAATACTAATAAGTTTACATTTGTTAAATTGTTCTTCATTTTAATTATTGTATTGTTTTGAAATGGATTTTGCACTACAAATATATGTGCAGTGTGCATAGGAATTTGTTCATATATTTTTTTCAAATTATAATCCGGCCCTCCAATAGTTTGAGGGGCTCTGACCTGGCCCTCTGTTTACAAAGTTTGAGGACCCCTGGTTTAGGGCTTTATAGGCTAAAGCCAGCACTTTGAATTGTGCGTGGTAGCAAACTGGGAGCCAGTGGAGCTGGCGCAACAGAGGAGTTGTGTGCTCCCTGAGCGTCACTCCTGTTAGCAATCTAGCTGCCATCCTTTGGACCAATTGAAGCATCTGAACAATCTTCAAAGGCAACCCCACGTAGAGTGCGTTGCAGTAGTCTATACGGGATGTAACCACAGCGTGGACTACTGTGGCCAAGTTAGACTTCCCAAGGTACGGGCGCAGCTGGCGCACAAGTTTTAACTGTTTAAAATATTATAATATAATAATAATATTTTATTTTTATCCTGCCACCATCTCCCCAAAGGCTCACAAAATCACTGTGAGTGCCGCATATAAAGCAGACAGTGCATAAGCATACACAACAGCACATCATTCTGTAAACAACGAAGACATCCTTCCTGAGGACAGTTTTGCAAAGTCTGCTTCCAAAGTCAGCGTGTTTCTTCTGGTCATCGTTCTGTCTCCTCTCTCTCTCTCCCACAGCGAGGGCCACGGGAAGCTGACCGTCTTCTCCATAAAAGCCATGTTGGCAACGATGTGCGGTGGGAAAATCCAGGACAAGTTAAGATGTGAGTATTGGGGCTCACTGCATTATGAGTCTCTCAAGGCACATCCACACTGCAGGTGGACTGCCATGGCTCAGTGCTGTGGAATCCTTGAAGCTGTAGTTTGGTGAGACCCCAAACCTCTTTGGCAGAGAAGGTCAAAGACCTTGTTGAAGAACAGTTGCCAGGATTCCATCGTATGGAGCCGTCACGGTTAAAGTGGTATCAAACTACATTCATTCTATGTGTTGTGAAAGGCTTTTGTGGCCAGAATCATTGGGTTGCTGTGAGTTTTCCAGGCTGCCTGGCCATGTTCCAGAAGCATTATTCCACAGATACATAAACGTCACTTGCCTTGTTTCCAACAGATGTCGCAACCTCTGAGGATGCCTGCCATAGATGTGGGCAAAACATCAGGAGAGAATGCTTCTGGAACATGGCCATATATTTTTAATGTTTGTTTATTTTCTGTTTTGTATTTTTATTATTTGAGTCTCCTTTTTTTAAAAAAAAAACAGGAAATGGGGTTTAGTTGTTAGTTTCATTGACGTGGGGGGAAAGTAATGGGCTGGGAACAGAATGGGGGCCATTTTTACATGGGATTCCTGGTTTTAGAGCCTGTATTTGTTTGTCCTTTTAGAGACTAGGGGAGGCCTGGTCTCTGAGGCATCCCCTATACCTTGTGGGGTTCCTCCTCAGGGGGCCATTGTCTCCCCTTTGTTGTTTAACATCTCTATGTGACCACTTGCTCAGCTGGTTCGAGGTTTTGGGCTTGAGTGTGACCAGTACGCCGATGACACTCAGCTGGTGCTGAAGATGGAAAGCCAACCGGACTCTGTACCCGATTGTTTCCATCAGTGCCTGGAGGCCGTGACTGGATGGCTGCGTGCCAGCAGGTTGAGGGTGAATCCAGCAAAGACGGAGATCCTATGGCTGGGTCAACCAGGCAGTGGGGACATCCAGCTGCCTACCCTGGATGGTGAGGCGCTACGCCCGTCCTCGTTGGTCAAGAGTCTGGGACCCTCTGCTGAGGATGGAGGCCCAGGTCTCTCTCCGCCGTGAGCAGAACCGCCTTCTTTCACCTGCGGCAGGCTAGACGTCTGGCCCCCTCCCTGTCCAGGGACGACCTCGCTACGGTGATCCAGACCACGGTCATCTCAAGACTGGACTACTGTAACGTCCTCTACATTGGCCTTCCTCTGTCGGTGATCCGGAAGCTCAAGTTGGTACAAAACGCAGCTGCTCGGCTTCTTGCGGGAATTCCGATGAGATGCCACATCACTCCAATCTTACTGCAGCTGCATTGGTTACCCATTGAGCACCAGATCACTTTCAAAGGGATGGGACGCACCTTGAAGGCCTTGCATGGTCTGGGGCCGATGTACCTGAGGGACCGCCTCACCCCCTCCCAACCCCAGAGATCCCTCTGTTCTGAGGACCAAGATCTATTGGAAGTTCCCAGTGTCAAGACCTTGCGCCTAATAGCAACCAGGCGCAGAGCCTTCACAGCAGTGGCACCATCACTCTGGAATACTCTGTCACCTGAAATCTTTGCCTTGCGGGACTTATCAGCTTTCCGCAGGGCATGTAAGACATACCTGTTTCGACAGGCCTTTGATCTCTGACTTTTTGTTTTAAATTGTTTTAAAATTGTTTTTAAATTGTGTTAGATTTTAGCCTGTTCTTGTAAGCCGCTCCGAGCCCCAGGGGAATGATAAATAAATAAATAAAATATTTTGAAATTGTATTGTCGAAGGCTTTCATGGCTGGAATCACTAGGTTCTTGTGGGTTTTTTCGGGCTATAGAGCCATGTTCTAGAGGCATTTCTCCTGACGTTTCGCCTGCATCTATGGCAAGCATCCTCAGAGGTTGAGAAGGTCTGTTGGAAGTAGGAAAAATGGGTTTATATATCTGTGGAATGGCTGGGGTGGGGCAAGGAGCTCTTCCCTGCTGCAGTTAGGTGTGAATGTTTAGCTGATCACCTTCATTAGCATTTGAAGGCCTGCCTGAGTCTGGGAAAATCTGTTGCTGGGAGGTGTTAATCTGTGCCTGGTTTTTTCCTCTCTGTTGTTTAGCTGTTATAATTTTAGAGTTTTTTAATACTGGTAGCCAGATTTTGTTCATTTTCATGGTCTCTTCCTTTCTGTTGAAATTGTCCACATGCTTGTGGATTTCAATGGCTTCTCTGTGTAGTCTGACATGGTGGTTGTTGGTGTGGTCCAGCATTTCTGTGTTCTCAAATAGTATGCTGTGTCCAGGCTGGTTCATCAGGTGCTCTGCTATGGCTGACTTCTCTGGTTGAAGTAGTCTGCAGTGCCTTTCATGTTCCTTGATGCGTGTCTGGGCGCTGCGTTTGGTGGTCCCTATGTAGACTTGTCCACAGCTGCATGGTATACGGTAGACTCCTGCAGAAGTGAGAGGATCCCTCTTGTCCTTTGCTGAACGTAGCATTTGTTGGATTTTCTTGGTGGGTTTGTAGATTGTTTGTATGTTGTTTCCTCATCAGCTTCCCTATGCGGTCAGTGGTTCCCTTGATGTATGGCAGGAACACTTTTCCTCTGGGCTGGATCTTCATCTTTACTCTCGTGGCTTGTTCTTGGTCTTGCAGCTCTTCTGATGTCTGAGGTGGAGTATCCATTGGCCTGGAGAGCCCAGTTGAGGTGGTTCAGTTCATCTTGGAGGAGGTGGGGTTCGCAGATTCTTTTTGCACGGTCTGCCAAGGCTTGAATGGGGCTTCTTTATTTTGAAATTGTGAAAATTTTACAGAAAGTAATTTTAAAATACCCTTTCCTCCCAGGTGACCTCAAAGGCGTGCCCTGCGATGCTGCATCTGCCACTAACCCGAACCTTCTTGCTTTGCTTTCTGCCCTAGATATTTTCTCTCAAATGTCCGATTCCAACGGAGTGATGATCTTCTCAAAGTTTGACCAGTTTCTGAGAGAAGTCCTGAAGCTCCCCACAGCAGTGTTTGAAGGGCCTTCCTTTGGATACACGGAAAACTCGGTGCGAACCTGTTTCCCTCAACAGGTAAGTGCGACTGGAGGCGCTGGGCATGTCTGCACTGCAGAATGAAAGCTGTTTGACCCCATTTTAACCACTTGAGTCCATGGTAGGTAATCCTGGAAAATGTAGTTTGGTTGAGACATCAGCCCTCTTTGGTGGAGAAGGCTGAAGGCCTTGTCAGAGTACTTCTCCCAGGATCCCATGGCATTGAACGATGGCAGTTCAAGCAGCATCAAACTGCATTTGTTCTGTAGTGTAGATGCACCTTTAATTCCTAATTAAATGGATTAATAATTTCATTCAAGTACATCAGTGAAGCCAAAAGGGCACAAATCCCCACTTCTGCCGGCCCTTTGTTAATTCCCAAGATGCAGGTAGATTTTCAAAAGACTGTGCCTCACAAAGTATGAAAATAAGGAGTGATGCTACCCAGAATGGCCTGGATGTCAGAACGTTCGCTGCCCTCTGCTTTCATCCCTTTTTCTTTTTGGAGAATTAATTATCATCTTTGGAAAGGCATAACCTTGTTAGAAATCATAACTTTTTGGGGAAATGATGCCATAACCTTTTGGGGAATGGCATTCATTACCATTTAGGAAAATCATGAATTTCCGTGAGAAGAGTTAAAAACTCGATTGGATCAACCTTCTCCTTAGTAGTAGATATTCACTAGCATTCGTGCAATGTATAAAGGACAGAGGGATTATTTTTGTAGCAGCCTTTGTGGGACAAACAGACAAAAAAAAAAACTTCGGGCATTTAGCTGTACCCGGCCACGCATTGCTGTGGCCCTCAGAAAACATGATTTGCAGACATGAAGCAATCTGGGCTAGGGAATTCCTCCCACCAAAGGTTTCCTGCTGGCTAATAGAAGCCAGGCTGTTAAGGTGCAAGTTGGTATGGAAAATAAAGTAATGAGAAGCAGCCACTGAAGCTGCAAGGCTTCTCAGTTATATTCATGCTGGCCAAAACACTCCAAAAAGTCTCTTTGAAACAGAGGCTGGGTGACCATCTGTTGGGGGTGGTTTGAATGTGATTTTCCTGCTTCTTTACAGAATGGGGTAGTCCTGGATGGCCCACCAGGTTTCTCCCAACTCTAGGACTCTCTGGTTCTATATTCTTCTCTTACCTTCACCAGTTTCCCCCTTCCTTCCTTCCTTCCTTCCTTCCTTCCTTCCTTCCTTCCTTCCTTCCTTCCTTCCTTCCCTGCCTCTTCCCTTCCTTTCCTCTCCCATCGCTGCCTCCTTTCCCTTCCTTCCTCTTTCTTTCCTTCTACCTTTCCTTCCATTCATAGTCTTCTCTGCTCTTCACCAATCCTTTTCTTCCTTTCTTCTCTCTTTTCCCTTTCTTTCCCCTCCTTCCTCCGGGACAGTTTTTAAGGGGTTTTTTGGGGGGGGGGGGGTGAAAGGGGGGATGTGGAGCCCAAGTGGGAGAGTTGCTGGCCTTCTCATGGTTCACATCCTCCCTTCATCCAACCGGCTCCTGCAGTCAGGCTGGGGGGGGGGGGGGGGGCGGTGCCACGCTCCTGCAGTCAGACTTGCCTTGCAATCCTCTGGTCTTAGGGGAAGAGTTGCCTGGTAGCCACGTGGGCCTCATGGAGCTGCTGCGGTGGCTCCAGCTGCTGCTGGGGCTTGCCTTGCCAAGCCCCTACCCCTCCGTTGAGCCAGGCCTTCTCCTTCCTTCCCTCTTTCCTTTCCTCAATCCCTCCCCTCCAAAGAAAAAGGACTCTGCCTTCCTGCATGGAAAGGGACTCCATGGCGAGGCTTCTCTTCCCTCACAACGGTTGGTGCTTCATTCTTCTCGCGCAATGGGGAGAGGGGCTTTTGCACATGCTCTGTAAGGCATTTTTCTTTTGGGGGAGTTTTAAGTGGTTGCCCCTTAATTTTTATGGGTTTTTTTTTTGTTTGAAAGACATAGATTGGATTAGAATGTGTTTTGCTGCCAAATTTGGTGTCAATTCGTCCAGTGGTTCAAACGAACATTGCATGCATATATATATATATATATATATATATATATATCTGAAGTCCAAGATTTCTTGCCAAATTATTTCCACCTAAACCTTAGGACGAAATTCCTGAGGGCACAAATGCTTTGACCAAGGAATAGAAATGTGTGGGCTCTTCCTCTTCGTGCTTATTTGTTTGGACCTTTGGGATTCTTCCCAGATCAGCGGGGTCTATGGTTTCAAAGACCCCCCAGTATGGTGGCCAGGAACGTGGACTTTCCCTCTTCTGCAGTTATTATTACCTAACTAGATGCAGAGGCTTCCTTACTGGACGGTTGGGATAATCTGCCCAAGTCAAGATCTGTGTCAAATAAGTGTTACGAAGCCCAATCCAATCAGAATCAATTATCTTTAAGCCGAGTGGATTTCAGTGGAGAGGTTTCGGCATTTGCTTTGCTCAAAAAGGAGTTGCAAGGAGGCCGGTTGCTTTGCTGCGTGTTCAGAATGAGTTCCCTTACGTGAGGTGCCTTTTCTCTCTCTCTGAGTCTTTTCTTTGTTCTTCTCTGCAGAAAAAGGTGATGCTCAACATGTTTTTAGACACGTTAATGGCTGACCCGCCGCCCCAGTGCCTTGTGTGGCTACCTCTCATGCACAGACTTTCCCATGTAGAAAACGGTAAGTGGGAGGAGGAAGACCACCTCACTCCATTCCTCTTTGTGTGCCTTTGCTTTTCCTTCTGCTAAAGAAGCTGGATTTTCAGTTGAGAGTGTGGCTCAACCAGGCCTGTTGGAAAAGTGGGGTGTGGGTCACTGAAACACCCACTACATATGACCTTAAGTGTCCCTTCAGGGCCTCTTCATGTGAGAGAAGAGCCCTGAGGCTCAGCAGGAGGTTTTCACTCTGAGAAATATTAAAAAAATAATTAGTTATTGATCAGTCCCAAAGCTAGCTCCAGAAACACCCAGCTGCAACCTATCTCTTGTATACCTCCACCCTTAATTGCTTTCACCCATGAACTCTTACTTACAGATTACTCAACCCTTTAGAACTAAGACTTACATTAACCTTTCCACCACCAACTGCTAGGCCTGCCACCACCAACAACTACAGAACATAATATATGACAAGGATCAGATCTCTGTTCTTCCCATACTGCAGAACCTGACTCCCTGCACAAAATCTAAGACTCCAAAAGCACACTTCTTCCTCTTCCCTTGAGAAAGAAGCCCCAAAGTGACCAGACTGCTCCCGTGCAGATCTGCCACTTATCCATAGGTACACTATCTCTCTCCTTCCCATGGAGCAGAGCATAGTGGGTGGACAGACTCCTCAGGTCTGCCACACTTTGAGCATTATTAGACTGAGTCTTTTATAGGAATATTCTGTTGATATAGTCCCAAAGTTGTAAATTAATGATAGACGTCTTCCATCCTGGCTCCATCTCAGTTTCCTGGCCAGATGTTGATCTTCTTGATTGGTGTTGAACTTATGTTGACTTCCTTCTTATTTATTATTTATTTATTTATTTATTTGCTGCATTTGTTAACCGCCGCTCTCAGCCCTAGGGCGACTCGCGGCGGTGTACAACATATTAAAAACAGTTTACAATCAAGCCACACGAAAAAAGATCAACATATCAAATACACATTAATCTAAATTAATCTAAACTTACACTAACTAATCCGCTCCGTCACATCAGAATCATAACCAATCTCATAATCCATTTTCCGTTCCGATTGTCATCTCCAATTAATATAACATTCAATTAAATGCCTTCTCAAATAGCCAGGTCTTTAGGCTCTTACGGAAAGCCATAAGGGAGGGCGCCTGTCTGATGTCAACAGGGAGGGTGTTCCACAGCCGGGGGGCCACCACCGAGAAGGCCCTCTCCCTCGTCCCCGCCAGACGTGCCTGTGAGGCAGGCGGGATCGAGAGAAGGGCCTCCCCAGATGATCTCAAGGCCCTCGTGGGCTCATAGGCCAAGATGCGGTCCGAAAGGTATTTTGGGCCGGAACCGTTTAGGGCTTTGTAGGATAACACCAGCACCTTAAATTGGGCCCGGTAGCAAGTCGGCAGCCAATGGAGCTGGAACAACAAGGGCATTGTGTGCTCCCTGCGTCCCGCTCCCGTTAGTAACATGGCTGCCGCGCGCTGGACTAGCTGAAGCTTCCGGGCCGTCTTCAAGGGCAGCCCCACATAGAGAGCGTTGCAGTAGTCAAGACGGGATGTGACCAGAGCATGTACCACCGTGGCCAAGTCAGACTTCCCAAGGTACGGGCGCAGCTGGCGCACGAGCCTAAGCTGTGCAAATGCTCCCCTGGTCACCGCTGAAACCTGGGGATCCAGGCTCAACGATGAATCCAGGATCACACCCAAGCTGCGAACCTGCGCCTTCAAGGGGAGTGCGACCCCATCCAGCACAGGCTGTAACCCTATACCCTGTTCGGCCTTGCGACTGACCAGGAGTACCTCTGTCTTGTCTGGATTTAATTTCAATTTGTTCACCCTCATCCAGACCATTACAGCGGCCAGGCACCGGTTCAGGACCTCGACAGCCTCCTTAGTAGCAGGTGGAAAGGAGTGACAGAGTTGGACATCATCTGCGTACAGATGACACCGCACCCCGAAACTCCGGATGATCTCACCCAGCGGCTTCATGTAGATATTAAACAGCATGGGGGACAGTATAGAACCCTGTGGAACCCCACAGGTCAAAGGCTGTGGTGTTGAACAAGAGTCCCCCAATAACACCTTCTGGGTACGACCCTCCAGAAATGACTGGAGCCACTGCAGAGCAGTGCCCCCAAGACCCATTTCCCCAAGGCGCCCCAGAAGGATACCGTGGTCGACGGTATCGAAGGCCGCTGAGAGGTCCAGGAGCACCAACAGGGACACACTCCCCCTGTCTAGCTCCCGGCGCAGATCATCCACTAAGGCGACCAAGACCGTCTCGTTCCATGTCCCGGTCTGAAACCAGACTGTGCCGATCCAGATAATCCGTGTCTCTCAAGAATACCTGGAGTTGTGAGGCCACCACGCTTTCCATGACTTTGCCCAAAAAGGGGAGATTGGAAACAGGCTGAAAGTTGTCAAATTTAGTGGGGTCCAGTGATGGTTTCTTCAACAGCGGTTTTATAATTGCTTGTTTTAAGCACGCTGGAATCTTGCCTTCCCGAAGGGAGGCATTAACCACCACCGTTACCCACTCAGCCAATCCCCCTCTGGCCTCCTTCAGAAGCCAGGATGGGCAGGGGTCTAGGATGGACGTGGTAGGCCTCATTCCTCCAAGTATCTTGTCCACATCCTCGGGCTTCACAAACTGAAAAGAATCCATCAAAATAGGACAAGCAGGTGCTCGTGTCACATCCACAGAGACTGCATTTAACATGGTGTCCAGCCAGAACGGATCAAAGCGACTTTGTCTGCAAAGAACCGAGCAAATGCTTCGCAGCGCGTGGCCGAATTGTCAGGGCTCCCGCCTGAGGTGGCGGGAGTTAAAAGACCTCTGACAATCCGGAACAACTCCGCCGGACGGTTCCTTGCAGACGCAATAGTGGCCGCAAAGAAAGTTTTCTCTGCGGCTTTTATTGCCGCGGCATATGCCCTTAAAAAGGACACAAACCGTGCTCGATTTGACTCGCTTGGGTCCGAACGCCACACGCTCTCTAGTTCCCTCTTCCTTCGCTTCATCACTGCCAGCTCCTCAGTAAACCAAGGAGCTGGTTTAGCTCGGCTACTTGAGAGGGGACGTTCCGGAGCGATCACGTCAATTGCCCTGGCCATCTCCCCATTCCAGAGAGCGACCAAGGCCTCGATGTGGTCACCTACCGAGGAGGCGGGAAAATCCCCAAGAGCCGTCAGGAATCCATTCGGATCCATAAGCCTCCTGGGGCGGACCATCTTAATGGGTCCTCCACCTTTGCGGAGGTTAGGGGGTGCAGTGAGCCTAAATCTGATCAGGAAGTGGTCAGTCCATGGCAACGGAGAGATAGACAACTCCTCCACACCGCCACCCTGCTCCCATCCCTGACAGAAAACCAAGTCCAATGTGTGTCCAGCACAATGGGTGGGGCCAGATATTTGTTGGGACAGCCCCATGGTTGCCATGGAGACATGAAGTCCTGAGCCGCTCCTGTGAGGGTCGCCTCGGCATGGATATTGAAGTCTCCCAGCACAAGAAGCCGTTGAGACTCCAACGGCAGGCTCGAGACTACCCCCGCTAGCTCAGGTAGGGAGACTGTAGTGCAGCGAGGTGGACGGTACACTAACAGAATCCCTATTCTGTCCCGGTCACCCACCCTCAGGTGGACACATTCATAATTGGTTGACTGCGGGATGGGGCTCCTGGTCAGAGGGATGGTATTTCTATAGACCACCGCAACCCCGCCTCCCCGCCCTCCGGATCTTGGTTGGTGCTGCACGGAGAACCCTGGAGGACAAAGCTGAGTTAAGATTCACACCTCCAGCTTCATCCAGCCAGGTCTCCGTAATGCACGCCAGATCTGCCCGCTCATCCAGGATTAGATCCTGGATAAAGGTCGTTTTTCCGTTGACAGATCTGGCGTTCAGCAGCACCACCTTCAATCCAGAGGGCCCGCTCACCTGGTTACACCAATTTACCTTAGGAGACCGATTTGGGATTATTAATGTTGATAAGTGGTCCGAATTAGGCCGAATTTGAGGTCTCCTTTTTCCGCATCTCCTCCTCCCCACCACGACCTCTATGGGGACCCCTCGGCTAGTGGAACACCTCCCCTCCTCCATGCCGCAGTCCAAAACCCAGGTCTTAATTTCTGTTTCACTAGACGTTTGATTTGTTGGCCCTTGCCAACTCCCTTGCTTCCCCTTCTCCCCTCTCCTTAACATAAGGAATGCTGCAAACATTTCCTTAACTTGAAAGAACCATTGTCACCGTTCTTATCAGAGTTTACTTTTCAGTTAGCAACTTTTAATTACAGTCCAGCAAGCAGGTAATTAGTCATTGCAGGCCTTGATATTATACTGGTGTCTCCAAAATTATTAGCTCCATATATCCTTCTATTCTTCCAATCATTCCCACACATCATATTAAATTCACATTGAATTTCTTTTTACAACCCTCCCTCTTTGCTCTTCTTTGCCAGTCTTCCATCCGGTGGAGTGCTCTTACTGCCGGTGCGAGAGCATGATGGGCTTCCGGTACCGGTGCCAGCAGTGCCACAACTACCAGCTCTGCCAGAACTGCTTTTGGCGCGGCCACGCCAACGGACCCCACAGCAACCAGCACCAGATGAAGGAGCACTCCTCTTGGGTAAGCCCGTCTCTTTTGCTTGCTTCCCTTGAGGAGGAGCTGGTGCCAAAGCAGAAGAGGAGAGGGAGATTCTCATGACTCAAGAACAGGTATGGGCAAACTTTGGCCCTCCTTCCAGGTATTTTGGTCTTCGACTCCCACCATTCCTAACAGCCTCAAGCCCCTTCCTTTCTTTCCTTTCCTTTCCGCTTAAGCTGCTGAGGGAGAAAAGGAAGGGGCCTGAGTTTGTTAGGAATGGTGGGAGTTGAAGTCCAAAACACCTGGAGGGAGGGCCAAAGCTTGCCCATGCCTGCTTTAGCTATAAGACCAGAAGCTCACAACTGCTTAAAAAAACAACAAAACATTATTTATATAAAGTCCCCCGAGGGGACTCATATATAAATAAAAATGTTCATTTGTGGGATTAACATAACTCGGAAACCACTGGACGAATTGACACCAAATTTGGACACCAGACACGTAACAGCCCAATGTATGTCCTTCACTAAAAAAATTGATTTTGTCATTTGGGAGTTTTAGTTGCTGGGATTTATAGTTCACCTACAATCAAAAGCATTCTGAACCCCACCAACGATGGAATTGAACCAAACCTGGCACACAGTTCTCCCCTGACCAACAGAAAATACTGGAAGGGTTTGGTGGGCAGTGTCCTTAAGTTTGGGAGTTGTAGTTCACCTACATCCAAAGAGCACTGTGGACTCAAACAATGGTGGATCTGGACCAAACTCTACATGAATACTCAATATGCCCAAATGTTAACACTGGTGGAGTTTGGGGAAGATAGAATCTTGACAATCTTGACATTCGGGAGTTGAAGTTGCTGGGATTTATAGTTCACCTACAATCACAGAGCATTCTGAGCCCCACCAACGATAGAATTGGGCCAAACCTCCCACACAGAACCCCCATGTGGGCTACAGCAACGCGTGGCAGGGGACGGCTAGTTTTAAATATATGTGCTATTGTGATTTTTATGGCTCAAGAGGAGTACATGTGAAAAAGATCTTGGAGTCCTCGTGGACAGGAAGTTAAACATGAGCCAGGAATGTGATGTGGTGGCAAAGAAAGCCAATGGGATTTTGGCCTGCATCAGTAGGAGCCTAGTGTCTAGATCTAGGGAAGTCCTGCTCCCCATGCTCTATTCTGCTCTGGTTAGACCACACATGGAATATTGTGTCCAATTCTGAGCACCACAACTGAAGGGAGATATTGACAAGCCGGAATGTGTCCAGAGGAGGGCCACTTAAATGATCCAGGGTCTGGAGAACAAGCCCTATGAGGAGCGGCTTAAGGAGCTGGGCATGTTTAGCCTGAAGAAGAGAAGGATGAGAGGAGACATGATGAGGGCCATGTATCAATATGTGAGGGGAAGCCACAGGGAGGAGGAGGGAGCAAGCTTGTTTTCTGCTTCCTTGGAGACTAGGATGCAATGGAACAATGGCTTCAAACTACAAGAGAGGAGATTCCATCTGAACATGAGGAAGAACTTCCTGACTGTGAGAGCCGTTCAGCAGTGGAACTCTCTGCCCCGGAGTGTGGTGGAGGCTCCTTCTTTGGAAGCTTTTAAGCAGAGGCTGGATGGCCATCTGTCAGGGGTGCTTTGAATGCAATATTCCTGCTTCTTGGCAGGATGGGGTTGGACTGGATGGCCCACCAGGTCTCTTCCAACTCTTTGATTCTAGGATTCTAGGGGAGTGTGACCCCATCCAGCACAGGTTGTAACCCTATACCTTGTTCGGCCTTGCGACTGACCAGGAGGACCTCTGTCTTGCCTGGATTCAACTTCAGTTTGCTCGCCCTCATCCAGACCGCTACAGTGGCCAGGCACCAGTTCAGGACTTGGACAGCCTCCTTTGCATCTGGTGGAAATGAGTGATAGAGTTGGACGTCATCTGCGTACAGATAGCATCAGACTCCAAACTTCTGGATGATCTCACCCAGCAGCCTCATGTAGATGTTAAACAACATGGGATTTCTGCAGCCATTCATCACCAAAGTCCTTTTGAAACAAAAATAACAGCAACAACAACAACATTTTATTATGGTCCAAAGACCCTTGTTGCACCATAGGCATACAAAGTATGCAGGTAATGGGATTAAGCAACAAAAATGGGTGAAACGCCAGGAGAGAATGCCTCTAGACCATGGCCATACAGCCCGAAAAAACCTACAACAACCCAACAAAAATAGGCCTTGAATTTCCCTGCCCAAAGGAAACCAGGCCGGTTCCCCCTCCGGCTCTTCCTCTTCCTCCAGCAGGGGGCAGGAGTGGTCCAAATCCAGGTTGTAGCATCTTGTTTTTCCACCTCTGGGTGGGATTTGGGATCTCAGAACAGGTAAAGCACTCCTTTTTCTCCACCTCACTCTGCTTTCAGCCTCTTTCCCCTGCAGCATTTTTGCTAATGGAGGGTTGGGTGCAAGACTCGTAACCCTTGCATGGACCAGAAATAAAGAGAAGTGTTTAGTCATCCTTAATATTAATAATTCTTATAGTGACCTCTTCTCCAAAATGATAATATTTGCTGATTTGTTTTTTTCCCTTTTCCTTGACAAATAATATATAATATTATAATGTAATACAATATAATACTAATAATAATAATATGGTATCATAATTATATATTTATATTACATGTAATATTACTAATAATATTACAATATACTTTACTTACTTACTTAGGCAATCCCTTGTTGGACAAGTAAGATAGTCTTCCTTGATGACTATTTTTGTGGGTTTGTAGGTGGCTGTGGAGCCCTATTCTTGACCCGCATCTTCTCCCACAGTGAAGGCATTGGTTTTCAGGTGGAAGGCGGTCCCGGTCGGGGTTGGCTTGAGGTGCCTTCCTCCTGGCACGTTTCTCTCTTTCGCCCTCCACTCGTGCCTCCTCGAATTCTGCAGCACTGCTGGTCACAGCTGACCTCCAGCTGGAGCACTCAAGGACCAGGGCTTCCCAGTTCTCAGTGTCTATGCCAGAGATTTTAAGGTTGGCATTGAGCCCATCTTTCAATCTCTTTTCCTGCCCACCAACATTCCGTTTTCTGTTCTTAAGTTCAAAGTAGAGCAACTGCTTTGGGAGACGGTGGTCAGGCAATGTATTATAATAATAGTAATGTATTGTCGAAGGCTTTCATGGCCGGAATCACTGGGTTGTTGTAGGTTTTTTTGGGCTATATGGCCATGTTCTAGAGGCATTCTCTCCTGACGTTTCGCCTGCATCTATGGCAAGCATCCTCAGAGGTAGTGAGGTCTGTTGGAACTAGGAAAGTGGGTTTATATATCTGTGGAATGACCAGGGTGGGACAAAGGACTCTTGTCTGCTGGAGCTAGGTGTGAATGTTTCAACTGACCACCTTGATTAGCATTTGATGGCTTGGCAGTACCTGGAGCAAACTTTTGTTGAGAGGTGATTAGATGCTCATCAAGGTGGTCAGTTGAAACATTCACACCTAGCTCCAGCAGACAAGAGTCCTTTGTCCCACCCTGGTCATGCCACAGATATATAAACCCTTTTTCCTAGTTCCAACAGACCTCACTATTCATTTATTTATTTATTTATTTATTTCGGGTACTTTTACCCCGCCCTTCTCAACCCCCGAGGGGGGACTCAGGGCGGCTTACAAAGAAGGCACAATTTGATGCCTATACACAATTACTCATAATATACAAAACCATAGCTAAAACAATCATCACAGCTAAAACCATCAAAACATAACATGTCATATAAAAACGATAAGAAACTGTTCTTATGCTCAGCGCTTCCTCTTTCAGAGTCCATAGTTCTATTCCATTAGTCATTTCCTAATCATTGTCAAGTCCTTTCTTTGTCTGCCCGACTATCCAAATGCCTGGTCCCAAATCCATGTCTTCAGTTTTTTCCTAAATGAAAGGAGTGATGTTGCAGATCTAATTTCCCCTGGGAGTGAGTTCCACAGGTGAGGGGCCACCACTGAGAAAGCCCTGTTCCTCGTCCCCACCAGCCTCACTTGTGACAGTGGTGGGGTCGAGAGCAGTGCCTCCCCAGAAGATCTTAGACTCCGGGGTGGGACGTAGAGGGAGATCCGTTCGGACAGATACACTGGGCCGGAACCGTGTAGAGTTTTGTAGGTCAAAACCAGCACTTTGAATTGTGCTCGGAACTGGATCGGCATCCGGAACTGGATCGGCAACCTCTGAGGATGCTTGCCATAGATGCAGGCGAAACGTCAGGAGAGAATGCCTCTAGAACATGTCCATATAGCCCGAAAAAAACCTACAACAACCCAATATAGTAATATTTAATACTGATATTGTACTATGCTAATAATATATATTGTATGTATATATATCTTGTAAGCCGCTCTGAGTTCCCTTCGGTGTGAGAAGGGCAGCATATCAGTGTTGTAAAAAATTATATATATATTCTCAAGGAATTTGCCCCATATTGCGTTAAAATATTTTATTTTCATTTATCCCCTCCTTTTTTTTGCATTTTGTTTCACAAGTCAGTTTAGCCTCATATCTATCAAGTTTGGTGGAAGACAGTTTACATGCGTCACCATTGTTGTTGTTGTCATCATCATCTTTTGCTAACAATAACAGATTAAAAACCTGGAAATACTTTGTATTGTTAAAGGCTTTCATGGCCGGAATCACTGGGTTGTTGTAGGTTTTTCAGGCTATATGGCCATGGTCTAGAGGCATTCTCTCCTGACGTTTCGCCTGCACCTATGGCAAGCATCCTCAGACGTCACAAAACTCATAAGACTTGTTTAGATAGCATCGCCAGCATGCCTGGGGCTTGGCAAAGCAAAACAAGACAAAACAGCCAGCCCTGTCAAAGGCTTACAATTTGGTGTGTGTGTGTTTGTGCCTTCAAGACTCATCTTTTTGAAGGTTTCTTGGGAAATGTCATAATACCCAACAATACAACCTCCTTTCCTACATATATCTGTGTAATACCACTTACAGTATCTGATAGTCAGCTTTCTCATCTTTCGAGGTCATTTTGAATCCTGATCCTGTCCTCTGGAGTATTTGCTCTTCCTCCTCATTTACCTGTGCAAAAGCCCTTGGAGATAGATAGATAGATAGATAGATAGACAGATAGATAGATAGATAGATAGATGAAATCATGACACTTCTTCCTCATAGAAGCACAGTTTTTCCACTAAAACTATTTCCACTAATTACTATTGTAATTATTATTATTTATTTATTATTTATTATATTTACTTATACTTTATCTCTCCTGAAGAAGACTCATAGTGGCTGACCTTGAGCTCTTTCACCTCCCAACAAAGGATTACCCCAGTAAGGAAGCAGCCAGGCTTTGAAGCTGCAAGGCCATTCCGTGCTCATCAAGCTGGCCAATTGCAACATTCACACTTGCCTCAAGCAGACAGGAGTTCTTTCTCCCACCCTGGACATCATTCCACAGA
>NW_026844366.1:353301848-353359343 GCF_025583915.1 Anolis sagrei ordinatus | reverse complement strand
GATGCAGAGCCAACCTCAAGAAATGGGGCCACAAAGTGGAATCCACGACGTGCGAGTGTGGAGAAGAGCAAACCAGAGACCACTGACTACGATGCACCCTGAGCATGGAGGACCTCCTTGTGGCAACACCAGAAGCACTCCAAGTGGTCAGCTACTGGTCAAAGGACATCTAATCAACTACCAAGCTTGCAAACTTTGTGGTTTGTTTGCTTGTTTGTTTGCTTGTTTGTTAAAAATGCAATGCAACTGTTTGGTCTGCTCTTGACATGATAAATAAAAATACTGCATCACTGTTAATAAGCATAATGAACTCTTGTGCTGTCTCAGGAACATCTTCAATTTTGACTGTGAACGAGCTTCTGGCAAGTGCAAATCGGGTGTCAGGGAGATTTGGAAAGTACGATGAAATTTCACCTGCAAGCAAGTGCAAGTGTTCTTTCACAGAAATTATCATTGCAATCCTTTTTATTTGGTTCAATGTCATGTTCCTCAAAGAAAGCAGACCAGAAATCCAGCCTTTGGTCATAAATGGAGACCAAAGGGGAGTTGGTGGCGGTTTCAAGTTCCTGGGTGTCACTGTGAAGGAGGATCTAACCTGGGTCAGTGTTCATATGGCAGCCTTGGTGAAAAGAACCCAGCAAAGACTGGACTGTCTGAGGGCCTTCTCGGTGACTGCTCCCTGGCTATGGAACTCCCTTCCTGGTGAGATCAGGTCAGCCCCCTCCTTCCTGTCCTTTAGAAGGATGGTCAAAACTTGGCTGTGGGACCAAGCGTTCAGGACAGGACAATAAAGCAGCAAGAGGAAAGATGACCAGGCCAATTAGATTTGACGCTGATGGCTAGGATGGTTTTAAATAATAATAATAATAATAATAATAATAATAATAATAATAATAACTTTATTTATACCCCGCTAACATCTCCCCAAGGGACTCGGTGCGGCTTACATGAGGCCGAGCCCACAATACAAGCAATAACAGGTACAATACAAAGCAGTTAAAAATAAATCACATACACAAATAGCATAAACATTAAACAAGGTACAGTGCGCATTTAAAACTATGGCTGGGCCAAATGTAATTGAAGTTTTAAAAAATGATGCTAGGCATGCACAAGATGCAGGAGATGGGACGTTGATGGAGAGATACAAGCAGCCCTAAATCGATATAAAGTGCTTTTGGGGGACATAATGCTAAGGGTTCATTATTCTGGGAAGGCACACTGGAACAACCATGTTTTCAAGCTCCTCCTGAAGACTGCCAGAGATGGGGCATGCCTGATGTCCTTAGGGAGTGAGTTCCAGAGTCGAGGGGCCACCACAGAGAAGGCCGTCTCTCTCGTCCCCAGCAATCGTGCTTGCGATGCAGGTGGGAGCATGAGTAGGGCCTCTCCAGATGATCGAAGTGATTGTGTGGGTTTGTATACAGGAGGGTTGACCCTGTAAGGAGCTCCAGTTAACAACCTGGCCGCCGCCCGTTGCACCAACTGAAATTTCCGAGCCATTTTCAAGGGCAGCCACACGTAGAGTGCATTACAATAGTCCAATCTGGAGGTGACTAAGGCAGTGGTTCTCAACCTTCCTAATGCCGTGACCCCTTAATACAGGTCCACATGTTGTGGTGAGCCTCAACCATAAAATTATTTTCCTTGCTATTTCATAACTGTCATTTTGCTACTATTATGAATTGTAATGTAAATATCCGATATGCAGGATGTATTTTCATTCATTGGACCAAATTTGGCACAAATACCCAATATGCCCAAATTTGAATACTGGTGGGGTTGTGGGGGTTGATTTTGTCATTTGGGAGTTGCAGGTGATGGGATTTATAGTTCACCTCCAATCAAAGAGCATTCTGAACTCCACCAGCAATGGAACTGAACCAAACGTGGCACACAGAACTCCCACAACCAACAGAAAATACTGGAATGGTTTGGCAGGCATTGACCTTGAATTTTGGAGTTGTAGTTCACCTACATCCAGAGAGCACTGTAGACTCAAACAATGATGGATCTGAACCAAACTTGGCATGAATATTCAATATGCCCAAATGTGAACATTGGTGGAGTTTGAGGAAAATAGACCTTGACATTTGGGAGTTGTAGTTGCTGGGATTTATAGTTCACCTACAATCAAAGAATATTCTGAACCCCACCATCGATAGAATTGGGCCAAACTTCCCACACAGATCCTACATAATCAACAGAAAGTACTGTGTTTTCTGGTGGTCTTTGGCGACCCCTCTGACACCCCCTTGTGACCCCCCTAGGGGTCCCGACCCCCAGGTTGAGAAACACTGGACTAAGGCATGGACCACCCTGGCCAGATCTGCCTTCGCGAGGTATGGTCACAGTTGGCGCACAAGTCTCAATTGTGCAAAGGCCCTCCCGGCCACCGCCGATGCCTGAGCTTCAAGCGTTAGCGATGAGTACAGGAGGACACCCAGACTGCGGACCTGTGACTTCAGGGGGAGTGTAACCCTGTCCAGCACAGGTTGCCACCCTATACCCCTATCCGGTTTGCGATCGACCAGGAGGACCTCTGTCTTGTCGGGATTGATCTTCAGCTTGTTCCTCCTCATCCAGACAGCCGCAGCGGACAGGCACTCGTCCAGCACCTGAGGGGCTTCCTTGGAATTAGGTAGAAAGGAGTAGTAGAGTTGCGTGTTAAATGGTGTTATTTTAAATGGTGTATTTTAATATTTCGATAAATGTTTTTAATGTTTATGTATTGTATCCAGGCATTGAAGGTTTGCCGTGTATATGCTGTGCTCCGCTCTGAGTCCCCTTTGGGGTGAGAAGGGCGGAATATAAATGTTTTTAATAATAATAATTATTATTATTATTATTATTATTATTATTTCTGAGGAATCAAGGACTGAATGGAAAACTGCTGGTGACTTTCTATAGACTCTTTCTAGGACTCTCTGTGCTATAGAGAGTGTCCTAACCAACTGCATCTCCATATGGTTTGGTAGCTGCACAGAGGCAGATAGGAAGGCGCCCCAAACTACAGGAAAGGAGATTCCACCTGAACATTAGGAAGAACGTCCTAACGGTGAGAGAGAGCTGTTCAGTAGTGGAACTCTCTGCCCTGGAGTGTGGTGGAGGCTCCTTCTTTGGATGCTTTTAAGCAGAGACTGGATGGCAGAATCGTAGAATTGGAAGAGACCTGGTGGGCTATCCAGTCCAACCCCATTCTGCCAAGAAGCAGCAAAATCACATTCAAAGCACCCCCAAGAGATGGCCATCCAGCCTCTGCTTAAAAGCATCCAAAGAAGGAGCCTCCACCACACTCCGGGGCAGAGAGTTCCACTGCTACTCTCTTTCTCTCCTTCTTGTAAGAACTTGGTCAGTCCTGCTGCCTTAAGGAACCTCAGAGCATTCTTGGGGATCCATCTCACCTGGAATATTCTTTTTATTATTATTATTACCACCTGGCGGATGGTACAGGGTGACAAAGAAAAGGACAAACAGACGACTGAGAGGCATCTTTTATCCTAGAGCTGTGGCTATACTTGAACTCCATGGTTTTGCATAGATGTGGCATGGGGGGTTGTGGGTGGTGGTTGGGGTATGGAGGGAAGGGTGTGTTGTTTTGTGATGTGTTCTGGGGAAGGCATGTAGTTTTATAGTAAAACTAGCCGTCCCCTGCCAGGCGTTGCTGTGGCCCAGTCTGGTGATCTGGAAAATAAAGTAATGAGAAAGTGTTGGTTTCTAATATATGTAATTTCTTTATGCTTGTGGTAAACAGTACTTCTTGTTGTTTCTTGCCCTGATGAAGGGAGTTGGACTGGATGGCCTTAAGTATTTTCTATTGGTCATGGAGGTTCAGTGTGGGAAGGTTGCCCCAATTCTATTGTTCATGGGGTTCAGAAGGTCTATTTCCCCCAAACTCCATCTGTGTTCATATTTGGGCATATGGAATATTCGTGCCAAGTTTGGTCAGATCCATCATTGTTTGAGTCCATGGTAGTCTCTGGATGTAGGTGAACTACAACTCCCAAACTCAAGGTCAATGCTCACCAAACCCTTCTAGTGTTTTCTGTTGGTCATGGGAGTCCTGTATGCCCAGTTGGTTCAATTCTATCATGCTGTTTGATTGTAGGTGAACTATAAATCCCAGACAAAATCAACTTTTTTTAGTGAAGGACATACATTGGGTTGTTAGGTTTCTTGTGTCCAATTCTATCATGCTATTTGTTTTTTTTTTTTTTTTTTTTTTTTTTTCTTTCTTTCTTTCTTTCTTTCTTTCTTTCTCTCATTCCTTTGTTCTTTTGTGTGTTTTTTTTTTTTTTTTTTTTTTCTTTTTTTTTTTTTTTTTTTTTTAGTGAAGGACATACATTGGGTTGTTGGGTGTCTTATGTTGGTTGAATTCTATTGTATTTGTAGGTGAACTATAAATCCCAGCAACTACAACTCCCAAAAGACAAAATCAAATTTTTGAGTGAAGGACATACATTGGGTTGTTAGGTGTATGCTGTCCAAATTTGGTGCTAATTCATCCAGTGGTTTATGAGTTATGTTAATCCCACAAACGAACATTATATATGTTTTCGTATAGATAGCACAGTGACAATAAAGCTATTCTATTCTATGTGATTCTATTCTACGGAGCAGCTGTGCCCATAATGATGCCTGTCTCTGCTTTTGCTTCTGTCTGAAACCTTAGAAATCGCCTGCCAAGAAGCTGAGCCACGCCATCAGCAAGTCCCTGGGCTGCGTGCCCAGCCGGGAACCCCCGCACCCCGTCTACCCCGAGGAGCCCGAGAAGCCCCTGGACCTGGCCCACATCGTGTGAGTAGGACGCTATTGCCTATGATTTTGGATGTTGAAGAAATGTTTCATTGGCCAGGCTAGGCATGGACCAAATTAGACCTTCTCTCCAGGAGTTTTGAACTTCCACAATTTCTAAGAGCTGGTAAGCTGTTAGGAATTGTGGGAGTTGAAGTCCAACACACCTGGAGGACCCAAGTTTGCTTGTGTGTGGAAAGAATGGTATGAGAGTTGAATGAAAAATAATGCCTCTACCTTCGTAACTCCTCAACAGATGGCAGTACTGGTGTGCTGCAGGTACTGGCTTGTTCAGTAGACTATCCTCTACAGTTCCATTTTGACGGGAAGCTTTAGCATTGAACGGGACCTTCGTAACTCCTCAACAGATGGCAGTACTGGTATGCAGGAGGTATTGGCTTGTTCAGTAGACTCTCCTCTACAGTTCCATTTTGGCGGGAAGCCTTAGCATTGAACGGGCCTTCGTAACTCCTCAACAGATGGCAGTACTGGTGTGCTGCAGGTATTGGCTTGTTCAGTAGACTCTCCTCTACAGTTTCGTTTTGGCGGGAAGCCTTAGCATTGAACGGTTGTGTTGTTAAAGTGCGAAGTATGGAACCCTGCACAGATGGTTGGTCAAAGCGACTTAAGCAATGTGCAGTCTTTGAATTCTTGAGAGCAGAAGGTGTCACCCCAAAGGAGATTCATCAGAGAATGCAAGCTGTTGATGGGGATTGTATGGATGTGAGGACTGTGCGTCATTGGGCAAGTAAGTTTAATGATGTTGAGGTGGGAAAATCTGACTTGCGTGACAAACAAAGAGTTGGGCGTCTTGTGACAGCAACCACTGAGTTTCACAAGCAAAAGGTTGACATATTGATTCAGGATTATCGTCGTGTCACTCAGAGAGAAATTTCTAGCATAATCGGCATTTCACAAGAACGTGTGGGTCACATTATTGCTTTGCTTGGCTATCAGAAGATCTGTGCACGATGGGTACTCAGGATGAGAGAACCGTGAGACGTTGGTTGCAGAAACACAGTGTCGACTTCTTCAGTGACAGCTTCAGAAAACTTGTTCATCATTGGCAGAGATGTCTCCAATTGTCTGGTGATTATGTGGGAAAGTGATGAGTGGTAGTTAAAGAGCACCTTCTAAGGATCATTTCTGCATTTGATTTATTAAAATATTCCCATACAAACTCAAGTAACAAAGGTGGAGGCATTACTTTTCATTCAACCCCCGTATTCTCTGCATCTACCTACCTACCTATCTATCTATTTATCTATCTTTTCTCCTACTGATTGTGTGCAATTGGGATAGGATGAACCAAAAATTCACCTCTTAATTGAGGAAATCCCAGCAGCAGGGTTAGGGTTTGAGTGTGGTGCTTCAGTGATCTTGAATCCAGTCCTGGTGGTTCTGCCTCAAATGCCTTGGTTTGTATCATCGGAGGGCTTCACAAAATAGACTGGTGGAGAGTAATGGATGCGCAGATTTTTTTTATTATATTTTTTACTTTCTAGTGACTTGGATTTATTTGACTTTGAAAGATCAGATTTCTGATTGGTCTCCATAATATGCCCTTCTGTGGTCATGTGGGGACCCGCGTATGTGTGATGTCTATGTTGGAATCTCCAAAATATTATTGTTTTTACAGTGGCTGTGATGCAAGGACGATCTTCTGAAATTATGGACTATTGCTGATTATTATTTTAACTCTCTGTGTGTCCCTGAATGGTGAACCTATTTTCTGGCATTAATGATTACACTAGGGAACAACATTTGAAATATTGTCTGGTCCTGGTTTGAAAGTGTTATTTCTCGTTTAATTGTGCGACCCTTCCTTTGAAAGTAGTTATTCAACTCCAGAAACTTGGTTTTTGTGGCTGCCGCAAACTAGGTTGAATTGGTTGAAACACTATGAGATATTTATTATTTACTAGCCGTTCCCTGCCATGCGTTGCTGTGGCTCAGTCTGTGTATGTGTTTATATGTGTAAATATATTTGTGTAGATTGCATGAATGATTGCGACAGAGGCTGGATGGCCATCTGTCAGGGGTGATTTGAATGCAATATTCCTGCTTCTTGGCAGAATGGGGTTGGACTGGATGGCCCATGAGGTCTCTTCCAACTCTTTGATTCTATGATTCTATGTGTGTTTGCGTATATATATGTGTGTGTGTGTGTGTCTGGTTTTGCACATGTGTTGTAATATAATTTTGGGGTTATTTTTTGCTTTTTAAGACCCTTCTGTTGTGTTTTACAATGTTTTTATGAGTGATGGTCACTCGTTGGCCTGAGAGGTGTCTTGTGTCCAAATTTGATGTCAATTTACACAGTGGTTTTTGAGTTCTGTTAATCCCACAAACGAACATTACATATTTATTTATATGGATTTATTTATTAGGAGCATTTCTATCCTGTCCAAAGAGGGACTCAGGATGGCTACCAACAGGCACCATTCGGTGCCAAACAATAAAACAAACATAATATATAACTAACCTACATTAAAAACAATTATAAATACATTAAAACAGTTCGCTGTTTCATGTCGTCTTCCAAATAAATCCATTGCCATCAGCTAAAAAGTCCACAGATAATCATTGAAAAACAATTATTATTATTATTACTATTATTATTATTATTTTACTGACACAAAAACACAGTATGTCTGTATCGGAAGTCCAAGAGGAGTTTGACATGTTCATTTTGTGTAACGTTTTCCGGCTTGTGATCCCACCAGTTCTTTGTGGCAGGCAGTTCCAATGGATCATCTGAGCAACGGTGTTGTACCTCTGCTTGGAGTCTGTCTCTGCTATCTTCTTGCAGCAGCTGAAGATGGGATCTATTCTTTCCCCTGCTTCCTTGCAGAATCTATACTTGGGATTATTATTATTATTATCATGATCATCAAGGTTAGTGGCCACCCCAGCATCCTAAAGTTTTACACAGTATCTGTCCCAAATGATATGTAGGACATCCTGGATTTGGGTGCAGTGAAATAAATCTCTCTCCTTGCTGCTCATCCCTAGCTTCAGGTTGTTTGTTGTTGTTCATTCGTTCAGTCGTCTCCGACTCTTCGTGACCTCATGGACCAGCCCACGCCAGAGCTCCCTGTCGGCCGTTACCACCCCCAGCTCCCTCAAGGTCAGTCCAGTCACTTCAAGGATGCCATCCATCCATCTTGCCCTTGGTCGGCCCCTCTTCCTTTTACCTTCCACTTTCCCCAGCATATTGTCTTCTCTAGGCTTTGCTGTCTCCTCATGATGTGGCCAAAGTACTTCAACTTTGTCTCTAGTATCCTTCCCTCCAGTCAGCAGTCGGGCTTTATTTCCTGGAGGATGGACTGGTTGGATCTTCTCGCAGTCCAAGGCACTCTCAGAACTTTCCTCCAACACCACAGCTCAAAAGCATCTCTTCCTTCGCTCAGCCTTCCCTAAGGTCCAGCTCTCACATCCGTAGGTTACTACAGGGAATACCATGGCTTTGACTAGGCGGATCTTTGTTGCCAGTCTGATGTCTCTACTCTTTACTATTTTATAGAGATTGGACATTGCTCTCCTCCCAAGAAGTAAGCGTCTTCTGATTTCCTGGCTACAGTCTGCATCTGCAGTAATCTTTGCACCTAGAAATACAAAGTCTGTCACGGCCTCCACGGTTTCTCCCTCTATTTTCCAGTTGGCAATCATTCTTGTTGCCATAATCTTGGTTTTTTTGACGTTTAGCTGCAACCCGGCTTTTGCGCTTTCTTCTTTCACCTTGATTAGAAGGCTCCTCAGCTCCTCCTCGCTTTCGGCCATCAGAGTGGTGTCATCTGCATATCTGAGGTTGTTAATGTTTCTTCCAGCAATTTTCACCCCAGCTTTGCATTCCTCAAGCCCCGCACATCCTCGCATGATGTGTTCTGCATACAAGTTAAAAAGGTTGGGTGAGAGGATGCAGCCTTGCCGTACGCCTTTCCCAATCTTGAACCAGTCTGTTGTTCCGTGGTCAGTTCTGACTGTTGCTACTTGGTCCTTGTACAGATTCCTCAGGAGAGAGGGAAGGGGCTTGGGATGCCCATCCCACTAAGAACTTGCCACAATTTATTATGATCCACACAGTCAAAGGCTTTAGAATAGTCAATGAAGCAGAAGTAGATGTTTTTCTGAAACTCCCTGCCTTTCTCCATTATCCAGCGGATATTGGCAATCTGGTCTCTCGTTCCTCTGCCTTTTCTAAACCCAGCTTGTACATCTGGCAACTCTCGCTCCATGTATTGCTGGAGTCTTCCTTGCAGGATCTTGAGCATTACCTTACTGGCATGAGAAATAAGGGCCACTGTACGGAAGTTTGAGCAGTCTTTCGCATTTCCCTTTTTTGGTATGGGGATATAAGTTGATTTTTTCCAGTCTGATGGCAATTCTTGTGTTTTCCATATTTGCTGGCAAATGGCATGCATCACCTTGACAGCATCATCTTTTAAGATTTTAAACAGTTCAGCTGGGATCCCGTCGTCTCCTGCTGCCTTGCTGTTAGCAATGCTTCTTAAGGCCCATTCAACCTCACTCCTCAGGATGTCTGGTTCTAATTCATTCACCACACCGTCAAAACTATCCTCAATATTATTATCCTTCCTATACAGATCTTCTGTATAGTCTCGCCACCTTCTCTTGATCTCTTCAGCTTCTGTTAGGTCCCTGCCATCTTTTTTTATCATGCCCATTTTGCCTGAAATTTACCTCCCATGTTTCTAATTTTCTGGAAGAGGTCTCTTGTCCTTCCTATTCTGTTGTCTTCTTCCACTTCCATGCATTGCTTATTTAAAAATAGTTCCTTATCTCTTCTGGCTAACCTCTGGAATTGCGCATTTAACTGGGCATATCTCCCCTTATCCCTGTTTCTTTTGCTTTCCTCCTTTCTTGGGCTACTTCCAGTGTCTCAGCAGACAACCATTTTGCCTTCTTGGTTTTCTTTTTCTTTGGAACGTACTTTGTTGCCGCCCCCTTAACAATGTCGCGGACTTCTGTCCATAGTTCTTCTGGGACTCTGTTTACTAAATCTAGTCCTTCAAATCTGTTCTTCACTTCCACTGTATATTCGCTAGGAATGTTAGTGAGATAATATCTAACTGGTCTGTGTATTTTCCCTGATCTCTTTAGTTTTATTCTAAATTGGGCAATAAGAAGTTCGTGATCTGAGCTGTCTGTTTTATTCTAAATTGGGCAATAAGAAGTTCGTGATCTGATCAGGTTGTTTAGTTCTTCTCAAACTCTCAAGTGGACACCACTTGGACGTCTGGTCTGTTTGTTTGCTTTCCGTTTTCTGCTAATAGGATCTAGAAGTTAATCTCTTGCCACTGCTCTTTACCTTGGTTTCCCCAATCCCCTTCCTGGATTGCTTCCTTCGAAGTCATGAGTTATTGTCATTTTAGCATTCTCTGCTTGCTTTTTCTTTTGCGGCAAGCCTATATTCCCTTTGGTTCTGATTCGGGCAAGACTTCTGGTTTCCAAAGGCAGCTGACCTTTCCTCTGACAGATTCCCTCCTGAAGCAGTTCATTAACCCTGTTGACAATCTTTTGCACTGGGAGAACTTTTCTAAATGTGGTTTTAAATGATTCCCAGTCCTTTCGGAAATATTTAAGACCCTTGGCTGATCCTTTCCACTTCTCATTTTGCCTCTCCTTTTTGAGGGAATGTCCAGAGGAGGGCGACTAAAATGATCAAGGGTCTGGAGAACAAGCTCTATGAGGAGCGGCTTAAAGAGCTGGGCATGTTTAGCCTGCAGAAGAGAAGGCTGAGAGGAGACATGATAGCCATGTATAAAATATGTGAGAGGAAGTCCTAGGAAGGAGGGAGCAAACTTGTTTTCTGCCACCCTGGAGACTAGGACACGGAACGAAGAGAGACCTCATGGGCCATCCAGTCCAACCCCATTCTGCCAAGAAGCAGGAATATTGCATTCAAATCACCCCTGACAGATGGCCATCCAGCCTCTGTTTAAAAGCTTCCAAAGAAGGAGCCTCTACCACACTCCGGGGCAGAGAGTTCCACTGCTGAACGGCTCTCACAGTCAGGAAGTTCTTCCTCATGTTCAGATGGAATCTCCTCTGTTGAAGTTGGAACAATGGCTTCAAACTACAAGAAAGGAGATTCCATCTGAACATAGGAAGAACTTCCTGACTGTGAGAGCTGTTCAGCAGTGGAACTCTCTGCCGGAGTGTGGTGGAAGCTCCTTCTTTGGAAGCTTGAAACAGAGGCTGGATGGCCATCTGTCAGGGGTGATGCTTTGAATGCAAGGTCTCTTCCAACTGTATGATTCTATGAAACTTCATGAGGTGCTGGGACATGCAACAGTTCCTCCTCTGGTTGTTGTTCATTCGTTCAGTCGTCTCCGACTCTTCGTGACCTCATGGACCAGCCCACGCCAGAGCTCCCTGTCGGCCGTTACCACCCCCAGCTCCTTCAAGGTCAGTCCAGTCACTTCAAGGATGCCATCCATCCATCTTGCCCTTGGTCGGCCCCTCTTCCTTTTGCCTTCCACTTTCCCCAGCATCCTTGTCTTCTCTAGGCTTTGCTGTCTCCTCATGATGTGGCCAAAGTACTTCAACTTTGTCTCTAGTATCCTTCCCTCCAATGAGCAGTCGGGCTTTATTTCCTGGAGGATGGACTGGTTGGATCTTCTCGCAGGCCAAGGCACTCTCAGAACTTTCCTCCAACACCACAGCTCAAAAGCATCGATCTTCCTTCGCTCAGCCTTCCCTAAGGTCCAGCTCTCACATCCGTAGGTGACTACAGGGAATACCATGGCTTTGACTAGGCAATGGATCTTTGTTGCCAGTCTGATGTCTCTACTCTTTACGATTTTATCGAGACTGGACATTGCTCTCCTCCCAAGAAGTAAGCGTCTTCTGATTTCCTGGCTACTGCCGAGTATGCCTGCCCTGTTTGGCATAAGTCTGCCCATGCAAAGCAGGTGAACATAGCATTGAATGAAACTTGCAGAATAATCACAGGATGTCTTAAACCTACACCTGTTGATAAACTCTACAAGCTAGCTTGTATTGTCCCGTCCCCCCGTCCCCCCCCCCCAGTAGACTTAAATCAAGGGAAAGCTTTATGAGAACGACCACTCCTCTTGGCGTTCCCCCAGCAACAGCAAGGGTATCCCTCTGGGCAGCTAAACCAGGAAATCCCAACTGGATGGCCCCCCATGAGAGAGGGTCTTCCTCCAGGGGCAAACCAAGAATGGGCAACTTGGAAGTCCCTGAACAGACTCAGAAGTGGAGTGGGCAGATCAAAAGACAACCTGGCAAAATGGCACTACCTAAAAGAATCCCACACTTGTGTGACTGTGGAGCAGAACAGACAACTCCGCATCTGTATGCTTGTCCACTATGCCCTGCCTCATGAACAGAGGAAGAATTGTTGGAGGCTACAGACAGTGCCGTTGCTGTTGCCCGTTTTGGTCAAAAGATATTTAGCCGCTTGTGCTCCTTCTATTTTTATCAATTTTATACTAATTTATGCAGTGCTTTACATACAAAATGAAATAAACAAGCCCCCCCCCTTGTTCTACAGACCACTTTGACAACGCACCCTGTGTCCCAGGTGGGTTGACCCCATCCAGAAAGTCCTAGCTACTAGTTTGTTGGGCTAGTAAGAGCCCACGGGCCTTTCTCTTGGAGGGATCTCGGTCAGAGGGTTGCTCTAAGTCGAAGCCAGCTTGCTGGTGCAAAACCACAACAACAACAACATCTTGCCAAGTCTCCATTTGTGGGTTTGCTGGCAGGTGAGGACAAGTGCATTTGTCCTGGCACGGTGTCCTGGCCCAACCTTTGCATCCTCTCCAGCCTTTTCTGTTCCATGCAATGCTTGCTCTTGCCAGGGAGGCCTGGTTCAGCAAAACTCTCCCTTTTATGCAAATGGGTGGGTCAATGCTGTCCTTCGAATCCCTTTGTGGGAGGGAGGTTCTGATGGGGGCCACCCATAGCTCTGACCTTAACCCAGGCATTGGACATTAGCAACTAAGCAGTGCCGGCTTTGGCTCTCATTTTAATAATTCCCTAATGGACGAGGTGGATCTGTGCCAGCAAGGTCACCTGGCCCTGCAAACTGCCGCATCCTTCTGTTGTGATTTTTACATTTGCACAAACTGTGTGTGAAATGCTCGAGTGGTGTTAGGCCACTGCCATTCTCCTTGCCCGCCTTCCTCCCCCATATAAAGGCTTGCCGAGACTGGGTGGGGTGCAACATTTGGACAATTCAGACACAGCTCTTTCTGCAAACAGACTCTGACCCTGGCAGGTGGCGGCGGAGGCCCCTTCTCTGGAGGTTTTGTAAACAGAGGCAGGATGGGTTGTTGTAGGTTTTACGGGCTATATGGCCATGTCCTAGAAGCATTCTCTCCTGACGTTTCGCCTGCATCTGTGGCAAGCATCCTCAGAGGTTGTGACCCGACCTATTCAACTTGTATGCAGAACACATCATGCAACGTGCAGGGCTTAACGAATCCAAGGCTGGGGTTAAAATGGCTGGAAGAAGCATTAACAACCTTAGATATGCAGATGATACCACTTTAGTGGCCAAAATCAAGGAGGAACTGAGGAGCCTTAGAATCATAGAATCATAGAATCAAAGAGTTGGAAGAGACCTCCTGGGCCATCCAGTCCAACCCCATTCTGCCAAGAAGCAGGGAATATTGCATTCAAAGCCCCTGACAGATGGCCCATTCAGCCTCTGTTAAAAGCTTCCAAAGAAGGAGCCTCCACCACACTCCGGGGCAGAGAGTTCCACTGCTGAACGGCTCTCACAGTCAGGAAGTTCTTCCTCATGTTCAGATGGAATCTCCTCTCTTGTAGTTTGAAGCCATTGTTCCATTGCGTCCTAGTCTCCAGGAAAGCAGAAAACAAGCTTGCTCCCTCCTCCTCCCTGTGGCTTCCTCTCACATATTTATACATGGCTATCATATCTCCTCTCAGCCTTCTCTTCTTCAGGCTAAACATGCCCAGCTCCTTAAGCTGCTCCTCATAGGGCTTGTTCTCCAGACCCCTGATCATTTTAGTCGCCCTCCTCTGGACACATTCCAGCTTGTCAATATCTCTCTTGAATTGTGGTGCCCAGAATTGGACACAATATTCCAGGTGTGGTCTAACCAAGGCGGAATAGAGCATGGGGAGCATGACTTCCCTGGACCTAGACACTAGGCTCCTCTTGATGCAGGCCAAAATCCCATTGGCTTTTTTTGCCGCCACATCACATTCCTGGCTCATGTTTAACTTCCTGTCCACGAGGACTCCAAGATCTTTTTCACACGTACTGCTCTCGAGCCAGGCATCGTCCCCCATTCTGTATCTTTGCATTTCGTTTTTTCTGCCAAAGTGGAGTATCTTGCATTTGTCACTGTTGAACTTCATTTTGTTAGTTTTGGCCCCTCATCTCTCTAATCTGTCAAGATCCCTTTGATTCCTGCTCCTGTCCTCTGGAGTCTTGGCTCTCCCTCCCAATTTGGTGTCGTCTGCAAACTTGATGATCCTGCCTTCTACCCTTCATCTAAGTCATTAATAAAGATCCTGAACAGGACCGGGCCCAGGACGGAACCCTGCTTGTGGCACTCCACTCGTCACTTCTTTCCGGGAGGAAGAGGAGGAAGCCTTGGGGAGAATCACCCTCTGGGTTCGTCCATTTAACCAATTCCAGATCCACCTCACCGTAGTTTTGCCTAGCCCACCTTGGACTAGTTTCCTTGCCAGAAGGTCATGGGGGACCTTGTCAAAGAAGGCCTTCCTGAAATCCAGGTACACCACATCCACGGCATTCCCTGCATCTATCCAGGGTGAAAAGAAGAAAGGGCAAAAGCTGGGTTGCAGCTAAACATAACAAAAACCAAGATTATGGCAACCATACAGATTGATAAATGGCAATAGAAAGAGAAAACGTGGAGGCAGTGACAGGGTTTGTATTTCTAGACGTAAAGATGAGTGCAGACGCAGACTGAGGCCAGGAAATCAGAAGCCCGTCTGCTCATTGGAGGGAAGGAGATGAGAGGCAAATGAAGTCCTTTGGCCACATCATGAGAAGGCAGGAAAGCTTGGAGAAGAGAATGATGCTGGGGAAAATGGAAGGAGAAAGGAAGAGGGGCCGACCAAGGGCAAGGTGGATAAATGGTATCCTTGAAGTGACTGGCTTGGTCTTGAAGGAGCTGGGGGTGGCCATGGCTGACAGGGAGCTCTGGCCTGGGATGGTCCATGAGGTCACGCAGAGTTAGAAGCGACTGAAAGAATAAGCAACAAAACTTAACAAATACCAGTATGGTGAGAAACATTTTTGTGGAGGAGATCCAAGATGTGTGACATGCTAGTGCAGTGGTTCTCAACCTTCCTAATGCCGTGACCCCTTAATCCAGTCCCTCGTGTTGTGGTGACCCCCAACCATAACATTGTTTTTGTTGCTACTTCATAACGGTCATTTTACTACTGTTATAAATCATAATGTAAATATTAGAGATGCAAGATGTATTTTTATTCACTGGACCAAACTGGGCACAAATACCCAATGCAACCACATGCAAATGCTAGTGGGGTTGGGGGAGGACTGATTTTGTAATTTGGGAGTTTTAGTTGCTAGGATTTATAGTTCACCTATAATCAAAGAGCATTCCGAACTCCACTAGCAATGGATTTGAACCTAATTTGCCACACAGAACTCCCATGGCCAACGGAAAACTCTGGAAAGGGTTGGTGGGTATTGACCTTGAGTTTGGAAGTTGTAGTTCACCTACATCCAGAGGAGTGTTGTGGACTCACGCAATGGTGGATCTGGACCAAACTTGGCACAAATACTCAATATGCGCAAATGTGAACACTGGTGGAGCCTGGGGAAAATAGAGCTTGACTTTTGGGAGTTGTAGTTGCTAGGATTTATAGTTCATTACAGTCAAAGCACATTCTGAACTCCACCAATGATAGAATTGGCTCAAACTTCCCACACGGAATCCCCATGACCATCAGAAAATACTGTGTTTTCCAATTGTCTTTGGCGACCCCTCTGACACCCCTTCGCGACCCCCTTAAGGGACTCGACCCCCAGGTTGAGAAACACTGTGCTAGTGCCTTCATTCCTAACTCCTCAAGTTCGTATCCTGTTTCCCAGTCAAAAGAATGACAATTTTTCCCGAATTGAGAGTCCAAGCAGCCCCCAAGTTTCAAGAAAGAGAGATTCGGTAGTTTTGTTCTTAAGTTGAATGTGTCTATAAGTTGGAACACGTACATGTTTTAAGTGTAACAGCCTATATATATCGTTTGGTTTCGGATGGCATAGCGAAAGTGATATTTGCTTTGCTGCCTAGGCCCCTGTTCACATCACTTTCTGTTCCTGCAATAATTGGAATTTGAGAAATTTGTCGAATGTATTGTCGAAGGCTTTCATGGCTGGAGTCACTGGGTTGTTGTAGGTTTTTCGGGCTATATGGCCATGTTCTAGAGGCATTCTCTCCTGATGTTTCGCCTGCATCTATGGCAAGCATCCTCAGAGGTTGTGAGGTCTGTTGGAACTAGGAAAATTGGTTTATATATCTGTGGAATGACCAGGGTGGGACAAAGGACTCTTGTCTGTTGCAGCTAGGTGTGAATGTTTCAATTGGCCACCTTGATTAGCATTTGATGGCCTGGCAGTTTTTAGGTGTGGCTTGTTACTGCCTGGAGGAATTCCTTGTTGAGAGGTGATTAGCTGTTCCTGGTTGTTTCTTGTCTGGAGTTGCCCTGTGTTTGAGTTTTGTTTTTTATTTACTGTTATAATTTTTAGAGTTTAATACTTGTAGCCAGATTTTTGTTCATTTTCATGGTTTCTTCCTTTCTGTTGAAATTGTCCACATGCTTTTATAACATGTAAAAAGCAGCATTGAAGTTTAATCATAGTACGCTGTAATTCTGTGGGATTTTACAATAATATAGGGGGGGGGGGGAGAAAAAAATATATAAAAGGTTTCTACAAATACACTAAAGAAAAGAAAGGGAGGAAAGGCATCAAAAGGTAACACACGTACAATGTAATTTTGCAGGTTTGGCCCACATTCTCCAATGCCAGACCTTCACCTGTGAAGTACAGGTGCAGAAAAAGAAAGGGATAAGAAAAAAAAGCTCTAAATTCCCTGATGGTAGAAGGAGAAAAGAGGAGAAGGAGGCCAAGCAGGGCCTGCTTAAAATTCAGAAGGAAAGCTGCGCCCCACTTTTGCCGCTTCCTGTGTGTAGGAGGTGTTTGTAGTGATAATTTTGAGGAAAGCCATGAGTCCACAAACAAACAAACAAACAAACACATTCCGTGTGCGGGTGCAGATCTCCCCTTCTGACTAATAGCATGCGAGGCTCCAAATATATTTATGTAAGGATTGCAGAGCCTTCAGGGAAGGAAAGAAGGAAGGACTACGAAGGAGGAAAAGATGGATGGGAGGAATGAGATCAATGTAAGGAAGGAGATTGGGAAGGAAGGGGAAGGGAAGGGAAGGAAGGAAGGTGAGATTGAGGAGGAGAGAAAAAAGGAGAAACAAAGAAGGAAGGAAGAAAGGAAGGAAGGAAGGAGAGGAGGAGGGAAGAAAAGGAGGGAGGGGAGGGAAGGAAGGCAGGAAGGAGAAAGAGTGGGGAGGAGGGGGAGGAGGGAAGGGAGGGAAGGAAGAAAGAAGGAAGGAAGGAGAGTTAAGGAAGAAGGAAGAACTAGAAGAAAGGAAAAGAAGGAGAGGTTAGGAAGGAGGGAGGAAGGAAGGAGAGTTGGTGGAGGAGTGAAGAGAAGGGAGGGAAGGAAGGAAGGAGGGAAGGAGAGGTAGGAAGGAAAGGAAGAAGGAAGGAAGGAAGAGAGGGGGAGGAGGAGGGAAAGAGAAGGGGAGAGGAAGGAGAGGGGAAGAAGGAGAGGGAGGAGGGAAGAGAAGGAGGGAGGAAAGGAGGGAGGAAGGAAAGGAAGGAAGGAAGGAAGGAAGGAAGGAAGGAAGGAAGGGAGGGAAGGAGGAGGGAAGGAAGGAGGGAAGGTGAGGAGGAAGGAGGGAAGGGAGAGGAAGGAAGGAAGGAGAGGGAAGGAAGGAAGGAGGGAAGGAAAGGAAGGAAGGAAGGAGAGTTGGTGGAGGAGGGAAGAGAAGAGAGGGAAGGAAGGAAGGAGAGGGAGGGAGGGAGGGAAGGAAGGAAGGAAGGAAGGAAGGAAGGAAGGAAGGAAGGAGAGTTGGTGGAGGAGGGAAGAGAAGAGAGGGAAGGAAGGAGAGGGAGGGAAACAAGTTGAAGAAGGAAGGGAGGAAGGAAGGAAGGAAGGAAGGAAGGAAGGAAGGAAGGAAGGAAGGAAGGAGAGTTGGTGGAGGAGGGAAGAGAAGAGAGGGAAGGAAGGAAGGAGAGGGAGGGAGGGAGGGAGGGAGGGAAGAAAGGAAGGAAGGAAGGAAGGAAGGAAGGAAGGAAGGAAGGAAGAAGGAAGGAAGGAAGGAAGGAGAGTTGGTGGAGGAGGGAAGAGAAGAGAGGGAAGGAAGGAGAGGGAGGGAGGGAGGGAAGGGAGGGAGGGAGGGAGGAAGGAAGGAAGGAAGGAAGGAAGGAAGGAAGGAAGGAAGGAAGGAGAGTTGGTGGAGGAGGGAAGGAAGGAGAGAAGGAGAGTTAAGGAAGAAGGAAGAACTAGAAAAAGAAAGGAAAAGGAGGAGAGGCTGGGGAAGAAGGAGGGAGGGAAGTCCCAACAGAAAGGCTTCTGGCTCTAGTGGTACTTCAGTTTTTAAGGTGTTTGCAATATCCTTGTAAATTATAATCCCGATATTTTTTTTACTTTAGGACAATTCTAGCGTTTTTTTCTAAATGACTTCTGTCATGTCAGGATTTGCCCAAAGTATCCAAGCCTTTAGGGAAAGTTGAGATGTGACTTTGTCTCTGACCTATTTATTGGGGGTGGCGAAGGAAGGGTCTTGGCAATCGATAGAACCGTCCTTATAGCTGAAGAGTTGAGCTTTTTGTCTGAGGAGAACCTCTTCCCACTCATTTTAGCTTTGCTTGATAGTTCCTTCCTCCAAAAGGCAAAATAATAATAATAATACCACTCCTGGAAAGATGTTATTCACCAGGTGATCTGGACCTCCGGTACCTGGAGTCACCTTGGCCGCTGTTATGAAACGTGTCCAGGAAGAAGACCTCTTCTTTGAAGGATGTGCAGGTGAAGCCTCAACTCCTTGAAGTGCCAAACTTCTTTCGTCTCCAAATGCCAGGGCCACTGCCTCCCACTGCTGGGAAGAGCTTAATGGCCCTTGCAAATGTCAGCTCCCAGGAACAGCTTAAAAGCAGCCACGTTTCAGTGGATGGAGGAGAGGAGATGGAGCCGGAAAGTGCCTCAGAGGAGGAGGAGGATTCCTTCTCTGAGGAAAAGAGTCCTGGGATGGATGGAGGAGCTGCTTGTGGCTGGTCCGGATCTGAAGGGGATTAGGTCCGTGTCCCCTCTCCTCCCCAGGTTCCTGCTAGGATCTTCTTTCAAAACAACAGCCCATATTTCTAGAATGTGCAGAAGATTCATAGAATTCTAGAGTTGGAAGAGACCCCAAGGGCCATCCAGTCCATCCCCTTCCCATGGAAATGAAAACATCCCAACAGGTGGCCATCCTGCCTCTCCAGAGAAGACAACTCCATTGGACTCCCAAATCTGCCATATATTCCACTGCCAAAGAGTTCAATCCATCAGGAGCTTCTTCCTAATGTGGAGGTGGAATCTTTTCCTGCAATTTGAAGCTGTTGCTCCATTGTGTCCCAGTCTCCAGGGCCGCAGAATACTATCTTGCTGCTTTCAGCTTTGCGCATGAAGAAGTCCTTCCATCTGTCTGAAGTGCATGTATACACACACACACACACACACACACACACATGTAGTCATAGAACCATACAATCCAAGAATCATTGAATCATAGAATAATAGAGTTTATTTATTTTATTATTTATTTGCGGTGTTTTTATCTTACTCCGTTGGACTATTTGCAGCTCCCAAACAGTCTTCAAAGGCAATCCCACATATAGTGCATTGTAGTAGTCTAAACATGTTATAATAAGAGCATGGATCACTGTGGTCAAGTCTGACTTCCCAAGGTATGGGCACAACTGGTGCACAAGTCTTAGTTGTGCAAACGCCCCCCTGGCCACCGCTGACACCTGGGGTTCCAGGCTCAGTGATGAGTCCAGGAGGACTCCCAGACTGTGAACCCACGCCTTCAGGGGGACTGTAATCCCGTCCAGCACAGGCTGTAACCCTGGATCCTGTTTGGCCTTGCAACTGACCAGGAGGACCTCTGTCTTGTGTGGATTCAACTTGAATTTGTTTGCCCTCATCCAGACTGTCACAGCAGCCAGGCACCAGTTCAGGACCTGAACAGCTTCCTTAATAGTTGGCGAAAAGGAGTAGTAGAGTTGGACGTCATCTGTGTACAAGTGACTCCAAAACTCCATATGAGTTTTGAAAGAGACTGACTACATGGGTCATCTAACCTGCTGCTATGCAGGAAAACCTCAAGCAAAACACCCCTGGCAGATGGCCATCCAATCTCTGTTCCAAGGAAGGAGCCTCCACCAGACTCTGAGGCAGAGAGTTCCACTACAGAACAGCTCTTCTTACAGTCAGAAAGTTCTTCCTAATGTTCAAGTGGAATCTCCATCCCTGTCACTTGGACCCATGGCTCCATTGAGTCCTAGTTTACAGGGCAGCAGAAAACAAGGCTGTGCCCTCTTCCTTGAGACACCCTGTAGTTGGAAGGGACTCCAAGGGCCATCCAGTCCAACCCCTCTAATGCCATAAAGTTAGACACAACCAATCCCTCACAATAGATGTCCATCCAGCCTCTGCTTGAAAGCCTCCACAGAAGGAGACTCCACCGGACCCCCAAGTTGCAGAAGATTGCACCATTGAACAGCTCCTACCATCACAAAGCTCCTCCTAGTGTTTGAGTGGAATCTCTTTTCCTGCCATTTGACTCCTAGACTCCAGAGCAGCAGGACAGAAGCCTTCTCTCTTCTCAATATTGAAACTTCCTCTCAGATATTGAAATTCACTCAACCTTCTCTACTCCAAGCTAAAGATATCCAGATTCTCATAGAGCTTGGCTTCAAGACCTTTGTCTCATAGACTCAAAGAGTTGGAAGAGATCTCATGGGCCATCCAGTCCAACCCCATTCTGCCAAGAATCATAGAATCATAGAATCAAAAAGTTGGAAGAGACCTCCTGGGCCATCCAGTCCAACCCCATTCTGCCAAGAAGCAGGAATATTGCATTCAAATCACTCCTGACAGATGGCCATCCAGTCTCTGTTTAAAAGCTTCCAAAGAAGGAGCCTCCACCACACTCCGAGGCAGAGAGTTCCACTGCTGAACGGCTCTCACAGTCAGGAAGTTCTTCCTCATGTTCAGGTGGAATCTCCTTTCTTGTAGTTTGAAGCCATTGTTCCTTGTCCTAATCTCCATGGAAGCAGTAAACAAGCTTGCTCCCTCCTCCCTGTGGCTTCCTCTCTGTTGGTGGTCCTTCTTGGAACCCCTTCCATCTTGTCCATGTCCTTCTGGAATGGTGAGACCCAGTATTCCAAGTGAGGTCTGACCTAGGCATGGACATGGGCCAGTAGGCTGTTAGGAATGGTGGGAGTTGAAGTCCAAAACACCTGGAGGACCCAAGTTTGCCCAGGCTACTCCAACCCTTGCAGATGCAACTTCTGTGACTCTCTCTTGGGCTTTCCTTTTCCTGGCAAAGGATGGCTGGGCATTTTTCTTGCCTTGAAGCTTCAGCTTGGTTTTGGGGCCTCTTTGAGCCTGCTCCCTCAATGTGGCCTGAGTTTCCTTGGGCAGAGCTTTCTCCTTGGCTTCATCCTCCCGTTCCTCTCTGTCCTGTCCTCTGCATTTCTTTGGAGAGGCTTCTGGACCGGCTGTTGAAGAAGCCAAGCGTCACGAGGAGGCAGGAGGCCCTCGTTCTGGAGATGCGCTGCCATCCGACATGTCCTTCCCTTTGAACATGAAAAAAGGACAAGAACCGAAGGAAAGGTGAACTGGGGCCGCGTTCCAGCATCAGCAGAATCGAGCACACCGAGCATTTTAGTGGAAGAAGAAGCACATCACCTAGCACAGTGGTTCTCAACCTTCCTAATGCCGTGACCACCATGTTGTGGTGACCCCCAACCATAACGTTATTTTCATGGCTACTTCTTCAATTTTGCTGTTGTTATGAATCGTAATATAAATATCCGATATGCAGGATGTATTTTCATTCACTGGACCAAATTTGGCACAAATACCTGATACGCCCAAATTTGAATACTGGTGGGGTTGGAGGGGATTGATTTTGTCATTTGGGAATGTTGGAGTTGCTGGGATTTATAGTTCACCTAAAATCAAAGAGCCTTTTGAATTCCACCAATGGTGGAATTGAATCAAACTTGGCACACAGAATTCCCATGGCCAAGAGAAATACTGGGAGAGTTTGGTGGACACTGACCTTGAGTTTTTGGAGTTGTAGTTCACCTACATCCATAGAACACCGTGGACTCAAACAGCAATGGATCTGGATCAAACTTGGCACAGATAATCAATATGCCCAAATGTAAACACTGGTAGAGTTTGGAGAAAATAGACCTTGCCATTTGAGAGTTGTAGTTGCTGGGATTCATAGTTCACCCACAATTTTATTTTTATTTATTTTGTCATGTCAGATCAACCAGACAATTATAATACATTTCTAACATAACAAAGCAAACAAACAGATAAAATACAACATTTGTGAGTTTGGTAGTTGGTTAAATGTCCTTTGACCAGTATCTGGCCACTTGGAGTGCTTCTGGTGTTGCTGCAAGAAGGTCCTCCATTGTGCATGTGGCAGGGCTCAGGTTGCATTGCAGCAGGTGGTCAGTGGTTTGCTTTTCTCCACACTCGCATGTTGTGGATTCCACTTTGTAGCCCCATTTCTTGAGGTTGGCTCTGCATCTCGTGGTGCCAGAGCGCAGTCTGTTCAGCGCCTTCCAAGTCACCCAGTCTTCTGTGTGCCCAGGGGGGAGTCTCTCATTGGTATCAGCCATTGATTGAGGTTCTGGGTTTGAGCCTGCCACTTTTGGACTCTCGCTTGCTGAGGTGTTCCAGCGAGTGTCTCTGTAGATCTTAGAAAACTATTTCTTGATTTAAGTCGTTGACGTGCTGGCTGATACCCAAACAGGGGATGAGCTGGAGATGTCCCTGCCTTGGTCCTTTCACTATTGGCTGCTACCACAATTCGCCCACATTGAAATAGCATTCTGAATCCCACCAATGATAGAATTGGACCAAACTTCCCACGCAGAACACCCATGACAAGGAGAAAATACTATGTTTTCTGATGGTCTTTGGTGACCCGTCTGACACCCCCTCGCGACCCTCACAGGGGTCCCGACCCCCAGGTTGAGAACCACTGACCTAGCAGTTTCCGTGGGAGCGAGTAAAGAGCTGCTCATCCCCGGTGTGTGTCATCTGCTGAAGGAGGAAGGCAGGATGGAGGAAGCCCAACAGCCAAGGCTGCCTCCAGACCAGTGGTTCTCAACCTTCCTAACGCTGCAACCCCTTAATACAATTCCTCATGTTGTGGTGACCCCCAACCATAAATTATTTTCGTTGCTACTTCATAACTGGAATTTTGCTACTGTTATGAATCGTCATGTAAATATCTGATAGGCAGGATGTATTTTCATTCTCTGGATCTTGGGAGTTGTAGTTGCTGGGATTTATAGTTCACCTACAATCAAAGAGCATTCTGAACTCCACCAGAGATGGAATTGACCCAAACTTGGCACACAGAATAGCAAAAAATAATGAAAGGGTTAGGTGAGCATTGGCCTTGAGTTTGGGAGTTGTAGTTCACCTATCTCCAGAAAGCACTGTGGACTCAAACAATGATAGATCTGGACTAAACTTGGCACGAATACTCAATATGCCCAAATGTGAACACTGTTGGGAGTTTGGGGAAAATAGACCTTGACATTTGGGAGTTGTAGTTGCTGGGATTCATAGTTCACCCACGATGAAATAGCATTCTGAACCCCACCAATGATAGAATTGGACCAAACTTCCCACGCAGAACACCCATGACAAAGAGAAAATACTATGTTTTCTGATGGTCTTTGGTGACCCCTCTTACTTACTTACTTACTTAGGCGATCCTTCTTTTTCCGAGGATGATTGTCTTCCAATATTCTTGTGGGTCCGTATGTGGCTGTGGAGCCCTATTCTTGTTCTGCATCTTCTTCCGCAGTGAGGGCATTGGTTTCCAGGTGGAAGGCGGTCTCGAGGATGCTTGTCTTCCAGATGTGGTGTCTTGGTGGTGGGTCCATAGGTGGCTGTGGAGCCCTACTCTTGAGGACATCAGTTTCCAGGTGGAAGGTGGTCCTGGTCAGGGTTGGCTTGACAAGCCTTCTTCTTGGCATGTTTCTCCCTTTCACCCTCCATTTGTGCCTCTTCAAATTCTACAGCACTGCTGGTCACAGCTGACCTCCAGCTGGAGCGTTCAAGGGCCAGGGCTTCCCAGTTCTCAGTGTCTATGCCAGAGTTTTTAAGGTTGGCTTTGAGCCCATCTTTCAATCTCTTTTCCTGTCCACCAACATTCCGTGACCCCTCTGACACCTCCTCGCGACCCCCACAGGGGTCCCGACCCCCAGGTTGAGAACCACTGACCTAGCAGTTTCCGTGGGAGCCAGTAAGGAGCTGCTCATCCCCGGTGTGTGTCATCTGCTGAAGGAGGAAGGCAGGATGGAGGAAGCCCAACAGCCAAGGCTGCCTCCAGATGGTGCCAAACGCGCTCCAAGTACCGTTGTCCTCTTTCTTCCTCCTTGACCGTTGGAGAGGAGCGCTGTCCAGAGCCGGTGAGTGAGTCCGGTGCCGAAGGGGTCACCTGCGCCTCCCAACAGGCCCTTGCCCGCCTGCCTGTGTGCAGAAGGCCCTCCGTCACGTGCCGCTTCTGTTTCCTTAGAGACAACGGAGGGGGAGGAAGGCGGCTGTCTTTGGATGCTCTTTGGATGCTCTTCGGCAGCGAAGGCAGGGAGGCAGTCGCCTCCGAGCGTGGAAGGTTTGCCCTCTTGGCTTTCTTCTCCTTCTCCTCTCCTTCTCCAGGGCTGGTGACTTTTTTGGGATGCTGTGAGCCAAATGACCACCTTTTCCCCAGCATCTCTCCGCTTGGCGACAGGCAGCTGGGATGCTGGAGGAGGCAGACAAAGCAAGTTCTGGGCGCTTTACTTCTTGTTGTAGAGCGATTGCAAAGGCAGCTTGAGAGGAGGGGGAACGTACGCTGGAGGGGGCTTCTCCTCTGCTTTCCCAAGAGCGGCTGGCCAGGCTTTCAGAGCGCTGCCCTCCTTTGTGAAGCGGCATCTTCCCGGCAGGACAAAAGGGCTCTTAACCAGAGAGAGGGAAGGAGGAGGCGGGCGGGCAGCTGGAAGCGGCTGGAGAGACAGCTGGGCTGCTGCTGCTGCTGCTGTTTACCCCTGGAAGGTGAGTAGCTGTGGGCTGAGGAGTGGACAGGTGAACTGGGCTCACGGTCTGGCTCCGGCCACCAAGGGGATCTCCAGAAACAGCCAACCCAGGGCTTTTCTGAGCCACCTCCAAGGTGCATGAGGGAGCAAGCTTGTTTTCTGCTTCCTTGGAGACTAGGACGCGGAACAATGGCTTCAAACTACAAGAGAGGAGATTCCATCTGAACATGAGGAAGAACTTCCTGACTGTGAGAGCCGTTCAGCAGTGGAACTCCCTGCCCCGGAGTGTGGTGGAGGCTCCTTCTTTGGAAGCTTTTAAGCAGAGGCTGGATGGCCATCTGTCAGGGGTGATTTGAATGCAATATTCCTGCTTCTTGGCAGAGGGGGTTGGACTGGATGGCCCATGAGGTCTCTTCCAACTCTTTGATTCTATGATTCTATGATTCTCCCCATCGATGCCCGCCGTCTTTCACTCTCTGGACCTTTGGCAACGCTAGCGGAAGTTTTAGCGCCCACAAGTCCTCCTCTTTGAACCAGGTCAGTGTTTGCTTTGCGACCCTAAGCCCTTTATTGTCCTTGGGGAGATGGACACTTCCTCCAGGTGGAGAATCCAGATCTGGATACCTTTTCTGGTTGCATTGCTTAGGTGATGGGCAACCTTTTGAGCTTGGCGTGTCAAAATTTGCCAAAAACCTAAGCATAACTTGAGTGGAGTGTCACTTTGAGAAAAAAAAACCCATAATTTTGCAATATTTATAGTTTAAATAAGAAAAAATGTATTATCTGTGCTGAGTTATGGAGTGAACAATGCTCAAACATGTAGATGTTAAATTTGTAGAGCCTTTTACAAATTTAAGGATGGAATTAGATTGGCTCTTATAAGGTGTACTTCTCTGTATGTGGCCGCATGTGTCTGCGTGTCATCAAAAATAGCCATGCGTGTCAGTGCTGACACACGTGTCATAGGTTCACCATCACGGGCTTAGGCGATCTCTCATTGTCCGAGTAGGATTGTCCTCCAAGATTGGTGTCCTGGTGGTGGGTCCGTAGGTGACTGTGGAGCCCTATTCTTGACCTGCATCTTCTCCTGCCGTGAGGGCATCAGTTTCCAGGTGGAAGGTAATCCTGGTCAGGGTTAGCTTGATGCACCTTCCTCTTGGCATACCTCTCTCCCTCACCCTTCATTTGTGCCTCTTCAAATTCTACAGCACTGCTGGTCACTGCTGACCTCCAGCTGGAGCACTCAAGGGCCAGGGCTTCCTAGTTCTCAGTGTCCACACCAGAGTGTTTAAGGTTGGCTTTGAGCCCATCTTTCAATCTATTTTCCTGTCCTCCAACATTCCATTTTCTGTATTGTCGAAGGCTTTCATGGCCGGAATCACTGGGTTGTTGTAGTTTTTTTCGGGCTATATGGCCATGGTCTGGAGGCATTCTCTCCTGATGTTTCACCTGCATCTATGGCAAGCATCCTCAGAGGTAGTGAGGTCTGTTGGAAGTAGGAAAAATGGGTTTATATATCTGTGGAATGACCAGGGTGAGACTCGTCTGCTGGAGCTAGGTGTGAATGTTTCAACTGACCACCTTGATTAGCATATAATGGCCTGGCAGTGCCTAGAGCAAACTTTTGTTGAGAGGTAATTAGATGTCCTAGTAAAAGTTTGCTCCAGGCACTGTCAGGCCATTATATGTTAATCAAGGTGGTCAGTTGAAACATTCACACCTAGCTCCAGCAGACAAGAGTCCTTTGTCCCACCCTGGTCATTCCACAGATATATAAACCCTTTTTCCTAGTTCCAACAGACCTCACTACCTCTGAGGATGCTTGCCATAGATGCAGCGAAACGTCAGGAGAGAATGCCTCTAGACCATGGCCTATAGCCCGGAAAAACCTACAACAACCCACATTCCATTTTCTGTTCTTGAGTTCAGAGTAGAGCAACTGCCCCAGATTATTAATAATAATCTGGTCGCATGATGCCAAGATGTACAGGGAGGGTGAGCTGGGGCACGAGAAGGAAGGGATCTTCCTCCAGCAATAGTGGAAGAGAGGGGCAAAATCATGTCTCTGTGCCCAGATCTTTTGGGAAGGCTCATTTGGGGAGAAACGCTGTGTTTTGTTTTCTTGTTTAAGCAGCCATTGCATTTCTAAGCCCCATGCTTTTCCCTTTCCTCTTTCCCCTTTGGTTGAGAGATAATTTGTGCAAAGAAATGGTTCCACGAAATAGCCACTGAGAATTCCCTAGAAAGCCCCATGAATCCAGAAGAGTTGGAAGTCTTGTGGATCTACGGATCTGCTCCGTCTTCCACTTAGGCTCAGACTGTCATCTTCAGATATAGTCTTCGTCCTCTTCAAACTACAAGAGAGGAGATTCCATCTGAACATGAGGGAGAATTTCCTGACTGTGAGAGCCGTTCAGCAGTGGAACTCTCTGCCCCGGAGTGTGGTGGAGGCTCCCTCTTTGGAAGCTTTGAAACAGAGGCTGGATGGCCATCTGTCAGGGGTGATTTGAATGCAATATTCCTGCTGGAAAGTGCCGCAAAGGAGGAAGAAGATAAACATGAGCCAACAATGTGATGTGGCGGCAAAAAAAGCCAATGGGATTTTGGCCTGCATCAATAGGAGCCTAGTGTCTAGATCTAGGGAAGTCATGCTCCCCATGCTCTATTCTGCCTTGGTTAGACCACACCTGGAATATTGTGTCCAATTCTGGGCACCACAATTCAAGAGAGATATTGACAAGCTGGAATGTGTCCAGAGGAGGGCGACTAAAATGATCAAGGTCTGGAGAACAAACCCTATGAGGAGCGGCTTAAGGAGCTGGGCATGTTTAGCCTGAAGAAGAGAAGGCTGAGAGGAGATATGATAGCCATGTATAAATATGTGAGAGGAAGCCACAGGGAGGAGGAGGGAGCAAGCTTGTTTTCTGCTTCCTTGGAGACTAGGACGCGAACAATGGCTTCAAACTACAAGAGAGGAGATTCCATCTGAACATGAGGAAGAATTTCCTGACTGTGAGAGCCGTTCAGCAGTGGAACTCTCTGCCCCGGAGTGTGGTGGAGGCTCCTTCTTTGGAAGCTTTTAAACAGAGGCTGGATGGCCATCTGTCAGGGGTGATTTGAATGCAATATTCCTGCTTCTTGGCAGAATGGGGTTGGACTGGATGGCCCATGAGGTCTCTTCCAACTCTTTGATTCTATGATTCTATGATTCTTCTGTTTCAGTGATTTTGGAAACTTTTGCCTGGAAGAGCTGGGTTTGACTTCCACCTCGTCTGCAATTAGACTTCCTGTGTGATAGCTCGCTGCCTCTGCTTGCCATCTCTAGAATCAAAACAGTTGTGATAAAATAGTAGAGTCCTAGAATGATAGCATTGTGCGGGTCCCAAGAAATCAAGTAGTCTAAGGCAGGGATTCACTGCTCAAGAAGCCTCAGAGATGGACCTCCAACTTCTCCTTAAATACATCCAGGGAAGGAAGTACGAGAAGGTCTTGTAGCCATGGCTCCTGCTGACCAGGGGAACCGTTGTACCACTGGGCCGGGCAAATCTGTATTTGTGACATTTGAGAAGGTGAAGGACTATGAACACAAAGGATGAGCAGGAAAGTGTTCTTCAGAGGAGGTGGCCAAAGTGGGTCGAGGGTCTGGAGACCAAGTCCTGGGAGGATCTGCTGGGGCATTTGGCCTGAAGGAGAGAAGGTCAAGCGGGGTCATGAGAGCCACCTTTACATCTGCTTTAGCGACAGGCAGGGATATCCTGCGGAGCAAGGAGCAAACCCATATCCTGCTCCAGAGACGGAGACACAGTAGAGCCATGGATCCAAACTTCAGGAAAAGAGGTTCCATCTAAACCAGTGTTTCTAAACCTGGGGGTTGGAGCAGGTACTGGCTTGTTCAGTGGACTCTCCTCTGCAGTTCCATTTTGGCGGGAAGCCTTCGCATTGAATGGTTGTGTTGTTAAAATGCGAAGTATGGAAGCCTGTGCAGACAGTCGGTCAATGCGACTTAAGCAACGTGCAGTCATTGAATTCTTGAGAGCAGTCTGCATATGCGTGGCCAGACTTATATGAGGGTTGAATGAAAAGTAATGCCTCCACCTTCATAACTCCTCAACAGATGGCAGTACTGGTATGCGGCAGGTACTGGCTTGTTCAGTAGACTCTCCTCTACAGTTCCATTTTGGTGGGAAGCCTTAGCATTGAACGGTTGTGTTGTTAAAGTGCGAAGTATGGAACCTTGCGCAGACGGTTGGTTAAAGCGACTTAAGCAAGGTGTAATCATTGAATTATTGACAACAGAAGGTGTCACCCCAAAGGAGATTCATAAGAGAACGCCAGCTGTTGTATTGTCGAAGGCTTTCATGGCCGGAATCACTGGGTTGTTGTAGGTTTTTTCGGGCTATATAGCCATGTTCTAGAGGCATTTTCTCCTGACGTTTCGCCTGCATCTATGGCAAGCATCCTCAGAGGTAGTGAGGTCTGAGGATGCTTGCCATAGATGCAGGCGAAACGTCAGGAGAAAATGCCTCTAGAATCATAGAATCAAAGAGTTGGAAGAGACCTCATTGGCCATCCAGTCCAACCCCCTGCCAAGAAGCAGGAATATTGCATTCAAATCACCCCTGACAGATGGCCATCCAGCCTCTGTTTACAAGCTTCCAAAGATGGAGCCTCCACCACACTCCGGGGCAGAGAGTTCCACTGCTGAACGGCTCTCACAGTCAGGAAGTTCTTCCTCATGTTCAGATGGAATCTCCTCTCTTGTAGTTTGAAGCCATTGTTCCGCGTCCTAGTCTCAAGGAAGCAGAAAACAAGCTTGCTCCCTCCTCCCTGTGGCTTCCTCTCACATATTTATACATGACTATCATATCTCCTCTCAGCCTTCTCTTCTTCAGGCTAAACATGCCCAGCTCCTTAAGCCGCTCCTCATAGGGCTTGTTCTCCAGACCCTTGATCATTTTAGTCGCCCTCCTCTGGACACATTCCAGCTTGTCAATATCTCTCTTGAATTGTGGTGCCCAGAATTGGACACAATATTTCAGATGTGGTCTAACCAAAGCAGAATAGAGGGGTAGCATTACTTCCTTAGATCTAGACACTATGCTCCTATTGATGCAGGCCAAAATCCCATTGGCTTTTTTTGCCGCCACATCACATTGTTGGCTCATGTTTAACTTGTTGTCCACGAGGACTCCAAGATCTTTTTCACACGTACTGCTCTCGAGCCAGGCATTGTCCCCCATTCTGTATCTTTGCATTTCATTTTTTCTGCCAAAGTGGAGTATCTTGCATGTGTCACTGTTGAACTTCATTTTGTTAGTTTTGGCCCATCTCTCTAATCTGTCAAGATCGTTTTGAATTCTGCTCCTGTCCTCTGGACTATTGACTCTCCCTCCCAATTTGGTGTCGTCTGCAAACTTGATGATCTAGAACATGGCCATATAGCTCGAACAAACCTACAACAACCCATGCCAACTCTTTATGGGGATTGTGTTGATGTGAGGACTGTGCGTCATTGAGCGAGTAAGTTTAAAGATGTTGAGGTGGGAACATCTGACTTGCATGACAAACAAAGAGTTGGGTGTCCTGTGACAGCAACCACAGAGTTTCACAAGCAAAAGGTTGACAGATTGATTCAGGACGATCGTCGTATCCCTCAGAGAGAAATTTCAAGCATAATTGGCATTTCAAAAGAATGTGTGGGTCACATTATTGCTTTGCTTGGCTATCAGAAGATCTGTGCACGATGGGTACCCAGGATGCTGACGCCTGAAATGAAAGCGCACAGACTTGAAACTTCAGAGACTGGATCTCACCACCGTACGGCATCCTCCATACAGTCCAGATTTAGCATCGTCTAACTTCCATCTGTTTCCGATAATGAAAGAAGATCTGCGGGGACATCATGATGCTTCTGATGAAGACGTTGAAAGAACTGTGAGACGCTGGTTGCGGAAACAGAGTGTCAACTTCTTCCGTGTCGGCTTCAGAAAACTTATTTATTGTTGGCAGAAATGTATCCAATTGTCTGGTGATTGTGTTGAAAAGTGAATAGTGGTCGTTAAAGGGCACATTCTAAGGATTATTTCTGCGTTTGATTTATTAAAATATTTCCATCCAAACCCAAGTAACAAAGGTGGAGGCATTACTTTTCATTCAAACCCTCATAGACCTTGACATTTGGGAGTTGTAGTTACTGGGATTTATAGTTCACCTACAACCAAAGAGCATTCTGAACCCCACCAATGATAGAATTGGGCCAAACATTGTATACAGAACCCCCATGACCAACAGAAAATACTGGAAGGGTTTGGTGGGTGTTGACCTTGAGTTTTGGAGTTGTAGTTCACCTACATCCAGAGAGCACTGTGGACTCAAACAATGATGGATCTGGACCAAACTTGGCACAAATACTCAATATGTTCAAATGTGAACACTGGTGGAGTTTGGAGAAAATAGACCTTGACATTTGGGAGTTGCAGTTGCTGGGATTTATAGTTCACCTACAATCAAAGAGCATTCTGAACCCCACCAATGATAGAATTGAGCCAAACTTCATCATACATAGAACCCCCGTGACCAACAGAAAATACTGGAAGAGTTTGGTGGGCGTTGACCTTGAGTTTTGGAGTTCACCTGCATCCAGAGAGCACTGTGGACTCAAACAAGGATGGATCTGGACCAAACTTGGCACAAATGCTCCATATGCCCAAATGTGAACACTGGTGGAGTTTGGGAAAATAGACCTTGACATTTGGGGGTTGTCGTTGCTGGGATTCATAGTTCACCTACAACAAAAGAGCATTCTGAACCCCACCAATGATAGAATTGGGCCAAACATCATACATAGAACCCCCGTGACCAACAGAAAATACTGGAAGAGTTTGGTGGGCGTTGACCTTGAGTTTTGGAGTTCACCTGCATCCAGAGAGCACTGTGGACTCAGACAATGGTGGATCTGGACCAAACTTGGCACGAATGCTACATATGCCCAAATTTGAACACTGGTGGAGTTTGGAGAAAATAGACCTTGTCATTTGGGATTGTAGTTGCTGGGATTTATAGTTCATCTACAATAAAATAGCATTCTGAACCCCACCAATGATAGAATTGGGCCAAACATCATACATAGAACCCCCATGACCAACAGAAAATACTGTGTTTTCTGATGGTCTTTGCGTTCGCTGAGAGTGTCCTGTATTATAGTCCTATTCCTTTGGAGCCCCTTCCCCTTTTCTACGGGGGTCTTGGGAGCTGGTACTCTAGGCTCATCCCTTCCTTCCTCCTTTCAAAAGGGAAAACAAATGGCAGAGGACAGGGATGCACTCAGATGGAAAACCAAATCTATCACGAGGCTCCGGGAAGCAACTGTCAAAATGATGGGAAATCACATTCCAATCAAATCTTTTGACGCTGAATAAAGGATGGCATTAGAGTCCTTGTGTTGGCTCCTGGAAGCCCATTCAGCGCTCCGTGGAGAGTGTGAGAATCCATTCCTGCTCAGAGATAATCAACAAACCATTCACTCTCCCCGTTGGGCTCGTCTTTTCGCTTTCTATGCAAAGTTGCAGATGGAAATAAGCTGCAGCTGAAGGGGAGATTTGGTTTCTGCTGCTGAAGCAGAAGCCGGAGAACAGCCCAACTGAGCCTCCCTCTCTTCTGCGCTCATCCCGCATCCAGGCAGAGTTCCCTTTTGAGGGCTTTGAGGAGGAGTGGGGTGGTCTAGACATTTGCTTCCAGTTCTTATATTTAAAAAAACCCAGTTAATCCCTCCTTTTGCACAGACCTCACTCAATAACAATAGAATCGTGCAACTGGAAAGGCCTACAAGGGCCATCTATTTCTAGGTGCAAAGATGAGTGCAGACACAGACTGCAACCAGGAAATCAGGAGACGCTTCCTTCTTGGGAGGAGAGCAATGTCCAATCTTGATAAAATAGTGAAGAGTAGAGACTGCACACTGGCAACCAAGATCCGCATAGTCAAAGCAATGGTATTCCCCGTAGTAACCTACGGATGTGAGAGCTGGACCATAGGCAAGGCTGAGAGAAGGAAGAGGGATGCTTTTGAATTGTGATGGAGGAAGTTCTGAGAGTGCCTTGGACCGTGAGAAGATCCAACCAGTCCATCCTCCAGGAAATAAATCCCGACTCCTCATTGGAGGGAAGGAGATGAGAGGCCAAGATGAAGTCCTTTGGCCACATCATGAGGAGAAAGGAAAGGTTAGAGAAGACAATGATGCTGGGGAATGGAAGGAAAAACGAAGAGGTGCCGACCAAAGGCAAGATGGGTGGATGGGTGGCATTCTTGAAGTGACTGGCTTGACCTTGAAGGAGCTGGGGGTGGTGACGGCCAACAGGGAGCTCTGGCATGGGCTGGTCCATGAGGTCATGAAGAGTCGGGAGCGACCGAACGAATGAACAACAACATGGCTTCAAACTACAAGAAAGGAGATTCTATCTGAACATGAGGAAGAACTTCCTGACCGTGAGAGCCATTCAGCAGTGGAACTCTCTGCCCCGGAGTGTGGTGGAGGCTCCTTCTTTGAAAGCTTTTAAACAGTGGCTGGATGGCCATCTGTCGGGGGTGCTTTCAATGCAATATTCCTGCTTCTTGGCAGAACGGGGTTGGACTGGATGGCCCACGAGGTCTCTTCCAACTCATTCTATGATTCTATGAACATCACACCATCCTCCAAGGTAGTTCATATTTCACAGTTGCAGTAAAAAGATGGTTGTGAATGTTCAGCACGAAAGTCTTTTCCTGTAATTTGAAACAGTTGGTTCATGCTTTCTGCTGCTCTATCTCCCTCCATCTTCTGCATGGCATCCCTTTAAGTCTTCTCTTCTCCAGGGTAGAAATCTACTTAGATCTCATTCTTTGTGGGGCTTGGTTTCCACTTCTTTGATTATCTTGGGGGCCTTTTTATGGACTCCCTCCAGCTCTCATTATCTTTTCCAAACTGCAGCGTCCAGAACTGGACACAAGAAGATTGCAGGTGAGGTCTGACCAAAGCAGACGAGAGTGGGGCTAAGACTTCCCTCTGTCTGCTGCGCTCCTGTTAATGCGCCCCAGAATGGCATTCGCCTTTGTAGCTGCCACATCACGTTCGTGTTTAGCTTCCTAACACCTCTCCATCCTTTTCTCTTGTTCCACTTTCAAGCCAAGTGTCAGCAGTCCTATATTTGTCCCTTCCTTGGTAGATGTGCTCCCTGACATTTATCCTTGTTGACATTCACTTTGTTAACTGTTCTTCTTTGTGCCTGCCTTCAACTCACTTGTGAAGGCAAACCCATCATAAGAATTTCCTAACATGTTTTTTTTTTCAGCTGCCTTCCTTTGTGGCAAAGAGATGCCCAGAGATTCCTGGGTTGTCTCGGTCAAACAAGGATTTGAAGAGTAGTCTCCACAATCCTGTGCTCAAACCACTCCACTCCATTGTCTTGTCACATTGCTCTTGTTGGTAGCTGGACTGGCCACGTTGTCCGGATGCCCAACCACCATCTCCAAAGCAGTTGCTCTACTCCAAACGCAAGAATGGAAAATGGAATGTTGGTGGGCAGGAAAAGAGATTCAGAGATGTGCTCAAAGCCAATCTTAAAAACTAGCATAGACATTGAGAACTGGGAAGCCCTGACCCTTGAGTGCTCTTGCTGGAGGTCAGCTGTGACCAGCAGTGCTGTAGAATTTGAAGAGACACAAATGGAGGGTGAAAGGGAGAAACATGCCAAGAAGAAGGCTTGTCAAGCCAACCCTGACCAGGACCACCTTCCACCTGGAAACCGATGTCCTCAAGAGTAGGGCTCCACAGCCACCTATGGACCCACCACCAAGACACCACATCTGGAAGACAATCATCCTCGATGTATTGTCGAAGGTTTTCATGGCCAGAATCACTGGGTTGTTGTAGGTTTTTTCGGACTATATGGCCATGTTTTAGAGGTATTCTCTCATGACATTTCGCCTGCATCTATGGCAAGCATCCTCAGAGGTAGTGAGGTCTGCTGGAGCTAGGAAAATTGGGTTCATATATCTGTGGAATGACCAGGGTGGGACAAAGAACTCTTGTCTGCTGGAGCTAGGTGTCATCCTCGTGCTACGAGGCACCGCCTAAGTAAATAAGTAAAGTAAGTTGGTAATTGTTATCAAGTTGACTTGGACTTATGGCGACCCTACAAATGATAGCCTCCAAGTCACTCTGTCCTTGATTGCCATGCTCAGGCCTCACAAAGTCATGCAGCCAGTATGGCCTCACTTGGAAAGCAAGTCTTCCTCTTTTCCTGCTGCCTTCTCAGGCATGATTGCCTTTTCTAAAGAATCCTGCCTTCTCCTGATGTCTCCAAAATGTGGGAGAGCTAAGACTCCAGAGGACAGGATCAGGATTCAGAAGGACATCAACAGGTTGGAGAGCTGATTGGCCAAAACGAACACAATGAATTCCAACACCTGTAAGATGCTACACTTAGGCAGGAAAAATGAAAGGCAAAGATACAGAGTGGGGGACAATGCCTGACATGACAACAGTCCATGTGAAGAGATCTTGGAGTCTTCATGGAGAACATGGTGAACACGAATCAACAATGTGAAGCTGCAGCTAAAAACATGAATGATATTTTGGGCTGCATCCAAAAGAGTCTAGTGTCCAGATCAAGGGAAGTCCTGGTGCTTCTCTAGTCTGCTTTACTCAGACCTCTTTACCCAAAATAACACCATGTCCAATTCTGGGCACCACAGTTTAAGAGAAATATTGACTATTAGCTGGAAGGGGTCCAGAGGAAGAGGGCAACTAAAAAGATCAAAGTTCTGGAGACCATGAATCCCTATGAGAAACACCTTAAAGAGCTAGATATGTTTAGTCTGCAGAAAAAGAAGTCGAGAGGAGAACTTAGAGCCATGTATAAATATGTGGAAGGGTGTCCTAAGGAAGAGGGAGCAGGTATTTTTCTGCTACCCTGGAGACTAGGTTCACATGACATAGATTCACATGACAGGAAAGGAAATTCCATCTGAACATTATGAAGAACTTCCTGACGGAAAGAAGAGCTGTCCAGCAGTGGAACTCTCTGCCTCAGAATGTGGCTGCCACGATGCCAGGGCTCTGCTGTTATTCAGGCAGAGGTGAATCAAACAACCACCCAGTTGGTGTTAAACAAATTGATTAAAACATCACTTACTTTTTGGCTGTTTTAATAGTACAAAACATGAAACATAAAGACAGCACTCAACCACAGAATATAAAACAAAACTGACAGCAAACACTGTTGCAGGTTCAAGATAACTCCATAGTCAAAAGGTCCAGTACAGTGGTCAAATGCTGAGAGTTCAATGAGCAAAGTCCAGGGATCAAGAGTCTATTCTGTAGTCAAAAGCCAGTCCAGAGATTCAAGGTTCCAGGGTTCCAAGAGTACAGGAGACAGGCCAGGATACTGAAAATCCACAAACCTGGGGAAAAACCAGCAGCATCTACCACCAAAATAAGACAAATACTTTTCTCCTGAAGATCAGTCCCAAGGCTAGCTCCTTATATCCAGAAACACCCAGCTGCAACCCATCTCTTGCATGCCTCCACCCTTGATTGCTTTCACCCATGAACCCTTAATTACAGATTACTCAACCCTTTGGAACTAAGACGTACATTAACCCTTCCATCACCAACTGCTAGGCCTACCACCACCAACCACCATCAACTACAGAACATGATACATGACACTGGTGGAAGCTTCTTCCTTGGAAGGTTTTAAACAGAGGCTGGATGGTCATCTGTCAGGGGTGCTTTGATTGTTCTTTTTCTGCATGGAAGAAGGAGTTGGACTAGATGGCCCATGTGGTGTCTTCTAACTCCATGATTCTGTGATCCTAGTCATCTTGGCTTCTAGAGAGAGCTTGTCCTTGATTTTTTCCAAGACCCATTTTAAGCAGCCAACGACAGACCTCTCCTTGAGTTCACCTTCATTTCAAATGTGTCGGCTTCCTTCCTTCCAGCTTTTCTCACTGTCCAGCTTTCACACCGTTCTATAGAAGTGGGGGACGCAATGGCCGGGAGCATCCTTCCTTTGATTTATCAGTGATCATTCCTAGTTCGTCTGTGGCTTCCCTTCCAAGTCTTTGTCTACTTCTGATTTCTTGGCTGCATGCTCCGTTCTCATTAGTGATGGAGTCTGGAAAACTTGGAACCATTTCAATGTCTTCATTATCTACTTTTAAGCTATGTAAATCATCTGTGGTCATTATTTGTTTTCTTCGTTTTCAGCTGTAAACCTTCCTTGGCCCTTTCTTCAGGAATCCTTCCAAGTCTTTGCTTTTTTCCCCTGACTCTGGCATGGTGTCACCTGCATCTCTTACGTGCTTGATGTACCTGTAACATTCGCACAGTTAAAGCTTGTGCGCCAGCTGCGCCCGTACCTTGGGAAGTCTGACTTGGCCACAGTAGTCCACACTCTTGTTACATCCCGTATAGACTACTGCAATGCTCTCTACGTGGGGTTGCCTTTGAAGACGGTCCGGAAGCTTCAACTAGTCCAACGAATGGCAGCCAGGTTGCTAACAGGAGCAGCGCTCAGGGAGCATACAACCCCCCTGTTGCGCCAGCTCCACTACCGGGCTCAATTCAAAGTGCTGGCCTTGCCCTATAAAGCCCTAAATGGTTCTGGCTCAACTTACCTGTCCGAACGAATCTTCCCTTATGAACCTGCGAGGACTTTAAGATCGTCTGGAAAGACCCTGCTCTCGGTCCTGCCATCATCACAAGCATGGCTGGCGGCAACGAGAGACAGAGCCTTCTCAGTGGTGGCCCCTCGGCTATGGAATGCCCTTCCTATGGAGATGAGATTGGCCTCTTCACTTTTAGCATTTCAGAAAAAACTCAAGACATGGCTATTCAAGCAGGCATTTGCGAATACTGAGTAACGGACATAAGAAGGGGATCAACTGCAAGATGGGTTGGACATTGTTTTAATGAGTATTTATTGAATTATGTTTTATTACAGCTGTTATGATTTTATTGATGTTAAAGTTTTTATATTGTAACTGTGTTTTTGGTGGTATTGAATTTTGCCTTGTAAACCACCTTGAGTCGCCAGAAGGCTGAGATGGGTGGTATAAATAAATAACTAATAAAATAATAATAGATAAAGTATGGGCAAACTTGGACTCTCCACGTGTTTGGGACTTCAACTCTTACTGTTAGGAACTGTGGGAGTTGAAGTCCAAAACACCTGGAGGGCCCAAGTCTCTCCATGGCTGATCTAGATGCTGAGAGTCCTCACAAATGTTATTGCCTTTGTGTTTTGTGTCGTCTGGCATGGAATAGAGTGTGCTGTGGTGCTGTGTATCTTGGGACTGTAGCTAATCATGGAAGGTTGTGGATTCTCCGTCACAAAAGTGGGGTTGATGGCCATTTCGTAGGCGTGCTTTAGTTCTGGAGTCTGGACTAGATTGCCCTTAGGACCCCCCGTGCTGTGGCTCTGTGTGCCCATCATCCCACTGGTCAGGTTCAGCTTTCTTCCCTTGTTTGAAGACCATCTGTCTCAATCATGGGAATGGGTTGTTGTGAGTTTTCTGAGCTGTATGGCCATGTTCCAAAAGCATTCTCAAGAAAGGAGAAATTTCCAATAAAAGCACATTTGGTTAAAAATATACAAAACCCAAGATTTAAACTCTAAAAGCAGAATTAGAACCATTTAACATGTCACTTGATAACAAAATCTGGCAGCAGTACGGGCCAACTTTGATCTGATCAGACATGGTAGGTGTATGTTTTGAAAGCAGGATTCTGTCTGAGTCTTATTGCCAGCCCTAAATGGAGATTTATTATTAGTTATTATTTGCTAGCCATCCCCTGCCCTGCGTTGCTGGGCCCCAGTCTATGTATATGTGTTTTGTGTGTGTATATATTTGTGTATATCTATATAAATAAAAATGCAATGTTTGTTTGTGGTATTAACACAATTCAAAAACCACTGGGTGAATTGACACCAAATTTGGACACAAGACACCTAACAACCCAATGTATGTCCTTCACTCAAAAAAATTGATTCTGTCATTTGGGAGTTGTAGTTGCTGGGATTTATAGTTCACCTACAATCAAAGAGCATTCTGAACCCCACCAATGATGGAATTGAACCAAACTTGGCACACAGATCTCCCACAACCAACAGGAAATAATAGAAGGGTTTGGTGGACAGTGTTTTTTGGTTTGGGAGTTGTAGTTCACCTACATCCAGAAATCACTGTGGACTCAAACAAGGATGGATCTGGACCTAACTCTACACGAATACTCCATATGGCCAAATGTGATCACTGATGGAATTTGGGGAAAATAGAATCTTGACATTTGGGAGTTGTAGTTGCTGGGATTTGTAGTTCACCTACAATCACAGAGCATTCTGAACCCCACCAACGATAGAATTGGGCCAAACTTCCCACACAGAACCCCATGACCACCAGAGTGGGCCATAGCAACGTGTGGCAGGGGATGGCTAGTGTGTATATATGTGGTTTTGTGCATATGTTGTAATGTATTTTTTTTTTGTTTTTTGGCTTTTAAAGTCTCTTCTGCTGTGTTTTTCAGTGTTTTTATGAGTGATGGTCACTCGTTGGCCTGAGAGGTGTATTGTGTCCAAATTTTGTGTCAATTCATCCAGTGGTTTTTGAGTTATGTCAATCCCACAAACGAACATTACATTTTTATTTATATAGATTTATTATTTCCAGCATTTCTACCCCATCCTTCTCAACCTTCTCAAGGTTGACAATTTGATGCCATAACAAATAAACAGATACAACAATATAACAGCAATTTAAAACAATAGATAAAACATTAATTAAAACAATTAAAAACCATTATTGTCAAACCATATAACTATTCCAGTCCAGTTCCACATCCATGGTGGATGGTGAGGAACGAAGCCAAAGATATCTCTTTGCTGAGATACAACAATGGACCTGAGTTGTTGGTGAGCGGTGGCTTCCATTTCATAGCAGCAAATCCACTCCAGGTTTTGGTTCTGACCTTAAGGGAGCTCTGCAAGGTGCTGAATAGCCATCCTGAGTAGGCCCTCAGTACCTTGGAGAGCTCATTCTAAGCTGAAACTTGGAGTAGATTCACTGCTCCAGTGACATTGCCAACCGAGGCATGAATCCTGGTTAATCATGTTACGGAGAACCTTATTTTGCATAAATGAAAACAGAAGAGGCAGAATAAGGAGATTGGAAGGGGATGAGCTCCATTAAGAGCGATGTGCCCATGGCTGAAGACAGGAGCACATCGTTGCAAGTTGCGGAAGAGATGTGGCCCACTCGTGAGGCCATGAAGGGAAGGGGCCAGGTGCAAGACTTCCGGATCTCAGGGTTTCTTCCTCAGGGCAAGTGGAAGGGGTCTCAGAGCAAGACCACTATGAAGGGACTAGGGCTAAGGTAGTAGTGGAAAATCAACAGCCAAAGTAGAGTTCAGACAAGGGGAACGTTCAGAAAGGAAATGCGTAGTAACAAGCAGACGCAGGAAGGGGAGATGCAGGAGAGAGAATCGTCTGCTGAGGAAAGGCAGGTGCAGACATACCGATAAGAGCTGGTGCTGGAAGAAAACAAAGGGAAAAGAGAGAGATGAGGCTGAAATTGGAGGAAATAGCCTATGCTCATGCCATAAAGACAGCTGTGTCTCCGTTTTGCATGGCACTTGTTCACCCGGCAGGTTGATTTGATCAAATAAACCTGTTGAACAATCTCCTTGCTCCCAGTGTCTGATTGAACAACAACCCTGGAGGTTTGGGCTACTTGGGAATAAAGGAACACAGCAGCACATCACAACAAGTGCCTTGAGTTCCTGGCCTTGTGTTGCTAGAAGATGCTTCGAAGCCGTAGTTGTAGACTGTTTGCCATTGAAACAGAGCCTGGAGAATCCTCTTGGGTGGGACTGCAATTTCTATGTGTTTTTAAAAGCAGTGTTTGCAAGGAAGGGAAAATGTAGGTGTCGTTCAATGCCGAACTTGAGTAACCTAATTTCCAAACACAGAAATGTTTTCTCACTTGTGTATTGTTTGATCTGAGTCACTGTGGTGGTTGTTTCAGATATCAGGTTTTGTGACACCAGCAAATCAATGGTGCGTCTCAGTCGGTAGAGATAAAAGGAGTATAGAAATATAATATGATAATCAAATAGTAATCTTAATGGAGCACAATAGGAGCAGTAAAAGGCCTGGTGGAAACAGAAACCTCCTTTTTAGCCAGATGGTCACGTTCCCGTTCCCTTCTCTTCTGGTTATCAGGCTAAGTGGGGATTTAAAAGGGAAATTTGGAGGGCAGTGGTATTTATAAGCCTGGAGTGGCTGCGTGATCATATCCTCTCATTAAGGGCAAGTAATAAGCCAAGAATATTGTCGAAGGCTTTCATGGGCGGAATCACTGGATTGTTGTAGGTTTTTTCGGGCTATATGGCCATGGTCTAGAGGCATTCTCTCCTCCTGACGTTTCGCCTGCATCTATGGCAAGCATCCTCAGAGGTAGTGAGGTCTGTTGGAACTAGGAAAATTGGGTTTCTATATCTGTGGAATGACCAGGGTGGGACAAAGGACTCTTGTCTGCTGGAGCTATGTCTGAATGTTTCAACTGACCACCTTGATTAGCATTTGATGACCTGACAGTGCCTAGAGCAAACTTTTGTTGAGAGGTGATTAGATGTCCTTGTTTGTTTCCTCTCTGTTGTTTTGCTGTTGCAATTTTAGAGTTTTTTTTAATACTGGTAGCCAGATTTTGTTCATTTTCATGGTTTCCTCCTTTCTGTTGAAATTGTCCACATGCTTGTGGATTTCAATGGCTTCTCTGTGTAGTCTGACATGGTGGTTGTGAGAGTGGTCCAGCATTTCTGTGTTCTCAAATAATATGCTGTGTCCAGGTTGGTTCATCAGGTGCTCTGCTATGGCTGAATTCTCTGGTTGACAGTATTAAAAAACTCTAAAATTGCAACAGCACAACAACAGAGGGGAAACAAACAAGGACATCTAATTTCCTCTCAACAAAAGTTTGCTCTAGGCACTGTCAGATCATTATATGCTAATCAAGGTGGTCAGTTGAAACATTCACACCTAGCTCCAGCAGACAAGAGTCCTTTGTCCCACCCTGGTCATTCCACAGATATATCAACCCATTTTCCTAGTTCCAACAGACCTCACTACCTCTGAGGATGCTTGCCATAGATGCAGGCGAAACGTCAGGAGAATGCCTCTAGAACATGGCCATATAGCCCGAAAAAACCTACAACAACCGAACATGTCATCAGACTTCTTTATGGGGTGCCCTTCCACTTTCCAATTCATGCCAATTTAGCCTCTGAGATTCTCTGCCCCCAAATGTCAGGACCAGGCTTGAAACTGCATTGATTTTCTTTTCTCCTAATGTAAAGGGATTGAAGGGGTTCCCCAGCCCCCAAATTAGAGCAGCCCAAAATGCCCAGAGAGTGCATGGGGACACATTTGGGCTGTCCTTGAGCCTTTGTAAGACCTTCTCCAACAAGATGCAAACCTCAAGCCAGGTTCTGGGTCACTTCCAGTTAGAAATAGACTTCTCCTAAAGTGATGCAGGAGGTGGAAATGGGGCAGAATTTGCCTCCTTGGCTCCTTACTTTGCATTGGAGAGGACAAGGAGTTTTGTGGGAAAGCATTGGGGAACAACTGGGACCGTTAGAAAAGCGTGGAGGGCCATATACTGTGGGGAAAGATGTGGGTGGGATCTTTGTGGGGAGAAAGGAATTGTGTGTTTAAAATGCATTTCAATGGTGTGTGTTATGTTGTAACTGTATTTTTCACCAGACAGGTTGCAGGTTCGAATCCGTGAGAGCGCGTATGAGCTCCCTCTGTCAGCTCCAGCTCCCCATGTGGGAACATTAGAGAAGTCTCCCACAAGAATAATAAAACATCAAAACATCTGGGCATCCCCTGAGCAGATGGCAGATGGCCTTGCAGATGGCCAATTCTCTCACACCAGAAGCGACTTGCAGTTTCTCGAGTTGCTCCTGACACGACAAAAAAAATGGTCATAAAGAACAAACCTGTACCTAAAAACCAGAAACTACTTGGAGTCCCAATTTTGGGAGAGGGCACAAGGTGGATCATAGAGGCAACATTAGGGTATAATTTGGTATGTATTTCTGTGACCTGTGATAAGAGCAGGCACATACTTCGGCTTGTGCGCCAGCTGCGCCCGTATCTTGGGAAGTCTGACTTGGCCACGGTGGTACACGCTTTGGTCACATCCCGCCTGACTACTGCAACGCTCTCTACGTGGGGCTGCCCTTGAAGACGGCCCGGAAGCTTCAGCTAGTCCAGCGCGCGGCAGCCATGTTGTTAACCGGAGCGGGACGCAGGGAGCGCACAACGCCCTTGCTATCCCAGCTCCACTGGCTGCCGATCAGCTACCGGGCTCAATTCAAGGTGCTGGTGCTAACCTACAAAGCCCTAAACGGTTCCGGCCCAAAATACCTTGAGTACCGCATCTCGGCCTACGAGCCCACGAGGACCTTGAGATCATCCGGGGAGGCCCTTCTCTCGGTCCCGCCTGCCTCACAGGCACGCTTGGCGGGGACCAGGGAGCGGGCCTTCTCGGTGGTGGCCCCCCGGCTGTGGAACTCCCTCCCCGCTGAAATTAGACAGGCGCCTTCCCTTATGGCCTTCCGCAAGGGCCTAAAAACCTGGCTCTTTGAAAAAGCCTTCGATTAAGTGCTATGCTTGGTATGACCACCGGAATGGACTAGGACTACGAGACTGATTATGACCCAAACAAGACGAAGCGGATTTTTAGCTTAATTAGTTGTGTGTTAGTAAGATGTGTGTTATGTCTCTGAATTTACTGTAAGCGTTGTCTTTATGGTCTATGTTTTGTACACCGCCACGAGTCGCCTTCGGGCTGAGAGTGGCGGTTAACAAATGCAAATAATAAATAAATAATAAATAAATAAATACTCTCTACCCACAACTGACCCCTTGCTTTTGTTCCGCAGCCCTTCCCGTCCGCTGGGCAACATGAATGACGCCATGGTGACCCACGTCTCCTCCTCCTCGGGGGCCCCGACACCCACCAAAAGGTAAGTGGCAAACACAGCAAGCTCTGCTCTGCTCTACCCGCTCCGGACATGGCAACCGCCCTTCGGCTGCATTGAGGACGAGAGATGGGTGAAGACATCGGCCGTGGCTCCCCTCCCAAAGCCTCCAAACCATTGCTGTGGTTTCCTTTCACCCCTTTATTTGGCACCCACTGCATTCAGTTTTCCCACCCACCACACTATTTGTTGGCTTACGTCACCCCCTCAAGTGTCTCCATGTCCAGTCTCTTTCTCTCGAACAGGAGGAATGTCTTCCCATTTTCTCATATAATTTTCATTGCAAAGATATGGGGAATGGGGAAGGGTACAAGTGGGTGTAGAACAGCATACTGTGGTTTTGTGTCAGTAAAATAATAATAATAAGGTTGCTGTGACTATATTTCCCATACTTGGAACTTTTAACCCCTTGTTAAGCTATTCCACACACTCAGGAATTGGTTTCGTTTTACTTGAGATCCCCTTATCTTTTTCTGTCGGAGCCTGGCAGAACACCGAAGGCACTGTTCAGCCTGTCTGTTTTGACTAATTTCCTCTCGCCTATCTATTTGCTCATTAAGTCTTGCAGCTGGGCCAGGTGCCCAGTTGTTTTCAAGTCCCGAATCCTGGGAACTCTCTGGTAGCAATTCAGGGAGTACACTATCATCCTCACACCCTTAATAATATAAATAGAAATAAAATTTATTATTATTATTATTATTAATAATAATAATAATAATAATAATAATAATAATAATAAATACATCACACAGTCCTAGACACTTGGGAAGTGTTCAACTTGTGATTTTGTGATAGGAAATCCAGCCTAGAGATCTCGTTTGCTGTGACATACTGTGGTTTTGTGTCAGTAAATAATAATAATAATAATAATAATAATAATAATAATAATAATAATAATAAGGTTGCTGTGAGTTTTCTGGGCTGTATAGCCATGTTCCAGAAGCATTCTCTCCTGATGTTTTGCCCAAATAATAATAATAATAATAATAATAATAATAGTAATGATGTATTGTTGAAGGCTTTCATGGCCGGAATCACTGGGTTGTTGTAGGTTTTTTCCGGGCTATATGGCCATGTTCTAGAGGCATTCTCTCCTGACGTTTCGCCTGCATCTATGGCAAGCATCCCCAGAGGTAGTGAGGTCTGTTGGAAACTAGGAAAAAGGGTTTATATATCTGTGGAATGACCAGGGTGGGACAAAGGACTCTTGTCTGCTGGAGCTAGGTGTGAATGTTTCAACTGACCACCTTGATTAGCATATAATGGCCTGACAGTGCCTAGAGCAAACTTTTGTTGAGAGGTGATTAGATGTCCTTGTTTGTTTCCACTCTGTTGTTGTGCTGTTGTAATTTTAGAGTTTTTTTAATACTGGTAGCCAGATTTTGTTCATTTTCATGGTCTCCTCCTTTCTGTTGAAATTGTCCACATGCTTGTGGATTTCAATGGCTTCTCTGTGTAGTCTGACATGGTGGCTGTTGGTGTGGTCCAGCATTTCTGTGTTCTCAAATAATATGCTGTGTCCAGGTTTATTTATTTATTTATTTATTTACTTTGCTTATATACCGCTGTATCTCAAGCCCGAAGGCAACTCACGGCGGTTCACAAACAGTAAAAACAGTAGAAACAGCAGTGGTTCCATACAACATATAACAATTGACTTAACACATTATCCATAAATTACCAATAAGCAATTACAATGCACAATTATTACAAAAAACAACCGTACCCAATCTTCTCATCATCCAAGCGTAGTCCAGGTTCGTCGTCCCTTGTTCCATTCCTATGTTCCATTACCAGATTGCACTAAATTACTCAAACGCCTGCACAAACATCCAGGTCTTCACCTTTTTGCGGAATACCATTAGAGATGGTGCTAGTCTAATGTCCGTAGGAAGGGCGTTCCACAGCCGAGGAGCCACCACCGAGAAGGCCCTATCTCTCGTCCCCGCCAGCCGAGCTTGAGAAGCAGGCGGGATCGAGAGCAGGGTCTCCCGGAAGATCTCAAAGTCCTGGTGGGTTCATAGGCAGAGATGCGGTCAGATAGGGAGCTTGGGCCGGAACCGTTTAGGGCTTTAAAGGCCAACGCCAGCACTTTGAATTCAGCCCGGTAGCAGATCGGTAGCCAGTGGAGTTGGCGCAACAGGGGGGTTGTATGCTCCCTGCGCTCCGCTCCTGTTAAAATCATGGCTGCAGAAGGCGCTCTGCTATGGCTGACTTCTCTGGTTGAAGTAGTCTGCAGTGCCTTTCATGTTCCTTGGATTCTCCCAGACAGTCCACAGCTGCATGGTCTACGGTAGACTCCTGCAGAGGTGAGAGGATCCCTCTTGTCCTTTGCTGAACGGAGCATTTGTTGGATTTTCTTGGTGGGTCTGGAGATAGTTTGTATGTTGTGTTTCCTCCTCAGCTTCCCTCTGCAGTCAGTGGTTCCCTTGATGTATGGCAAGAACACTTTCCCCCTGGGTGGATCTTTCCTCTGGGTGGAACTTCTAAGGAGGAGGCTCCAGGAATGAGGAAAGATATCATTGCACAACCCAGAAAGTAAAGTGCGTCTAAGGACATTTTGTGCAAAGTGTGGTCAGGGAGAATCTTTCAGTCAATCACTGAAGGCACATGAGAATAACCAGGTTTACAAATTCCTCCTGAAGATTGCCAGGGTGGGGGATTGCCTAATCTATGTCTAATCTATCTTGTCACATCTATGGCAAGCATTCTCAGAGGTTGTGAGGTCTGTTGGAAATGAGGCAAGTGAGGTTTATAGATCTGTACAATGTCCAGGGAGGGAGAAAGAATTATTTGTCTGCCTGAAGCAAGTGTAAATGTTGCCATTCGTCAGCTTGATCAGTATTTAATAGCCTTGCAGCTTCAAAGCCTGGTTGCTTCCTGCCTGGGGGAATCCTCCGTTGGGAGGTGTTAGCTGGCCCTGATTGTTTCCTGTCTGGAATTCTGTTTTCTGAGTGTTGTTCTTTATTTACTGTCCCAATTTTAGAGTTTTTTTTAATACTGGCTGCCAGATTTTGAACTGGTGCCTCAATACAACAACAAATAGTACAAAATAACATAACGTATCAAGACAAATTATAACGTAACAGCTGAAATTGACTAAAACGTAAGCTATCGTAGAAATTATATCTAACATAAAACATGAGCACTATATAATAACACTATATAATATTGTTATTATTATACTAGCTGTACCCGCCACGCGTTGCCAACCTTGCCTCCCTCTTTCTCTCCTCCTTTCTTTCTCTCCATCCTTCCTTCCTTTTTTCTTTCCTTCTTCCTTCCTTCTCTTCCTCTTCCCTTCCTTCCCCCATCTTTTCTTTCCCTTCCTCTTTCTCCCAGTTCTTCCTTCTCTATCTATTTGTTCAGTCGCTTCTGACTCTTTGTGACCTCCTGGCCCATCCCACACCAGAGCTCCCTGCCGGCCGTCACCACCCTCAGGGTCTCCTTCAGAGTCAAGCCAGTCTCTTCTACCATCCATCCATCTTGCCCTTGGTCGGCCCCTCTTCCTTTTGCCTTCCACTTTCCCCAGCATCATTCCCTTCTCTAGGCTTTGCTGTCTCCTTATGATGTGGCCAAAGTACTTCATCTTGGCCTCTACTATCCTTCCCTCCAGTGAGCAGTCGGGCCTTATTTCCTGAAGGATGGACCGGTTGGATCTTCTCGCAGTCCAAGGCACTCTCAGAACTTTCCTCCAACACCACAGCTCAAAAGCATCTCTCTTCCTTCACTCAGCCTTCCCTAAGGTCCAACTCTCACATCCGTAGGTCACTACAGGGAATACCACTGCTTTAACTATGCAGATCTTTCTTGCCAGTGTGATGTCTCTACTCCTTTGATCAAGATTGGTCCTTGCTCTTCTCCAAAGAAAGAAACATCTCCTGATTTCCTGGCCGCAGTCTGCGTCTGCAGTAATCTTTGCACCTAGAAATACAAAGTCTGTCGCGGCCTCCACGTTTTCTCCCTCTATTTCCTAGTTGTCAATCATTCTTGTTGCCATAATCTTGGTTTTTTTATGTTTAGCTTCAACCCAGCTTTTGCCCTTTCTTCTTTCACTTAGAAGGCTCCTCGCTTTCGGCCATCAAAGTGGTATCATCTGCATATCTAAAGTGTTCAATTTCTTCCAGCAATTTTAACCCCAGCCTTGCATTCGTCAAGCCCTTCACATCGCATGATGTGTTTTGCATACAAGTTGAATAGGTTGGGTGAGAGTAGACAACTCTGCCATACGCCTTTCCCAATCTTGAACTAGTCTGTGGTTCCGTGGTCAGTTCTGACTTGCTACTTGGTCCTTAGACAGATTCCTCAGGAGACAGATGAGGTGGCTTGGAATCTCCATACATACCACCAAGAACTTGCCGCAATTGATTATGATTAATTGTTGATGTAAATAGCAAATATATACATCAACAAATCAATATTGAAAGGCTTGGGAGGTTGCTATTTCCAACACAGGTCATAATCCTCAATAGGTGATGATCCTAACAGGTCCTAATCCATATCCCAATAGCCTCAACCAACTCAACATAGTTTGCGGCACCCACAAAAACAAAGTTCCTGGAGTATAACACCTACTTTCAAAGTGCGGACCACACAATTAAATTGGAAATAACCCTTTCACACCAGGAACAGATTTTTTTTCAATAGTGTTGTCAGCGATTCAGAGGCGGGCTTGGTTCACCTTGCAGAGGAAATGTTTGCAAATCTCTCAGGCTTCCCTGAAACATTGCGTCCCTGGCTTCCCATGCCAATGCAAAGGAGGACGGAGGAAAGCGCGGGAGCCCTCGGGTGGTCTCTTCCCCTTCCTCCTGCATTACTTTCCTCCCATCTCTTCCCCTGGAACTGATGCTCACAACGCGAAAGAACATTGAGCGAGAAAGCCGCCACGGACTCCTTTGGCATTAAAAGGAGCACAAAAGAGCCCAGCAGCGATTCTGAGACTTAAGTGGGAATAAATATCCCATAGAATCATAGCACCGTGGAGCTGGGAGAGTTCCTTTTTCCTCTCTTTCGCTCGTGTTCTCTCGCTCTCCCTCTCTGCCAGATGCAGTCAGAATCAAGGGCTTCAGGAGAGAAAGCATGGGGACTGAGCTCAATCCAGGGCATGGCTCTGCGGCTTCTCCTTCTCACCTGCCTGAACCTGGCATCCTTCTCTCCACTAGGAAGGAGAGCTCAGACCTCCGAGGACAGGATCCAGATCCAAAATGGCCTTCCCAGTTGAGTGAATTGACCAAAACCCACAATGAATTTCAGCAGGAGAAATGTACGGTCCTACAATAACAATGAAAAGCACAGGTATAGGATGGATGGCACCTGGCTTGAAAACAGTCCATGGGAAAGGGGTCATAGAATCATAGAATCCTAGAATCCTAGAGTTGGAAGAGACCTCATGGGCCATCCAGTCCAACCCCATTCTGCCAAGAAGCAGGAATATTGCATTCAAATCACCCCTGACAGATGGCCATCCAGCCTCTGTTTAAAAGCTTCCAAAGAAGGAGCCTCCACCACACTCTGGGGCAGAGAGTTCCACTGCTGAACGACTCTCACAGTCAGGAAGTTCTTCCTCATGTTCAGGTGGAATCTCCTCTCTTGTAGTTTGAAGCCATTGTTCTGCGTCCTAGTCTCCAGGGAAGCAGAAAACAAGCTTGCTCCCTCCTCCCTGTGACTTCCTCTCACATATTTATACATGGCTATCATATCTCCTCTCAGCCTTCTCTTCTTCAGACTAAACATGCCCAGCTCTTTAAGCCGCTCCTCATAGGGCTTGTTCTCCAGACCCTTGATCATTTTTGTTGCCCTCCTCTGGACACATTCCAGCTTGTCAATATCTCTCTTGAATTGTGGTGCCCAGAATTGGACCCAGTAGGATTCCAGGTGTGGTCTGACCAAGGCAGAATAGAGCATGGGGAGCATGACTTCCCTGGTTCTAGACACATGTTCTGTTCTGCGGCAGAGGGCTTCTCCTTCTCACCTGCCTGAACCTGGCATCCTTCTCTCCGCTAGGAAGGAGAGCTCAGACCTCCGAGGACAGGATCCAGATCCAAAATGGCCTTCCCAGTTGAGTGAATTGACCAAAACCCACAAGGAATTTCAGCAGGAGAAATGTACAGTCCTACAATAACAATGAAATGCACAGGTATAGGATGGATGGCACCTGGCTTGAAAACAGTCCATGGGAAAGGGGTCCTGGAGTCTCAGGAGACCCCAAGCTGAACCTGAGTCAACACTGTGATGCAGCAGCTAAAAAGGCCAATGCAATTCTAGGCTGCATCAATAGAAGGAAAGTACAGTCCCACTCTGTTCTGCTTTGATCAGATGTCCTCACCTGGAATAATAACCCTGTGTTGAATTCTGGGCAAAGCAATTCAAGAAAGAAACGGACAAGATGGAAGGTCTCCAGAAAAAAAGTGATCAGGAGAGTTCAATTATTATTATTATCTCATAACAACATGAGTCCACAGCAAACTAGATCACTCTGCTGGCTGTTGCTTTGGATCACACATCAGACACTTCCCAAGTGTCTAGGACTGTGTGATGTATCGGCAAATGATGTGTGCAGATCCCAGCAAGGTGGCCTTCTGCAGCTGGCAGATGGTGATATTGTCAGTGTCAATTGTTTTTACGTACAGGCCAAGGTCTTTAGGCATTGCACCCAGTATGCCAATCACCACTGGGACCCCTTTGACTGGCTTATGCCAGAGTCTTTGCAGTTCAATCTTTAAATCTTCATATTGTGTATGCTTTTCCAGTTGCTTCTCGTTTATCTTGCTGTCGACTAGGATTGCAACATCGTGAATCCATACTTGGCTTTTCTTCCATGATTGTGAGTTCAGGAGTCTTATGCTCTAAAAATCTGTCAGTCTGGATTCGGAAGTCCCAGAGTAGCTTGACGTTTTCATTCTCTGTAACTTTTTCCGGCTTGTGATCCCACCCGTTCTTTGTCGCAGGCAGATGGTGTTTGTGGTACAAGTTCCAATAAATCATCTGAGCAACGGTGTTGTGCCTCTGCTTGTAGTCTGTCTGCGGGATCTTCTTGCAGCAACTGAGGGTGGGATCTATTGTTTCACCTGCTTCCTTGCAGAGTCTACACTTGGGATCTGTCGTTGACTTTTCAATTCTGGCTTTGATGGCCTTGGTTCTAATGGGCTTGTTCTTTGGCTGACAGAATCAGGCCCTCCTTTGTCTCCTTTTTCAGAGTTCCATTTGTGAGCCACAGCCATGTTTTCCTTTGTCAATTTGGCTCTCGGTGTTTCCCAGGAACTGTCCATGGAGAAAGAGGCTTATTTTGCCAGTTTTCTCTTCTGCTCTGCATTCTCTTTTTATGGTATTCCCTTTTTGTCTTTTGCACTTCGGGCAGTTTTCTACTATTGACATCCCTCAATGTTGGTTCTTGCCTGCCTTTCATATAATCTGCCAGTGTGTGTTTCTTCTATCATTGGTTTCACTTGCAGAAACCCTCTGCCTCCTGATTCTCTGGGCAGGTCAAGTCTGTCAACATCACTTTGTTATTGTTGTTTGTTTGTTTTTCTGGGGCTGGACAAGCTGGAATGTGTCCAGAGAAAGACAACGGTCTGGAAATTATGAATCCCTCTGAGGAGTGGCTTCAGGATCACGGAGAAGAGAAGGTGGAGATTGAACATGATGGCCCTGCTTAAGTATTTGAGAAAGCGTTCTATTGAGGAGGAGGCAAGCAGGGGGTTGGACTGGATTGCCCTTGTGATTTCCTCCAACTTGGTGATTGTATGAGACCAGGACACAATGGAGCAACAGATTCAGATTGGAAGAAGAGAGATTCTACATCAACATTAGAAGAACTTGATGAAGATAAGATCTGCTGGAGGGTGGAATCTGCTGCTCCCTGAGAATCCAATTGAGCTTCCTTCTCTGTAGGTTTTTATGCAGAGGCTGGATGGCTATCTGTTAGGAGGTCTTTGATTGTGCCTTCCTGCCTGGCAGAAGGAGGCTGGGCTGGGCGGCCATTGCACTCTCTTCCAGTTCTAGGATTTTATGCGAAGCCTGCCTTTGGGCTTCTGCTTTGCTTTGGCAGAGGAGCTGCACTCGAGCTGGCAAAGTGGTGGAGACAGAATTGGAGCAAGGGAAGCGCTTTCTTTGCAACGAGAGAGATTCCCCCAGAAAGAGGTAAATGCATCTTGTCAAGACAGCGCTTGATCAGCAGCCAGGCAGCCTTCCGTCTGTCCTCCCCACTCCGTTTGTCCCTTTCTTGTCACCGTTATCAGGAAGTTGAATGTGTTCCACCTGCAGCGCATGGATCATCAACCTTCCAGGAGCAAAAGTAGGATAGAATTGTTGTTGTTTATTCATTCCGTTGCTTCCGAGATATTGACTCTAAGCTGGAATGTGTCCAGAGGAGGGCGACTAAAATGATCAAGGGTCTGGAGAACAAGCCCAGTGAGGAGCGGCTTAAGAAAAGAAGGCTGAGAGGAAATATGATAGCCATGTATAAATATGTGAGAGGAAGCCACAGGGAGGAGGGAGCAAGCTTGTTTTCTGCTTCCCTGGAGACTAGGACGCAATGGAACAATGGCTTCAAACTACAAGAGAGGAGATTCCATCTGAACATGAGGAAGAACTTCCTGACTGTGAGAGCCGTTCAGCAGTGGAACTCTCTGCCCCGGAGTGTGGTGGAGGCTCCTTCTTTGGAAGCTTTTAAACAGAGGCTGGATGGCCATCTGTCAGGGGTGATTTGAATGCAATATTCCTGCTCCTTGGCAAAATGGGGTTGGGCTGGATGATGGCCCAGGAGGTCTCTTCCCACTCTTTGATTCTATGATTCTAAGTTTGGTCCAGATGCATCATTGTTCGAGCCCACAGTGCTCCAGGGATGTAGGTGAACTACAACTCCAAAACTCAAGGTCAAGCCAGTCCCTTCAAGGAGACCATCCATCCACCTTGCCCTTGGTCGGCCCCTCTTCCTTTTTCCTTCCACTTTCCCCAGCATAATTGTCTTCTCTAGGCTTTCCTGTCTCCTCATGATGTGGCCAAAGTACTTCAACTTTGTCTCTAGTATCCTTCCCTCCAGTGAGTAGCCGGGCTTTATTTCCTGGAGGATGGACTGGTTGGATCTTCTCGCAGTCCAAGGCACTCTCAGCACTTTCCTCCAGCACCACAGCCCAAAAGCATCTCTCTTCCTCCGCTCAACCTTCCTTGTGTTCCAGCTCTCACATCCGTAGCTGACTATGGGGAATCCCATTACATTAACTATGCGGATCTTGGTGGCTAGTGTGATGTCTCTCCTCTTCACTATTTTATCAAGATTGGTCTTTGCTCTCCTCCCAAGAAGGAAACATCTTCTGGTTTCCTGGCTACGGTCTGCCTCTGCAGTTATCTTTGCACCTAGAAATACAAAGTCTATCACTGCCTCCACGTTTTCTCCCTCTGTTTGCCAGTTATCAATCAGTCCAGTTGCCATAATCTTGGGTTTTTTAATGTTTAATTGCAACCCAGTTTTTGCCCTTTCTTCTTTCACCTTGACTCCTCAACATGGCCATCAACTCCGCTGGACTGGCCACGTTGTCCGGATGCCCGACCACTGTCTCCAAAGCAGTTGCTCTATTCCGAACTCAAGAACGGAAAATGGCATGTTGGTGGACAGGAAAAGAGATTTAAAGACGGGTTCAAAGCCAACTTCAAAAACTCTGGCATAGACACTGAGAACTGGGAAGCTCTGGCCCTTGAGCGCTCCAGTTGGAGGTCAGCTGTGACCAGCAGTGCCGTAGAATTTGAAGAGGCACGAGTGGAGGACTAAAGAGAGAAACGTGCCAAGAGGAAGGCGCGTCAAGCCAACCCCGACTGGGACCACCTTCCACCTGGAAAGCGATGTCCTCACTGCGGGAGAAGATGCAGATCAAGAATAGGGCTCCACAGTCACCTACGGACCCACCGCCAGGATACTACACTTGGAGGACCATCATCCTTGGACTATGAGTGTGCTGTCGCACGCTGGGCCTGTACATAAGACTGTAGACAGGACATAAACTCTGTGTGCCCAACGGGACGCCGGGCTGCCTCAGATTAAAGGCCTTTGGATTTCCTTAAAACAGAGTCTTTAGATTGCTTAAAGGTTCAACAAAGTTCTTCATTAATGAAATCAAACAGGAACTTCAAGGTTTTCTTGATAAAATATTAGTTCTCTCAATCTTGTCCACAGGGGACAGGTACTATCTTCATGACTGTATTTTAACTAATGGGGAAATCCTTAACTTCTAATCTGGGCAGTCTGTCTTTGCCTCTGTTGGCGTGGAGCCCCTGCACCCGGTACCAACTGCTTCTGGCTTCCGCGAGTGACCCTTACCAAGCAGAGATTTGTAGACTTCCAAGGGAAAAGGAGTTCAGGTTTCTGTGATGGCTGGCTGAAGTGCTGTGAGACCAGCTTCCCTCAGCAGAGGAGCTGTAAGGCTGTATATCTCCCGGCCAAGCTGTAGAGCCTTTTCTCCCCGGCCAAGCTGTAGAAGACGAAGCTTTCTACAGGAGCTCTTGATTTTATGTCCTGCATGAAAGGCTTCTCTGTGTGGACTGGCCCAAAATGGCTCCTATTCCCTCCAAAACCCAAAAAGGGGGCGGGACCAGAGAACCTAACGATAATTGACAGGTGGCTTGCCCTATGATTGCAGCCAAAAGGAGCCACCTATCTGCAGAGTCCCTGAAACTTAGGATTACAACAAACATTAAATGCAAAGCAAACAAAATTGGAGATCCTGGTGCAGTTGTACCTGCACAATGAGGGATCGCCTATCTACTACAAGGCTCCTCAGCTCCTCCTTGCTTTTGGCCATCAAAGTGGTATCATCCGCATATCTAAGGTTGTTCATGTTTCTTCCAGTAATTTTCACCACAGCCTTGCATTCGTCAAGACCCGCACATTGCATGATGTGTTCTGCATACAAGTTGATTAGTTCAGGTGAGAGTAAACAACCCTGCCATACACCTTTCCCAATCTTGAGCCAGTCTGTTGTTCCATGGCCAGTTCTGACTGCTGCTACTTAGTCCTTGTACAGATTCCTCAGAATAGCTTTATTGTAATTGTACTATTGCACTATTAAATTAAATGTTTTCCCAGCTCACATCACAAAACATCACACCCATCCCTCCACATCCCCAGCTGCCACAGCACGACCCCTAAAGCCACATCAATGCAAAACCTTGGAGTTCGATGTAGTTACAACTCTAGGAGAAAAGCTCACTCTCAAGTCTGTTTGTCCTTACCTTTGTCACTCTCAATCTGGGGTCCTCGGATGTTTTTGGCCTACAACTCCCAGAAATCCCAGCCAGTTTACCAGCTATTAGGATTTCTGGGAGCTGAAGGCCAAAAACATCTGGGAACCACTGACAAAACACCTGGAGGGAGGGCCAGAGTTGGCCCACGCCTGGGTTAGATGGAAGGAAGTCATAGTAAACAGAGGCTGGATGACCATGTGGAGGGATTGGTGAGTGTCTTCCTGCCTGGCAAAAGAGGGCAGGACTAGATTTATTTATCGTGTCAGAAGCAAACCAAACAGTTGTATTGCATTTTTAACAAACAAACAAACATACAAAACACAAAGTTTGCAAGCTTGGTAGTTGATTAAATGTCCTCTGACCAATATCTGGCCACTTGGAGTGCCTCTGGTGTTGCCGCAAGGAGGTCCTCCATTGTGCATGTGGCAGGGCTCAGGTTGCATTGCAGCAGGTGGTCAGTGGTTTGCTCTTCTCCGCACTTGCATGTCGTGGATTCCACTTTGTGGCCCCATTTCTTGAGGTTGGCTCTGCATCTCGTGGTGCCAGAGCGCAGTCTGTTCAGCGCCTTCCAAGTCGCCCAGTCTTCTGTGTGCCCAGGGGGAGTCTCTCATTTGGTATCAGCCATTGATTGAGGTTCTGGGTTTGAGCCTGCCACTTTTGGACTCTCGCTTGCTGAGGTGTTCCAGCGAGTGTATCTGTAGATCTTAGAAAACTATTTCTTGATTTAAGTCGTTGACGTGCTGGCTGATACCAAACAAGGGATGAGCTGGAGATGTCTCTGCCTTGGTCCTTTCACTATTGGCTGCCACTTCCCGGTGGATGTCAGGTGGTGCGATATCATGCTAAACAGTGTAATTTCTCCAGTGGTGTAGGGCGCAGACACCCCGTGATAATGCGGCATGTCTCATTAAGAGCCACATCCACTGTTTTAGTGTGGTGAGATGTGTTCCACACTGGGCATGCGTACTCAGCAGCAGAGTAGCATAGCGCAAGGGCAGGTGTCTTCACTGTGTCTGGTTGTGATCCCCAGATTGTGCCAGTCAGCTTTCGTATGATATTGTTTCTAGTGCCCACTTTTTGCTTGATGTTCAGGCAGTGCTTCTTGTAGGTAAGAGCACGGTCTAGAGTGACTCCCAGGTATTTGGGTGTGCTGCAATGCTCCAGTGGGATTCCTTCCCAGATCATCCTCAGAGCTCGGGATGCTTGTCTGTTCTTAATGTGAAAAGCACATGTCTGTCTTGTAGATGGATTAGGGATGAGCTGGTTTTCCCTGTCATAGGCAGTAATAATAATAATAATAATAATAATAATAATAATAATAATGATAATAATGATAACAACAACAACACTTTATTTGTACCCCGCTACCATCTCCCCAAGGGACTTGGTGCGGCTTACATGAGGCCGAGCCCGAATACAGCAATACAAGCAATAACAACAGTACAAGCAAATTAAAATAAAACATAGACAATAAAATACACAACATCAATAAGACAACACACAATTAAACAGAGGGAAGGCTAAATGTAAAATTAAAATTGGAAGTCATGCTGGGACATGGACGAGAAGGCGATAGTGGCGTTTGTGGAAGGGCATACGAGCAGACCTAAAAAATGTAAAGTGCTTTGGAGGACAAAGTGCTATGGAATCAATTATTCCGGGAAGGCACACTGGAACAACCACGTCTTCAAGCTCCTCCTAAAGACTGCCAAAGTTGGGGCCTGTCTGATGTCTTTAATGGGCAGCAAGAGCACCTAGAGCTTCGGAGAGCTTCTGTTCAACCATCTCAAAGCTCCCTGCTTGAGCGGTGATGGCACGATCATCAGCATAGATGAAACTCTCTTTGGCAGTGGCTGGTCATTTGTGTAGATGTTGAATATTGATGGAGCAAGCACACTCCCGTGAGGCAGGCCGTTTTTCTGTTTCCGCCATCTGTTTCTCTGGCCCTGGAACTCAACAAAGAAGCT
>NW_026844366.1:353256767-353297162 GCF_025583915.1 Anolis sagrei ordinatus | reverse complement strand
CTGCCCCCAAATGTCAGGACCAGGCTTGAAACTGCATTGATTTTCTTTTCTCCTAATGTAAAGGGATTGAAGGGGTTCCCCAGCCCCCAAATTAGAGCAGCCCAAAATGCCCAGAGAGTGCATGGGGACACATTTGGGCTGTCCTTGAGCCTTTGTAAGACCTTCTCCAACAAGATGCAAACCTCAAGCCAGGTTCTGGGTCACTTCCAGTTAGAAATAGACTTCTCCTAAAGTGATGCAGGAGGTGGAAATGGGGCAGAATTTGCCTCCTTGGCTCCTTACTTTGCATTGGAGAGGACAAGGAGTTTTGTGGGAAAGCATTGGGGAACAACTGGGACCGTTAGAAAAGCGTGGAGGGCCATATACTGTGGGGAAAGATGTGGGTGGGATCTTTGTGGGGAGAAAGGAATTGTGTGTTTAAAATGCATTTCAATGGTGTGTGTTATGTTGTAACTGTATTTTTCACCAGACAGGTTGCAGGTTCGAATCCGTGAGAGCGCGTATGAGCTCCCTCTGTCAGCTCCAGCTCCCCATGTGGGAACATTAGAGAAGTCTCCCACAAGAATAATAAAACATCAAAACATCTGGGCATCCCCTGAGCAGATGGCAGATGGCCTTGCAGATGGCCAATTCTCTCACACCAGAAGCGACTTGCAGTTTCTCGAGTTGCTCCTGACACGACAAAAAAAATGGTCATAAAGAACAAACCTGTACCTAAAAACCAGAAACTACTTGGAGTCCCAATTTTGGGAGAGGGCACAAGGTGGATCATAGAGGCAACATTAGGGTATAATTTGGTATGTATTTCTGTGACCTGTGATAAGAGCAGGCACATACTCTCTACCCACAACTGACCCCTTGCTTTTGTTCCGCAGCCCTTCCCGTCCGCTGGGCAACATGAATGACGCCATGGTGACCCACGTCTCCTCCTCCTCGGGGGCCCCGACACCCACCAAAAGGTAAGTGGCAAACACAGCAAGCTCTGCTCTGCTCTACCCGCTCCGGACATGGCAACCGCCCTTCGGCTGCATTGAGGACGAGAGATGGGTGAAGACATCGGCCGTGGCTCCCCTCCCAAAGCCTCCAAACCATTGCTGTGGTTTCCTTTCACCCCTTTATTTGGCACCCACTGCATTCAGTTTTCCCACCCACCACACTATTTGTTGGCTTACGTCACCCCCTCAAGTGTCTCCATGTCCAGTCTCTTTCTCTCGAACAGGAGGAATGTCTTCCCATTTTCTCATATAATTTTCATTGCAAAGATATGGGGAATGGGGAAGGGTACAAGTGGGTGTAGAACAGCATACTGTGGTTTTGTGTCAGTAAAATAATAATAATAAGGTTGCTGTGACTATATTTCCCATATTCGGAACTTTTATCCCCTTGTTAAACTATTCCACAAACTCAGGAATTGGTTTCGTTTTACTTGAGATCCCCTTATCTTTTTCTGTCGGAGCCTGGCAGAACACCGCAGGCACCGTTCAGCCTGTCTGTTTTGACTAATTTCCTCTCGCCTATCTATTTGCTCATTAAGTCTTGCAGCTGGGCCAGGTGCCCAGTTGTTTTCAAGTCCCGAATCCTGGGAACTCTCTGGTAGCAATTCAGGGAGTACACTATCATCCTCACACCCTTAATAATATAAATATATTATTTGTAATTTATTATTATTATTATTAATAATAATAATAATAATAATAATAATAATAATAATAATAAATACATCACACAGTCCTAGACACTTGGGAAGTGTTCGACTTGTGATTTTGTGATACGAAATCCAGCATATATATCTTGTTTGTTGTGACATACTGTGTTTTTGTGTCAGTAAAATAATAATAATAATAATAATAATAATAATAATAATAATAAGGTTGCTGTGAGTTTTCTGTATAGCCATGTTCCAGAAGCATTCTCTCCTGATGTTTTGCCCAAATAATAATAATAATAATAATAATAATAATAATAGTAATGATGTATTGTCGAAGGCTTTCATGGCCGGAATCACTGGGTTGTTGTAGGTTTTTTCGGGCTATATGGCCATGTTCTAGAGGCATTCTCTCCTGACGTTTCGCCTGCATCTATGGCAAGCATCCTCAGAGGTAGTGAGGTCTGTTGGCACTAGGAAAAGGGTTTATATATCTGTGGAATGACCAGGGTGAGACAAAGGACTCTTGTCTGCTGGAGCTAGGTGTGAATGTTTCAACTGACCACCTTGATTAGCATAATCTCATTTTACTCCATAATCAACTTTTGTTGAGAGGTAAATAGATGTCCCTGATTGTTTCCTCTCTGTTGTTGTGCTGTTTTAATTTTAGAGTTTTTTTAATACTGGTAGCCAGATTTTGTTCATTTTCATGGTTTCCTCCTTTCTGTTGAAATTGTCCACATGCTTGTGGATTGCAATGGCTTCTCTGTGTCGTCTGCCATGGTGGTTGTTGGTGTGGTCCAGCATTTCTGTGTTCTCAAATCATATGCTGTGTCCAGGTTGGTTCATCAGGCGCTCTGCTATGGCTGACTTCTTTGGTTGAAGTAGTCTGCAGTGCCTTTCATGTTCCTTGATTCATGTTTCGGCAACGCTGCATTTAGGGGTCCCTATGGAGACTCCTGCAGAGGTGAGAGGATCCCTCTTGTCCTTTGCTGAACGGAGCATTTGTTGGATTTTTTTGGTGGGTCTGGAGATAGTTTGTATGTTGTGTTTCCTCCTCAGCTTCCCTCTGTGGTCAGTGGTTCCCTTGATGTATGGCAAGAACACTTTTCCTCTGGGTGGATCTTTGTCTTGACTCTCGTGGCTTCTTCTCTGTGGTCTTGCAGCTCTTCTGATGTCTGAGGTGGAGTCTCCATTGGCCTGGAGAGCCCAGTTGAGGTGGTTCAGTTCATCTTGGAGGAGGTGGGCTTCGCAGATTCTTTTTGCACGGTCTGCCAAGGCTTTAATGGTGCTTCTTTTTTGACTTGGGTGATGGTTGGAGTTTTTATGTAGATATCTATCTGTGTGTGTGGGTTTTCTGTAGACGGTGTGGCCCAATTGTTGATCTGGTTTGCGGATGACTAGGACATCTAGAAAAGGCCGTCTTCCTTCCTTTTCTTTTTCCATGGTGAACTGGATGTTTGGGTGGATGCTGTTAAGATGGTCCAGGAACCTGTTGAGTTCTTCTTCTCCATGGCTTCAAATGGTGAAGGTGTCATCCACATCTCTGAACCATATGTTTGGGTGGATCCTGTTGAGATGGTCCAGGAACCTGTTGAGTTCTTCCTCTCCATGGCTTCAAATGGTGAAGGTGTCATCCACATCTCTGAACCATATGTTTGGGTGGATCCTGTTGAGATGGTCCAGGAACCTGTGGAGTTCTTCTTCTCCATGGCTTCAAATGGTGAAGGTGTCATCCACATCTCTGAACCATATGTTTGGGTGGATGCTGTTAAGATGTTCCAGGAACCTGTTGAGTTCTTCTTCTCCGTGGCTCCAAATGGTGAAGGTGTCATCCACATCTCTGAACCATATGTTTGGGTGGATGCTGTTCAGATGGTCCAGGAACCTGTTGAGTTCTTCTTCTCCATGGCTCCAAATGGTGAAAGTGTCATCCACATCTCTGAACCATATGTTTGGGTGGATGCTGTTGAGATGGTCCAGGAACCTGTTGAGTTCTTCTTCTCCATGGCTCCAAATGGTGAAAGTGTCATCCACATCTCTGAACCATATGTTTGGGTGGATGCTGTTGAGATGGTCCAGGAACCTGTTGAGTTCTTCTTCTCCATGGCTCCAAATGGTGAAGGTGTCATCCACATCTCTGAACCATATGTTTGGGTGGATGCTGTTGAGATGGTCCAGGAACCTGTTGAGTCCTTCTTCTCCATGGCTCCAAATGGTGAAGGTGTCATCCACATCTCTGAACCATATGTTTGGGTGGATGCTGTTGAGATGGTCCAGGAACCTGTTGAGTTCTTCTTCTCCATGGCTCCAAATGGTGAAGGTGTCATCCACATCTCTGAACCATATGTTTGGGTGGATGCTGTTCAGATGGTCCAGGAACCTGTTGAGTTCTTCTTCTCCATGGCTCCAAATGGTGAAGGTGTCATCCACATATCTGAACCATAGCTTTGGGTGGATGCTGTTAAGATGGTCCAGGGACCTGTTGAGTTCTTCTTCTCCATGGCTCCAAATGGTGAAGGTGTCATCCACATATCTGAACCATATGTTTGGGTGGATGCTGTTGAGATGGTCCAGGAACCTGTTGAGTTCTTCTTCTCCATGGCTCCAAATGGTGAAGGTGTCATCCACATATCTGAACCATATGTTTGGGTGGATGCTGTTGAGATGGTCCAGAACCTGTTGAGTTCTTCTTCTCCATGGCTCCAAATGGTGAAGGTGTCATCCACATCTCTGAACCATATGTTTGGGTGGATGCTGTTGAGATGGTCCAGGAACCTGTGGAGTTCTTCTTCTCCATGGCTCCAAATGGTGAAGGTGTCATCCACATCTCTGAACCATATGTTTGGGTGGATGCTGTTGAGATGGTCCAGGAACCTGTTGAGTTCTTCTTCTCCATGGCTCCAAATGGTGAAGGTGTCACCCACATCTCTGAACCATATGTTTGGGTGGATGCTGTTGAGATGGTCCAGGAACCTGTTGAGTTCTTCTTCTCCATGGCTCCAAATGGTGAAGGTGTCATCCACATCTCTGAACCATATGTTTGGGTGGATGCTGTTGAGATGGTCCAGGAACCTGTTGAGTTCTTCTTCTCCATGGCTCCAAATGGTGAAAGTGTCATCCACATATCTGAACCATATGTTTGGGTGGATGCTGTTGAGATGGTCCAGGAACCTGTTGAGTTCTTCTTCTCCATGGCTCCAAATGGTGAAAGTGTCATCCACATCTCTGAACCATATGTTTGGGTGGATGCTGTTGAGATGGTCCAGGAACCTGTTGAGTTCTTCTTCTCCATGGCTCCAAATGGTGAAGGTGTCATCCACATATCTGAACCATATGTTTGGGTGGATGCTGTGGAGATGGTCCAGGAACCTGTTGAGTTCTTCTTCTCCATGGCTCCAAATGGTGAAGGTGTCATCCACATATCTGAACCATATGTTTGGGTGGATGCTGTTGAGATGGTCCAGGAACCTGTTGAGTTCTTCTTCTCCATGGCTCCAAATGGTGAAGGTGTCATCCACGTCTCTGAACCATATTGTGGGCTTTTGGGTTGCTGTTTCCAGGGCTTGTTTTTCAAAGTGTTCCATGTAATAGTAATGCTTTATTTATACCCCGCTCCATCTTCCTCAGGGGGACTCAGTGCGGCTTACATTAGGCCATGCCCATCAATACAATAACACAAACACAATAAAACAAGCAAAATACATAAAATGCAAAATCGAAATAATATACAACACAACAATATAAAACCAAGCATTAAAAACACAGGAAATTTCACTAGGCAGGGCCAGATGCATGGATAAAATTATAGAAAATATTTAAAACACTGGGAGATAGGGCAGAGTAACTTATAAGGAGGAGGCTCCAGGAATGAGGAAAGATTTCATTGCACAACCCATAAAGTAAAGTGCGTCTAAGGACATTTTGTGCAAAGTGTGGTCAGGGAGAATCTTTCAGTCAATCACTGAAGGCACATGAGAATAACCAGGTTTACAAATTCCTCCTGAAGATTGCCAGGGTGGGGGATTGCCTAATCTATGTCTAATCTATCTTGTCACATCTATGGCAAGCATTCTCAGAGGTTGTGAGGTCTGTTGGAAATGAGGCAAGTGAGGTTTATAGATCTGTACAATGTCCAGGGAGGGAGAAAGAATTATTTGTCTGCCTGAAGCAAGTGTAAATGTTGCCATTCGTCAGCTTGATCAGTATTTAATAGCCTTGCAGCTTCAAAGCCTGGTTGCTTCCTGCCTGGGGGAATCCTCCGTTGGGAGGTGTTAGCTGGCCCTGATTGTTTCCTGTCTGGAATTCTGTTTTCTGAGTGTTGTTCTTTATTTACTGTCCCAATTTTAGAGTTTTTTTTAATACTGGCTGCCAGATTTTGAACTGGTGCCTCAATACAACAACAAATAGTACAAAATAACATAACGTATCAAGGCAAATTATAACGTAACAGCTGAAATTGACTAAAACGTAAGCTATCGTAGAAATTATATCTAACATAAAACATGAGCACTATATAATAACACTATATAATATTGTTATTATTATACTAGCTGTACCCGCCACGCGTTGCCAACCTTGCCTCCCTCTTTCTCTCCTCCTTTCTTTCTCTCCATCCTTCCTTCCTTTTTTCTTTCCTTCTTCCTTCCTTCTCTTCCTCTTCCCTTCCTTCCCCCATCTTTTCTTTCCCTTCCTCTTTCTCCCAGTTCTTCCTTCTCTATCTATTTGTTCAGTCGCTTCTGACTCTTTGTGACCTCCTGGCCCATCCCACACCAGAGCTCCCTGCCGGCCGTCACCACCCTCAGGGTCTCCTTCAGAGTCAAGCCAGTCTCTTCTACCATCCATCCATCTTGCCCTTGGTCGGCCCCTCTTCCTTTTGCCTTCCACTTTCCCCAGCATCATTCCCTTCTCTAGGCTTTGCTGTCTCCTCATGATGTGGCCAAAGGACTCCAATGTTGCCTCTACTATCCTTCCCTCCAGTGAGCAGTCGGGCCTTATTTCCTGAAGGATGGACCGGTTGGATCTTCTCGCAGTCCAAGGCACTCTCAGAACTTTCCTCCAACACCACAGCTCAAAAGCATCTCTCTTCCTTCACTCAGCCTTCCCTAAGGTCCAACTCTCACATCCGTAGGTCACTACAGGGAATACCACTGCTTTAACTATGCAGATCTTTCTTGCCAGTGTGATGTCTCTACTCCTTTGATCAAGATTGGTCCTTGCTCTTCTCCAAAGAAAGAAACATCTCCTGATTTCCTGGCCGCAGTCTGCGTCTGCAGTAATCTTTGCACCTAGAAATACAAAGTCTGTCGCGGCCTCCACGTTTTCTCCCTCTATTTCCTAGTTGTCAATCATTCTTGTTGCCATAATCTTGGTTTTTTTATGTTTAGCTTCAACCCAGCTTTTGCCCTTTCTTCTTTCACTTAGAAGGCTCCTCGCTTTCGGCCATCAAAGTGGTATCATCTGCATATCTAAAGTGTTCAATTTCTTCCAGCAATTTTAACCCCAGCCTTGCATTCGTCAAGCCCTTCACATCGCATGATGTGTTTTGCATACAAGTTGAATAGGTTGGGTGAGAGTAGACAACTCTGCCATACGCCTTTCCCAATCTTGAACTAGTCTGTGGTTCCGTGGTCAGTTCTGACTTGCTACTTGGTCCTTAGACAGATTCCTCAGGAGACAGATGAGGTGGCTTGGAATCTCCATACATACCACCAAGAACTTGCCGCAATTGATTATGATTAATTGTTGATGTAAATAGCAAATATATACATCAACAAATCAATATTGAAAGGCTTGGGAGGTTGCTATTTCCAACACAGGTCATAATCCTCAATAGGTGATGATCCTAACAGGTCCTAATCCATATCCCAATAGCCTCAACCAACTCAACATAGTTTGCGGCACCCACAAAAACAAAGTTCCTGGAGTATAACACCTACTTTCAAAGTGCGGACCACACAATTAAATTGGAAATAACCCTTTCACACCAGGAACAGATTTTTTTTCAATAGTGTTGTCAGCGATTCAGAGGCGGGCTTGGTTCACCTTGCAGAGGAAATGTTTGCAAATCTCTCAGGCTTCCCTGAAACATTGCGTCCCTGGCTTCCCATGCCAATGCAAAGGAGGACGGAGGAAAGCGCGGGAGCCCTCGGGTGGTCTCTTCCCCTTCCTCCTGCATTACTTTCCTCCCATCTCTTCCCCTGGAACTGATGCTCACAACGCGAAAGAACATTGAGCGAGAAAGCCGCCACGGACTCCTTTGGCATTAAAAGGAGCACAAAAGAGCCCAGCAGCGATTCTGAGACTTAAGTGGGAATAAATATCCCATAGAATCATAGCACCGTGGAGCTGGGAGAGTTCCTTTTTCCTCTCTTTCGCTCGTGTTCTCTCGCTCTCCCTCTCTGCCAGATGCAGTCAGAATCAAGGGCTTCAGGAGAGAAAGCATGGGGACTGAGCTCAATCCAGGGCATGGCTCTGCGGCTTCTCCTTCTCACCTGCCTGAACCTGGCATCCTTCTCTCCACTAGGAAGGAGAGCTCAGACCTCCGAGGACAGGATCCAGATCCAAAATGGCCTTCCCAGTTGAGTGAATTGACCAAAACCCACAATGAATTTCAGCAGGAGAAATGTACGGTCCTACAATAACAATGAAAAGCACAGGTATAGGATGGATGGCACCTGGCTTGAAAACAGTCCATGGGAAAGGGGTCATAGAATCATAGAATCCTAGAAAGAGTTGGAAGAGACCTCATGGGCCATCCAGTCCAACCCCCTGCCAAGAAGCAGGAATATTGCATTCAAATCACCCCTGACAGATGGCCATCCAGCCTCTGTTTAAAAGCTTCCAAAGAAGGAGCCTCCACCACACTCCGGGGCAGAGAGTTCCACTGCTGAACGACTCTCACAGTCAGGAAGTTCTTCCTCATGTTCTGGTGGAATCTCCTCTCTTGTAGTTTGAAGCCATTGTTCCATTGTGTCCTAATCTCTCTCTAGGGAAGTAGAAAACAAGCTTGCTCCCTCCTCCCTATGACTTCATCTCACGTATTTATACATGGCTATCATATCTCCTCTCAGCCTTCTCTTCTTCAGGCTAAACATGCCCAGCTCTTTAAGCCGCTCCTCATAGGGCTTGTTCTCCAGACCCTTGATCATTTTAGTTGCCCTCCTCTGGACACATTCCAGCTTGTCAACATCTCCCTTCAATTGTGGTGCCCAGAATTGGACACAATATTCCAGTGTGGTCTGACCAAGGCAGAATAGAGCATGGGGAGCATGACTTCCCTGGTTCTAGACACATGTTCTGTTCTGCGGCAGAGGGCTTCTCCTTCTCACCTGCCTGAACCTGGCATCCTTCTCTCCGCTAGGAAGGAGAGCTCAGACCTCCGAGGACAGGATCCAGATCCAAAATGGCCTTCCCAGTTGAGTGAATTGACCAAAACCCACAAGGAATTTCAGCAGGAGAAATGTACAGTCCTACAATAACAATGAAATGCACAGGTATAGGATGGATGGCACCTGGCTTGAAAACAGTCCATGGGAAAGGGGTCCTGGAGTCTCAGGAGACCCCAAGCTGAACCTGAGTCAACACTGTGATGCAGCAGCTAAAAAGGCCAATGCAATTCTAGGCTGCATCAATAGAAGGAAAGTACAGTCCCACTCTGTTCTGCTTTGATCAGATGTCCTCACCTGGAATAATAACCCTGTGTTGAATTCTGGGCAAAGCAATTCAAGAAAGAAACGGACAAGATGGAAGGTCTCCAGAAAAAAAGTGATCAGGAGAGTTCAATTATTATTATTATCTCATAACAACATGAGTCCACAGCAAACTAGATCACTCTGCTGGCTGTTGCTTTGGATCACACATCAGACACTTCCCAAGTGTCTAGGACTGTGTGATGTATCGGCAAATGATGCGTGCAGATCCCAGCAAGGTGGCCTTCTGCAGCTGGCAGATGGTGATATTGTCAGTGTCAATTGTTTTTACGTACAGGCCAAGGTCTTTAGGCATTGCACCCAGTATGCCAATCACCACTGGGACCCCTTTGACTGGCTTATGCCAGAGTCTTTGCAGTTCAATCTTTAAATCTTCATATTGTGTATGCTTTTCCAGTTGCTTCTCGTTTATCTTGCTGTCGACTAGGATTGCAACATCGTGAATCCATACTTGGCTTTTCTTCCATGATTGTGAGTTCAGGAGTCTTATGCTCTAAAAATCTGTCAGTCTGGATTCGGAAGTCCCAGAGTAGCTTGACGTTTTCATTCTCTGTAACTTTTTCCGGCTTGTGATCCCACCCGTTCTTTGTCGCAGGCAGATGGTGTTTGTGGTACAAGTTCCAATAAATCATCTGAGCAACGGTGTTGTGCCTCTGCTTGTAGTCTGTCTGCGGGATCTTCTTGCAGCAACTGAGGGTGGGATCTATTGTTTCACCTGCTTCCTTGCAGAGTCTACACTTGGGATCTGTCGTTGACTTTTCAATTCTGGCTTTGATGGCCTTGGTTCTAATGGGCTTGTTCTTTGGCTGACAGAATCAGGCCCTCCTTTGTCTCCTTTTTCAGAGTTCCATTTGTGAGCCACAGCCATGTTTTCCTTTGTCAATTTGGCTCTCGGTGTTTCCCAGGAACTGTCCATGGAGAAAGAGGCTTATTTTGCCAGTTTTCTCTTCTGCTCTGCATTCTCTTTTTATGGTATTCCCTTTTTGTCTTTTGCACTTCGGGCAGTTTTCTACTATTGACATCCCTCAATGTTGGTTCTTGCCTGCCTTTCATATAATCTGCCAGTGTGTGTTTCTTCTATCATTGGTTTCACTTGCAGAAACCCTCTGCCTCCTGATTCTCTGGGCAGGTCAAGTCTGTCAACATCACTTTGTTATTGTTGTTTGTTTGTTTTTCTGGGGCTGGACAAGCTGGAATGTGTCCAGAGAAAGACAACGGTCTGGAAATTATGAATCCCTCTGAGGAGTGGCTTCAGGATCACGGAGAAGAGAAGGTGGAGATTGAACATGATGGCCCTGCTTAAGTATTTGAGAAAGCGTTCTATTGAGGAGGAGGCAAGCAGGGGGTTGGACTGGATTGCCCTTGTGATTTCCTCCAACTTGGTGATTGTATGAGACCAGGACACAATGGAGCAACAGATTCAGATTGGAAGAAGAGAGATTCTACATCAACATTAGAAGAACTTGATGAAGATAAGATCTGCTGGAGGGTGGAATCTGCTGCTCCCTGAGAATCCAATTGAGCTTCCTTCTCTGTAGGTTTTTATGCAGAGGCTGGATGGCTATCTGTTAGGAGGTCTTTGATTGTGCCTTCCTGCCTGGCAGAAGGAGGCTGGGCTGGGCGGCCATTGCACTCTCTTCCAGTTCTAGGATTTTATGCGAAGCCTGCCTTTGGGCTTCTGCTTTGCTTTGGCAGAGGAGCTGCACTCGAGCTGGCAAAGTGGTGGAGACAGAATTGGAGCAAGGGAAGCGCTTTCTTTGCAACGAGAGAGATTCCCCCAGAAAGAGGTAAATGCATCTTGTCAAGACAGCGCTTGATCAGCAGCCAGGCAGCCTTCCGTCTGTCCTCCCCACTCCGTTTGTCCCTTTCTTGTCACCGTTATCAGGAAGTTGAATGTGTTCCACCTGCAGCGCATGGATCATCAACCTTCCAGGAGCAAAAGTAGGATAGAATTGTTGTTGTTTATTCATTCCGTTGCTTCCGAGATATTGACTCTAAGCTGGAATGTGTCCAGAGGAGGGCGACTAAAATGATCAAGGGTCTGGAGAACAAGCCCAGTGAGGAGCGGCTTAAGGAGCTGGGCATGTTTAGCCTGAAGAAGAGAAGGCTGAGAGGAGATATGATAGCCATGTATAAATATGTGAGAGGAAGCCACAGGGAGGAGGGAGCAAGCTTGTTTTCTGCTTCCCTGGAGACTAGGACGCGGAGCAATGGCTTCAAACTACAAGAGAGGAGATTCCATCTGAACATGAGGAAGAACTTCCTGACTGTGAGAGCTGTTCAGCAGTGGAACTCTCTGCCCCGGAGTGTGGTGGAGGCTCCTTCTTTGGAAGCTTTTAAACAGAGGCTGGATGGCCATCTGTCAGGGGTGATTTGAATGCAATATTCCTGCTCCTTGGCAAAATGGGGTTGGGCTGGATGATGGCCCAGGAGGTCTCTTCCCACTCTTTGATTCTATGATTCTAAGTTTGGTCCAGATGCATCATTGTTCGAGCCCACAGTGCTCCAGGGATGTAGGTGAACTACAACTCCAAAACTCAAGGTCAATGCCCACCAAACCCCTAGGGGCTTCACTTCAAGGAGACCATCCATCCACCTTGCCCTTGGTCGGCCCCTCTTTCTTTTTCCTTCCATTTTCCCCAGCATCATTGTCTTCTCTAGACTTTCCTGTCTCTCATGATGTGGCCAAAGGACTTCATCTTGGCCTCTACTATCCTTCCCTCCAATGAGCAGTCAGGCTTTATTTCTTGAAGTATGGACAAGTTGGATCTTCTCGCTATCCAGGCCACTCTCAGAACTTTCCTCCAGCACCGCAGTTCAAAAGCATCTATTTTCCTTCGCTCAGCCTTCCCTATGGTCCAGTTCTCACATCTGTAGGTGACTACGGGGAATACCATTGCTTTTACTATGCGGATCTTGGTGGCTAGTGTGATGTCTCTCCTCTTCACTATTTTATCAAGATTGGTCTTTGCTCTCCTCCCAAGAAGGAAACATCTTCTGGTTTCCTGGCTACGGTCTGCCTCTGCAGTTATCTTTGCACCTAGAAATACAAAGTCTATCACTGCCTCCACGTTTTCTCCCTCTGTTTGCCAGTTATCAATCAGTCCAGTTGCCATAATTTTCATTTTTCTTATGTTTAACTTCAACCCAGCTTTTGCATTGAAGTGACGCTCCTATACCATTAACTCAGTTGGACTGGACACGTTGTCCAAATGCCCGATCACCATCTCCCAAAGCAGTTACTCTACTCCAAACTCAAGAACAGAAAACGGAATGTTGGTGGACAGGAAAAGAGATTTAAAGAAGGGCTCAAAGCCAACCTTAAAAACTCTGGCATAGACACTGAGAACTGGGAAGCCCTGGCCCTTGAGCGCTCCAGCTGGAGGTCAGCTGTGACCAGCAGTGCTGCAGAATTTGAAGAGGTACGAATGGAGGGCGACAGAGAGAAACGTGCCAAGAGGAAGGCGCGTCAAGCCAACCCCGACCGGGACCACCCTCCGTCTGGAAACTGATGCCCTCACTGCGGGAGAAAATGCAGATCAAGAATAGGGCTCCACAGTCACCTACGGACCCACCCTCAGGATACTACACTTGGAGGACCATCATCCTCGGACTATGAGGGATCACCTAAGCCTGTACATAAGACTGTAGACAGGCCTTTGGATTCCCCCAAACAGAGTCTTTAGATTGCTTAAAGGTCAACAAAGTTCTTTATTAACGAGAACAAACAGGAACTTCAAGGTTTTCTTGATAAAATATTAGTTGTCTCAATCTTGTCCACAGGGGACAGGTACTATCTTCATACTGTATTTTAACTAATGGGGAAATCCTTAACTTCTAATCTGGGCAGTCTGTCTTTGCCTCTGTTGGCGTGGAGCCCCTGCACCCGGTACCAACTGCTTCTGGCTTCCGCGAGTGACCCTTACCAAGCAGAGCTTTGTAGACTTCCAAGGGAAAAAGGAGTTCAGGTTTCAGTGATGGCTGGCTGAAGTCCCTCAGCAAAGGAGCTGTAAGGCTGTATATCTCCCGGCCAAGCTGTAGAGCCTTTTCTCCCCGGCCAAGCTGTAGAAGACGAAGCTTTCTACAGGAGCTCTTGATTTTATGTCCTGCATGAAAGGCTTCTCTGTGTGGACTGGCCCAAAATGGCTCCTATTCCCTCCAAAACCCAAAAAGGGGGCGGGACCAGAGAACCTAACGATAATTGACAGGTGGCTTGCCCTATGATTGCAGCCAAAAGGAGCCACCTATCTGCAGAGTCCCTGAAACTTAGGATTACAACAAACATTAAATGCAAAGCAAACAAAATTGGAGATCCTGGTGCAGTTGTACCTGCACAATGAGGGATCGCCTATCTACTACAAGGCTCCTCAGCTCCTCCTTGCTTTTGGCCATCAAAGTGGTATCATCCGCATATCTAAGGTTGTTCATGTTTCTTCCAGTAATTTTCACCACAGCCTTGCATTCGTCAAGACCCGCACATTGCATGATGTGTTCTGCATACAAGTTGATTAGTTCAGGTGAGAGTAAACAACCCTGCCATACACCTTTCCCAATCTTGAGCCAGTCTGTTGTTCCATGGCCAGTTCTGACTGCTGCTACTTAGTCCTTGTACAGATTCCTCAGAATAGCTTTATTGTAATTGTACTATTGCACTATTAAATTAAATGTTTTCCCAGCTCACATCACAAAACATCACACCCATCCCTCCACATCCCCAGCTGCCACAGCACGACCCCTAAAGCCACATCAATGCAAAACCTTGGAGTTCGATGTAGTTACAACTCTAGGAGAAAAGCTCACTCTCAAGTCTGTTTGTCCTTACCTTTGTCACTCTCAATCTGGGGTCCTCGGATGTTTTTGGCCTACAACTCCCAGAAATCCCAGCCAGTTTACCAGCTATTAGGATTTCTGGGAGCTGAAGGCCAAAAACATCTGGGAACCACTGACAAAACACCTGGAGGGAGGGCCAGAGTTGGCCCACGCCTGGGTTAGATGGAAGGAAGTCATAGTAAACAGAGGCTGGATGACCATGTGGAGGGATTGGTGAGTGTCTTCCTGCCTGGCAAAAGAGGGCAGGACTAGATTTATTTATCGTGTCAGAAGCAAACCAAACAGTTGTATTGCATTTTTAACAAACAAACAAACATACAAAACACAAAGTTTGCAAGCTTGGTAGTTGATTAAATGTCCTTTGACCAGTATCTGGCCACTTGGAGTGCCTCTGGTGTTGCCGCAAGGAGGTCCTCCATTGTGCATGTGGCAGGGCTCAGGTTGCATTGCAGCAGGTGGTCAGTGGTTTGCTCTTCTCCACACTCGCATGTCGTGGATTCCACTTTGTGGCCCCATTTCTTGAGGTTGGCTCTGCATCTCGTGGTGCCAGAGTGCAGTCTGTTCAGTGCCTTCCAAGTTGCCTAATCTTCTGTGTGCCCATGGGGGAGTCTCTCATTTGGTATAAGCCATGTCTTGAGGTTCTGAATTTTAGCCTGCCACTTTTGGACTCTTGCTTGCTGAGGTGTTCCTGCAAGTATCTCTGTAGATCTTAGAATACTATTTCTTGACTTAAAGCGTTGTTGTGCTGGCTGATATCCAAACAAGGGATGAGCTGGAGATGTCCCTGCCTTGGTCCTTTCACTATTGGCTGCCACTTCCCGGTGGATGTCAGGTGGTGCGATACCGGCTAAACAGTGTAATTTCTCCAGTGGTGTAGGGCGCAGACACCCCGTGATAATGCGGCATGTCTCATTAAGAGCCACATCCACTGTTTTAGTGTGGTGAGATGTGTTCCACACTGGGCATGCGTACTCAGCAGCAGAGTAGCATAGCGCAAGGGCAGATGTCTTCACTGTGTCTGGTTGTGATCCCCAGGTTGTGCCAGTCAGCTTTCGTATGATATTGTTTCTAGTGCCCACTTTTTGCTTGATGTTCAGGCAGTGCTTCTTGTAGGTAAGAGCACGGTCTAGAGTGACTCCCAGGTATTTGGGTGTGCTGCAATGCTCCAGTGGGATTCCTTCCCAGATCATCCTCAGAGCTCGGGATGCTTGTCTGTTCTTAATGTGAAAAGCACATGTCTGTCTTGTAGATGGATTAGGGATGAGCTGGTTTTCCCTGTCATAGGCAGTAATAATAATAATAATAATAATAATAATAATAATAATAATGATAATAATGATAACAACAACAACAACAACACTTTATTTGTACCCCGCTACCATCTCCCCAAGGGACTTGGTGCGGCTTACATGAGGCCGAGCCCGAATACAGCAATACAAGCAATAACAACAGTACAAGCAAATTAAAATAAAACATAGACAATAAAATACACAACATCAATAAGACAACACACAATTAAACAGAGGGAAGGCTAAATGTAAAATTAAAATTGGAAGTCATGCTGGGACATGGACGAGAAGGCGATAGTGGCGTTTGTGGAAGGGCATACGAGCAGACCTAAAAAATGTAAAGTGCTTTGGAGGACAAAGTGCTATGGAATCAATTATTCCGGGAAGGCACACTGGAACAACCACGTCTTCAAGCTCCTCCTAAAGACTGCCAAAGTTGGGGCCTGTCTGATGTCTTTAATGTCAGCAAGAGCACCTAGAGCTTCAGAGAGCTTCTTTTCTACCATCTCAAAGCTCCCTGCTTGAGCGGTGATGGCACGATCATCAGCATAGATGAAACTCTCTGTCCCTTCTGGCAGTGGCTGGTCATTTGTGTAGATGTTGAACATGGATGGAGCAAGCACGCTCCCCTGAGGCAGGCCGTTCTTCTGTTTCCGCCATCTGCTTCTCTGGCCCTGGAACTCAACAAAGAAGCTCCTGTTTTGTAGCAGGTTTCCTATGAGACGGTCTGAGTAAGATTGTCTTTCAAGGTCGTTTTGCGGTGTTCTGGCAGGACTAGATGACCTTTGAGGATCTTTTCCAACAGTATGCTTCTATGATCCTCCTTAACACAAGTGAAGTGTCCAGAACTGAACCCCAGGCTCCAGATGGGTCTGGACCAGTGCGGAATACAGGGAAGGGGTGAAGGGAAAAGGCAGCCATGCATGCCGTGGCTTCCACCCCGGCCTCCTTGGGCAACCATTCCTGCCAAAGAGCCTGAGCTCATGAGGGGCCTCCTTCCCTGTTTATGGCCGGGTGTATTTTCCTTCCCACTCCTGTTAAGCCTGGTTTTATGGCCCGCTCATAAACCACCCCAGCAGCGATTTAGGGTCAGCGGGGAGGCTGTAATGACTTCAAAGTGGGGCGCAGGGTCAGGGGTGAGCCTTGTAAATAGTCTCGCGCCATAAAAATAATTGGGAAGGGTCAGCAGGGGCTCCCAATTGGAGGGAGGGGGATCCCCTTTACAGCCCTGGCTTTCCCAGAGCCGTGCCAGCAGAGGCGGGCGCTTCACTTCTCGTGGCGCTGTTGTCCCCATCTGCAAAGGGGAGATCAATGGAGTCCGGTCTCCTTTCTTAGGATGGAGCATCCTTTGCCACCAACAGTTGAGTACTGTTCCAGAATCTTTTGTATTGAAACAGAGAACTCTAGTGTTGGAAGGGGCACCATAAGGCCATCCAATCCAACCCCCTTTTCCTTTTCCAACCCTATGCGCCACAGAGGACTCTGTACATAATGCTTAGAGTCCTGATCTGTTCTGTTCTAACCAACTGGTGGCCATCCAGCTAAGAAGGGGACTTCGCCATGCGCCCAGGCCCACAACTGGGCATACTATCAGGAGGTGCATAGTGCTTTTTTCCCCCCCATGTCAGCAGCAACTTGAGAAACCACAAGTCACTCCTAGTGTGTGAGAATTGGCGTTGCCCAAGGGATGCCTGGATGTTTTACCACCCAGTGGGAGGCTTCTCTCATGTCCCTGCATGAGAAGCTGGAGCTGACAGACAGGAGCTCACCCTGCTCCCTGGATTCAAACCGCTGACCTTTCAATCAGCTGCCATGCCAGCACAAGGGTTTAACCCTATGCGCCACAGAGGACTCTGTACACAATGCTTACATCAAGGGAAGCCAGAGTCCTGATCTGTTCTGTTTTGACCAGATGAGGAATATTGTGATTTTGAGCCGTGGATTCAAATGGCAGGAAAAGAGGTTCCGCTTGAAGATAAGGAAGAACCTCCTGAGGAGAAAAGGTGTTCAGCAGTGGAATAGACTCACAAACCTCACAACCTCTGAGGACACTTGGCACAGATGCAGGCGAAATGTCAGGAGAGAATGCTTCTAGAACAGTGGTTCTCAACCTGGGATCCCCAGATGTTTTTGGCCTACAACTCCCAGAAATCCTAACAGCTGATATGCTGGCTGGGATTTCTGGGAGTTGTAGGCCAAAAACATCTGGGGACCCCAGGTTGAGAATCACTGTTCTAGAACATGGGCATACAGTCCGAAAAACCTATAAAAACCCAATGGGAGATGGGGAGATGACTAGGGCAATTGACACGATCGCTCCGGAGCGTCCCCTCTCAAGTAGCCGAGCTAAACCAGCTCATTGGTTCACCGAGGAACTGGCAGCAATGAAGCGAAGGAAGAGGGAACTAGAGAGCGTGTGGCGTTCGGATCTGAGCGAGCCAAATCGAACACGGTTTGTGTCCTTTTTAAGGGCATATGCCGCGGCAATAAAAGCCGCAAAGAAAGCCTTCTTCACGGCAACTATTGCGTCTGCAAAGAACCGTCTGGCTGAGCTGTTCGAATTGTCAGAGGTCTTTTAAATCCCACCACTCCAGGTGGGAACCCTGACAATTCGTCTTCTTGCTGTGAAGCTTTTGCTCAGTTCTTTGCAGACAAAGTCGCTTTGATCCGTTCTGGTCTGGACACCATATTAAGGGCAGTCTCTGAGGATGTAACACGAGCACCTGCTTGTCCTATTTTGATGGATTCATTTCAATTGGTGAAACCCGAGGATGTGGACAAGATACTTGGAGGAATGAGGCCTACCACGTCCATCCTAGACCCCTGCCCATCCTGGCTTCTAAAGGAGGCCAGAGGGGGATTGGCTGAGTGGGTTGAGGTGGTGGTTAATGCCTCCCTTCGGGAAGGCAAGATTCCAGCGAGCTTAAAACAAGCTATAATAAAACCACTGTTGAAAAAACCTTCACTGGACCCCACTAAATTCAACAACTTTCGGCCAGTATCCAATCTTCCCTTTTTGGGCAAAGTCCTGGAACGCGTGGTGGCCTCACAACTCCAGGTATTCTTGGGAGACACGGATTATCTGGATCCGGCACAGTCTGGTTTCAGACCGGGACATGGAACCGAGGCGGTCTTGGTCGCCTTAGTGGATGATCTGCGCCGGGAGCTCGACAGGGGGAGTGTGTCCCTGTTGGTGCTGCTGGACCTCTCAGCGGCCTTCGATACCGTCGACCACGGTATCCTTCTGGGACGCCTCGCGGGAATGGGTCTTGGAGGTACTGTTTTGCAGTGGCTCCAGTCATTCCTAGAGGGCCGATCCCAGAAGGTGTTATTGGGAGACACCTGTTCAACCCCACAACCGTTGTCTTGTGGGGTTCCACAGGGTTCAATTCTGTCTCCCATGTTATTTAACATCTACATGAAGCCGCTGGGAGAGATCATCCGGAGTTTCGGGGTACGGTGTCATCTGTACGCGGATGATGTCCAACTCTGTCACTCCTTTCCACCTGCTACTAAGGAGGCTGTCGAGGTCCTGAACCGGTGCTTGGCCGCTGTGTCGGACTGGATGAGGGCTAACAAATTGAAATTGAATCCAGACAAGACAGAGGTACTCCTGGTCAGTCGTAAGGCTAAACAGGGCATAGGGTTACAGCCTGTGTTGGATGGGGCCCACTCCCCCTGAAGACGCAGGTTCGCAGCTTGGGTGTGACCCTGGACTCATCGCTGAGCCTGGAACCCCAGGTTTCAGCGGTGACCAGGGGAGCATTTGCACAGCTAAAGCTTGTGCGCCAGCTGCGCCCATACCTTGGGAAGTCTGACTTGGCCACGGTAGTCCACGCTCTGGTTACATCCCGTTTAGACTACTGCAACGCTCTCTACGTGGGGTTGCCTTTGAAGACAGCTCGGAAGCTTCAACTAGTCCAATGCTCGGCAGCCATGATTCTAACAGGAGCGGAACGCAGGGAGCATACAACCCCCCTGTTGCGCCAACTCCACTGGATACCGATTTGCTACCGGGCTCAATTCAAAGTGCTGGCGTTGGCCTTTAAAGCCCTCAACGGTTCCGGCCCAAGCTACCTATCCAACCGCATCTCTGCCTATGAACCCACTAGGACTTTGAGATCTTCCGGGGAGGCCCTGCTCTCGATCCCGCCTGCCTCACAAGCACGGCTGGCGGGGACGAGAGATAGGGCCTTCTCGGTGGTGGCTCCCCGGCTGTGGAACGCCCTTCCCACAGACATTAGATTAGCACCATCTCTAATGGTATTCCGCAAAAAAGTAAAGACCTGGTTATTTGGGCAGGCATTCGAATAATTAGTGCAATGAATGGTAATGACATAGGAATGGAACAATGGATGACGAATCTGGATCATGTTTTTTTAGTGATGAGACGCTAGTGAATGGTTATTATAGTAATTGTGTACTAATTGTGTATTAGATTAGGTTGTTAACTGTTTTTATATTGGTGCATTGAATTTTGCTGTTTCCTGTGTGTTGTGAACCGCTGTGAGTCGCCTCCGGGCTGAGAACAGCGGTATAGAAGTAAAGTAAATAAATAAATAAATAATAAAGTAAATAAATGGAACCTGCCCAAATTCGATGGAGTCTCCTTCTCTGAGGTTTCCAAGCAGAGGCTGGATGGCCATCTGTCAGGAGTGCTTTGATTGGAGTGTATGGCCTGAGGGGTCTCTTCCAACCCTAGGATTCTAGGATTCTATTCTCCTGCTGGCAGCATCCATCCTACAATTCCCTTGTTTTGGTTTATTTATGTTCTGCCTTTCCCACAAAGTTGATCACAAGACAAAAAGAAACAAAACAAGCCCCAACGCCATTGCCCACGGAAGAGCCTTGTGCACAGTTTGCATGTGGCTTCTCCTCATGCGCCTTGGCTTGGTTGCATAAGGTGTTGTACTGCACAATCCATGGGCAGAGATGAAAGCAACAGAATGACTTGGAGTCAGATCTGAGCGAACGGGTTGTGTCTTGAGTAACTTTTGGAGTGATTTCCTGGTCCTGGGATGGATGGGAGCACGCTCTGGGGAGGAAGGGGGAAAGGGGGCTTGGTATTTCCCATGTTTTGGAAGGTTTTGGATTGATCCATCCTGTGCAGTGCGGATGCCCCAACATCTTGGAACCCCCTCACCGCCTCCAGCCCCCTTCCATCCATTTAAGTTCTCCTTCTGTGTTTTCATGGTTGCTCATCCTATGGTTTGCGGTGAGCCGCTCCATGGCGCATGCATGTCCTTCCACCTCACTCATCTTCATATTCCTGTTCTGTTTTGCCTCCTTTGCCCCCGCCATCCTCAGGTTGCAGCTCAGCCCGGCCCGCTCCGAACGGCTCAGCGACGAACATGCGCTGATTGCGGCCTACGTCAGCCGCCTCCAGAGCGGCCCACGGTCAGTGCGCGGGAGGAGGAGAAGGAGGAGAGCCTGCTGTGTGTTTGTCTGTGTGTATATGTGTGCAAAATTGTTGTCTTGGACTTGGCGTCTAGAGCAAAAGCCATGTGGGGATTCCTCTCCATGCCTGGCTGCTTCAGGAGAGGCGAAATGACCCTCCTTTGAGCAGGTGCAGGTGGTGGTAACACCAGTTTCTACAATCCCATTGACCAGTTTGTGTGATCTCATCCCAGGTGTTTTGCTTTAAAGTGGATTATATGAGTCCTCACTGCCAGATAATCTGGGATAAATAGAAAACCTGGGATCAGATCCTGCAATATAGGGCATATCTGGAAGGCTCTGTCGTCTTATGCTCCTACTTTATTGTACACAAAATGCTGAGCAACCCCTTTGCAGAATCCTGCCCCCATAACTGCCAATGCACATCTTTGCCCAAAGTGTGCCAGATGCATCCCCACAGGAACTCTCTGTTTTCCTTGGATAGGAACCCTTTCTAGGGTTCACATCCTTCACTGCCCTTTCTTCACTGCCATATGATCCAAATTATCTGCTTTGAATTGGATTATATGGCAGTGTAGACTCACATAGTCCAGTTCAAATAAGATAATGTGGATTATCTGCTTCGGCAGTATAGAAGGAGCATTAATCTGCAAAATCCATGACTAGGGGCATGAAGAAGCATGGCTGTCACATAGTGATAATTCACTTGGCACACAATCATTACCTTTTCACGGCGCTCTCACCAGGAGCCCAGATGTGCAGCTAGTCCAGATGTGCAGCTAGCCCATATTTCGAATGCCTTGCACTGCACCCAGGGCGCCTCAAGAGCACCCCTCGGGGAAGTGCGCTCTACGCAAATGCGTAATTTGCGTTTTGCTTCAGCCGCCCCTACCCATTCATTGGCATGCTCATTCATAACTTGACTTTAAAAGACCTTTTGGCCTTCAATATGCACACACACATGTGCATATGTATGTCTACCCCTTGCATTTCGAATGCCTTGCACTACACCCAGGGCGCCTCAAGAGCACCCCTCGGGGAAGCGCGCTCTACGCAAATGCGTAATTTGCGTATTGCTTCAGCCGCCCCTACCCATTCATTGGCATGCTCATTCATAACTTGACTTTAAAAGACCTTTTGGCCTTCAATATGCACACACACATGTGCATATGTATGTCTACCCCTTGCATTTCGAATGCCTTGCACTACACCCAGGGCGCCTCAAGAGCACCCCTCGGGGAAGCGCGCTCTACGCAAATGCGTAATTTGCGTATTGCTTCAGCCGCCGCTGCCCATTCATTGGCATGCTCATTCATAACTTGACTTTAAAAGACCTTTTGGCCTTCAATATGCACACACACATGTGCATATGTATGTCTACCCCTTGCATTTCGAATGCCTTGCACTACACCCAGGGCGCCTCAAGAGCACCCCTCGGGGAAGCGCGCTCTACGCAAATGCGTAATTTGCGTATTGCTTCAGCCGCCGCTGCCCATTCATTGGCATGCTCATTCATAACTTGACTTTAAAAGACCTTTTGGCCTTCAATATGCACACACACATGTGCATATGTATGTCTACCCCTTGCATTTCGAATGCCTTGCACTACACCCAGGGCGCCTCAAGAGCACCCCTCGGGGAAGCGCGCTCTACGCAAATGCGTAATTTGCGTATTGCTTCAGCCGCCGCTGCCCATTCATTGGCATGCTCATTCATAACTTGACTTTAAAAGACCTTTTGGCCTTCAATATGCACACACACGTATGCATATGTATGTCTACCCAGCAGCACCTTAATGAAAAAGAAAAGCTGCTGACAGAAGTTTGTACGATGACTGGATGAAAACATTGTATTGCCAAAATGATGTGACTTGGTGTGAGCCTCACCAAGTAGCATGGTTCTGTCACATCTCACAGGTTGGTGGAGCATTTCAGAGTGTACCAAACAAGGCCATGGTTACTGCTATTAAATCAGGAGTTTCAGATTCATTTTTCTCCAAGGACACACATGCCTTACTATGGTTGCCTTCAAAGGGCCGTTGAAGCCATGGATTGAGAATCTGTGGAAACAGAAGGCCGAATATAATTTGTTTTACATATTGATTGGAGTTCTTTAAATTTTGCTAAGTTTGGGGCCTTGGATGCTACTGAACGACAACTCCCATCCCTTTTGGTTATCTGCCCGGCGGACTGGGGATAATAGGAGCTGTGACCCAGCAAACTTGTGGCTCTGAGCTTGGGGAAAGGTGAAAGGACATTTTCAAGCCAGGCATCCTATCCGCAAGCCTTGTCTCTCAATCTAAACCCCACTCCCCTGACTCAAGAGAACAGATTGCAGCCTTCCAGGTGTTCCTGTATCCCAACTCCCTTCAGCTCCAGTCATGATGTCTAATGAGGAGGAAGATGGGAGTTGTAGTACAGTATCTGGAGGGCCACTGAAACGACACAGAGGGGCTGGAGTTGGGCACATGACCGCCTAGAAGTCTGTCCCCTCGTTTTGACTGGAAATAGAGTCTAATGGGAATGTTGCTTCCCTCTCGTTCTGACTCATGTTGGGCCCCCAGCACTGACCTGTTGGCATGGCTTGGCTTGACCCACTGGGCTGCAGATACTGACCATTCCGTGTTGACTTTTCTCTCCGTAGCAGCGTCCTAGACAGCCCCAGCCGGCTGGACGAGGAGCATCGACTCATTGCGCGCTATGCTGCCCGTCTGGCTGCCGAAGCTGGGAATGCGGTAAGAAATTATTTAATTAGTTATTTATTTACAGTATTTATATACCGTCATTCTCACCCCTGGGGGGACTCAGGCCAGCATGTGCTCCCCATTGCTCTGGTCATCTGACCTTTGGGCTCAGACATGGGCCAATTTTGGGGAATTGTGGGAGTTGAAATCCAAAACAACTGGAGGGCCCACATTTGCCTATGCCTGTTTTAACTGGTGTGTAACAAGATCACTCATTTTTTTATATACTAGCTGTACCTGCCACGTGTTGCTGTGGCCAATCTTCCCTCCCTCTTCCCTCCTTCCTCCTTCCCTTTTTTTCTTCCTTCTCTTTTCTCCTCTTCTCTCTCTTCCCTCCCCCTTCCCTCCTCCCCTTCTTCTTTCTTCCTTCTCTACCTCTTTCATTCCTTCCTTCTCTCTTTCCTTCTTTCTTTCCCTCCCTCTTTATCTTCTTTCTTCCTTCTCTATGTCTTTCTTTCCTTCTTCTCTCTTTCCTTTTTTCTTTCCCTCCCTCTTTATCTTATTTCTTCCATCTCTACCTCTTTCGTTCCTTCCGTCTCTCTTTCCTTCTTTCTTTCTCTCCCTCTCTTCTTTCTTACTTCTCTACCTCTTCCCTTCCTCCCCCTTTCCCCCTCCCTCTTTCTCTTCTTTCTTCCTTCTCTATGTCTTTCATTCCTCCCTTCTCTCTTTCCTTCTTACTTTCCCTCCCTCTTCCTCTTCTTTCTTCCATCTCTACCTCTTTCTTTCCTTCTTCTCTTTTTCCTTCTTTCCCTCCCTCTTTCTCTTCTTTCTTCCTTCTCTATGTCTTTCATTCCTTCTCTCTTTCCTCCCTTCCCTCCTTTTCCTTTCTTCCTTTCTTCCCTCCTCTTCCTTTCCTCCCTTTCCTCCCCTTTCTCTCTCTTTCTCTACCTCTTTCCTTCCTTCCGTCTCTCTTTCCTTCTTTCTTTCCCTCACTCTTTCTCTTCTTCCTTCCTTCTCTACCTCTTTCCTTCCTCCCCCTTTACCCTCTCCCTCTTTCTCTTCTTTCTTCCTTCTCTATCTCTTTCATTCCTCCCTTCTCTCTTTCCTTCTTATTCCCTCCTCTTTTCTTCCTTCTCTACATCTTTCTTCCTCTTCCTCTTCCTTTCCTCCCTCTTCTCTTCTTTCTTCCTTCTCTTCTTTTTTCCTTCCTCTCTTCCTTTCCTTCTTTCTCCCTCCCTCTTTCTCTTCCTTCCTCTACCTCTTGTGTGCAGCTACTTTGTGCTTGGTGCTCAAGCAGTGTTTCTTGTATGCTAGTGTTCGATCTAAGGGAACACCGAGAGATTTAGCATGGAAACAATGTTCAAGAAGTGGTTACGCTGACTTAGGTTAATACAGGATCAACTATTGATTTTAAACACTCAAAACCAATAGAGAACACTCTTAAGACTTCTCTTCGTGACAGGCCTGGGCAAACTTTGGGCTTTCCTCCAGGTGTTTTGGACTTCGACTCCCACCATTCCTAACCGTCTCAGGCCCCTTCCTTTTCCCTTTCCTTTTCTGCTTAAGCAGCTGAGCGGGGAAAGGAAAGGGCCTGAGCCTGTGAGGAATGGTGGGAGTTGAAGTCCAAAACACCTGGAGGAAAGCCCAAACTTGGCTCAGGCCTGCATCATAGCATGGTGCTTCCTGTTTTGACCTTGTGCCCCTCGCGCTCTCTCCCAGCCGCGGCCCCCCACGGACCTGGGCTTCAACTTTGACGCCAACAAGCAACAGAGGCAGCTGATAGCAGAGCTCGAAAACAAGAACAGGTAAGGAAGGCGCCAGAGGTTGAAGGACCTCAGCAAGGGAGGGTCACATCAGACTGGTCACTGCCTTCTTCCAAGGGACGTTGAATCCACGGATGTGTCATTAATAGCCATTGAAATCCACAAGCACGCGAACAACTACAACAGAAAGGTGGAAACCATAAAAATGAACACAACCTGGTCACCAGAATCAAGGCAGTAAATAAAGACTGCCACTCAGAAACAGAGGAACTCCAGACAGCAAACGATCAAGTGCCACTTAACACGTCCCAAGCAGAAGATGCCTCCATGCAACAACAGTCAGGCAACCTCTATGCAGATACCCTCACTGATTGACTGTGCAGCTTCATGCCTACTCAATGCTATTCAAGATGGCTAATTGCAACGTTCACACTTGCTCCAAACAGACAAGGGTTCTTTCTCCCACCCTGGACATTATTCCACAGGGATAAATGGATGGATGGTTGGGTGGATGGATAGACAGACAGACAGACAGACAGACAGACACATACACATGCACATGCACATACATGCATACACACTCCACTTGCCTCACTGCCGAAAGAACCTCTGAAGTTGCTATTAGTCACAGATGCAGGCAAAACATCAGGAGAGAATGCTGCTGTAACATGGCCATTCAGCCCAAAAAACTCACAGCAACCCTGTGATTCCGTCCATGGAAGCCTTCAACAATACAGCATCTATCTAAACAAAAATGTAATGTTCGTTTGTGGGATTAACATAATGCAAAAACCACTCGACGAATTGACACGAAATTTGGACACTGCACCCTAACAGACCAGCGAGTGACTATCACTCATAAAATCCCCCCCCCCCAAATCCCGGAAAGGGCTTAACCCCCCCCCCCCAAGCTAAATGATAAAAAACTAAATGACAAACAGAAAAAAAGGGAAGGAAGGGGAGAAAGAAAATAAGAAAGAAAGGAGGGAAAGGGAAGAAAGGAAAAGAAAAAAGGGAAGAAAGAAGGAAGGAAGAAGAAGGAAGGAAAGAAGAGGAAGAAGAAAGGAGAAGGAAAAGAAAGGGGGGAAGAAAGGAAAGAGGTAGAGAAGAAGGAGAGAAGGAAAGAAAATAGGGAAGGAAGGAAAGAGAGGAGAAGGAAAGAAGAGGGAGAGAGAAAGAGAAGAAGGAAGGAAGAAGGAAAGAAAGGAGAGAAGGAAAGAAAATAAGGGAAGGAAGGAAAGAGGGAGCGAAGGAAGGAGGGAAAGAAGGAAAGAAAGAGGGAGAGAAGGAAAGGGAGAAAGAAGGAAGGAAAAACAAGGAAGGAAAGAGGTAGAGAAGGAAGGAAGGAGAGAAGGAAAGAAAATAAGGGAAGGAAGGAAAGAGGGATGGAGGAAGGAGGAAGAAGGAAAGAAAGGGAAGAGGGAAAGAGAAGGAAGGAAGAGATAGAAAGGTACAGAAGGAAGGAAGGAGAGAAGGAAAGAAAAAGGGAGAAGGAAGGAAGGAGGAGAGAAGGAAGGAGAGAAGGAAAGAAAGAGAGAAAGAAGGAGGGAAGGAAGGAAAAAAAGAGAAAGAAGAAGGAAAAAAAAAGGAAGAAAAGAGGTAGAGAAGGAAGGAAAGAGAAAGAAAGAAAATAAGGGAAGGAAGGAAAGAGGGAGCGAAGGAAGGAGGGAAAGAAGGAAAGAAAGAGGGAGAGAAGGAAAGAGAAAGAAGGAAGGAAAAACAAGGAAGGAAAGAGGTAGAGAAGGAAGGAAGGAAGAAGGAAAGAAAATAAGGGAAGGAAGGAAAGAGGGAGCGAAGGAAGGGGAGAAAGAAGGAAAGAAAGAGGAAGAGAAGGAAAGAGAAAGAAGGAAGGAAAGAGGTAGAGAAGGAAGGAAGAAAGAAGGAAAGAAAATAAGGGAAGGAAGGAAAGAGGGAGCGAAGGAAGGAGGGAAAGAAAGAAAGAAAGAAAGAGAAAGAAGGAAGGAAAAACAAGGAAGGAAAGAGGTAGAGAAGGAAGGAAGGAGAGAAGGAAAGAAAATAAGGGAAGGAAGGAAAGAGGGAGCGAAGGAAGGGGAGAAAGAAGGAAAGAAAGAGGAAGAGAAGGAAAGAGAAAGAAGGAAGGAAAGAGGTAGAGAAGGAAGGAAGAAAGAAGGAAAGAAAATAAGGGAAGGAAGGAAAGAGGGAGCGAAGGAAGGAGGGAAAGAAAGAAAGAAAGAAAGAAAGAAAGAAAGAAGGAAAGAGAAAGAAGGAAGGAAAAACAAGGAAGGAAAGAGGTAGAGAAGGAAGGAAGGAGAGAAGGAAAGAAAATAAGGGAAGGAAGGAAAGAGGGAGCGAAGGAAGGGGAGAAAGAAGGAAAGAAAGAGGAAGAGAAGGAAAGAGAAAGAAGGAAGGAAAGAGGTAGAGAAGGAAGGAAGAAAGAAGGAAAGAAAATAAGGGAAGGAAGGAAAGAGGGAGCGAAGGAAGGAGGGAAAGAAAGAAAGAAAGAAAGAAAGAAAGAAAGAAGGAAAGAGAAAGAAGGAAGGAAAAACAAGGAAGGAAAGAGGTAGAGAAGGAAGGAAGGAGAGGGAGAAGGAAAGAGGGAGAGAAGAAGAAGGAGAGGAAAAAGGAAAGAAAAAGGAAGGGGAAGGAAGGAACGAGGGAGAGAAGGAAAGAAAGAAAAAAGGGAAGGAAGGCAGGAAGGAAGGAAAGAAAGAGTGAGGGAAGGAAGGAAAGAAGGATGGAGAGAAAGAAAGAAGAGAGAGAGGGAGGGAATGTTGGCCACAGCAACGCGTGGCGGGTACAGCTAGTCGTTAATACCTTTTGGACCTTAAAAATACTCTTTCATCCATTTTCAGTGGGGTGCAGTGCAATAGGCACTTTCGGAGAAAGAAGCAGACACACAGATCTTGTACTGGTTTTGTAATGGTTGTATTGGTTACAGAAACATCCCATATGCCCAGCATTCACTCGCATACATACATTCACCCGTTCATACTCACCAACCTCCTTCATTCAGTCCTCCTGCTGGAGAAACGTCAGGAGAAAATGCTGCTAGAACGTGGCTGTACAGGCTCAGAAACCACACAACACCCCACAATTAAAATGCATTTTGAACACTCATGGTAAATTTGACCTTGGGGTGAATTTGACCCTGCTTATTGCTCCTTCAGGGAGATCCTGCAGGAGATCCAGCGCCTGCGCCTGGAGCACGAACAAGCCTCGCAGCCCACGCCGGAGAAAGCCCAGCAGAACCCCACACTCCTGGCCGAACTGCGCCTCCTGCGGTGAGATCACACGTTGGGGTGTGTGTGTGTGTGTCTTGGGACTGCTGCGTGCGTGGGCCACTTCTGCCCAACTGACCGCTCCCCTTCTTCCACCTCAATCTGCACAGGCAGCGCAAGGACGAGCTGGAGCAGCGCATGTCCGCCCTGCAGGAGAGCCGGCGAGAGCTGATGGTGCAGCTGGAGGGGCTCATGAAGCTGCTGAAGGTCAGGTCCACCGATCTCCCTCCGACCCCCATTGACCCCTCTTCTCCTGCCTTTCCTTGGAGGTCAGGGAGGCAAGCCTGTCCTCTCTCAGCCCCCAAGGCTGCCTCAGGCGGAGCCAGACCAAGCTAAACACCTCTCTGAACTGGGATGGACAGGGACCTGATGGTGGGCTTCCACCACCAAAAGCAAGGGACGGTCCTGGCCCAGAGTTTGGAAGAGTTCCTTTTTTGGATCACATGTCCTAGACCAGGCATGGGCCAACTTGGGCCCATCCTCCATAAGTTCATATGCATAGCACTGGCTGCACTGCAGTGTCCTCTGCTGCAGAGACCAAGTATTCTAGGACAGATCAGGTTCATCCTTCCCTCCAGGTGTTTTGGACTTCAACTCCCACAATTCCTAACAACCTCCCATCTGTTAGGAATTGGGAGTTGAAGTCCAACACACCTGGAGGGAGGGAAGAGGGATAAGGCCCAAGTTCGAGAGCAGTACGAGTGAAAAAGATCTTGGAGTCCTCGTGGACAACAAGTTAAACATGAGCCAGGAATGTGATGTGGCGGCAAAAAAAGCCAATGGGATTTTGGCCTGCATCAAGAGGAGCCTAGTGTCTAGATCAGTGGTTCTCAACCTGGGGTCCCCAGATGTTTTTGGCCTACAATTCCCAGAAATTCTAACAGCTGATAATCTGGCTGAGATTTCTGGGAGTTGTAGGCCAAAAACATCTGGGGACCCCAGGTAAAGAACCACTGACCTAGAGGAGGAAAGTCATGCTACCCCTCTAGCTGGCTTAGTTAGACCACACCTGGAATATTGTGTCCAATTCTGGGCACTGATTGAAGAGAGATATTGACAAGCTGGAATGTGTCCAGAGGAGGGCGACTAAAATGATCAAGGGTCTGGAGAACAAGCCCTATGAGGAGCGGCTTAAGAAGCTGGGCATCCACAATTGAAGAGAGATATTGGGCACCACAATTGAAGAGAGATATTGACAAGCTGGAATGTGTCCAGAGGAAGGTGACTCAAATGATCAAGGGTCTGGAGAACAAGCCCTATGAGGAGCGGCTTAAGAAGCTGAGCATGTTTAGCCTGAAGAAGAGAAGGCTGAGAAGAAGCATGATGAGGGCCATGTATAAATATATTAGAGGAAGCCACAGGGAGGAGGGAGCAAGCTTGTGTTCTGCTTCCATGGAGACTAGGACAAGGAACAATGGCTTCAAACTACAAGAGAGGAGATTCCACCTGAACATGAGGAAGAACTTCCTGACTGTGAGAGCCGTTCAGCAGTGGAACTCTCTGCCCCGGAGTGTGGTGGAGGCTCCTTCTTTGGAAGCTTTTAAGCAGAGGCTGGATGGCCATCTGTCAGGGGTGATTTGAATGCAATATTCCTGCTTCTTGGCAGAATGGGGCTGGACTGGATGGCTCATGAGGTCTCTTCCAACTCTTTGATTCTAGGATTCTATGATCCTGTTAGAGGAGGGAATCCCTCAGCCTAATCCTATCTCTAGCCTAATAATAATAATAATAATAATAATAATAATAATTCTTGATTTATACCCCGCCACCATCTCCCCAAGGGGACTCAGAGCGGCTAACATGAGGCCCGACAATTACAACAAGGCAAAAGAATACAAACATACAATCATACAATAATGCATCAAATAAAATATAATAAAATATAACAAAAATAATACAATATAAACACAGGGTATAACATAAAATAACCAACAATTGAGCCGAATGTGTAGGGCCAAGTACCCTGGGTGAGATGGAAGAGTGGGGTAATGTATCTGGTGGGAGGTTCAGATGGGACAAAAGAGGGGTTTAATTTCACTCAAGGGTGAGATAAAATGCATCGAAGGGCATTTTGTACTGGTCAAGGTAGTATCTGCTGGGTGTGGTCTAACAGTGGCTGAGAGTCTAGTGCTATACCGCCTCGTGGGTAATAAAAAAGGTGCAGCTGTGTGTGAAAGTGTGTACGCTACTACTCTTGTGGAGTGGACCTGAAGACAATGTGATATTTTTAGGCCTTACTGAATAAGCGTGTGAGAGAGGTCGAAGAGGATGCAAGGTGTGGCACCAGGGAGAGAGGGTATGTACCTGGAAAAGGGATACTAGAGTCTTGTAGATAGGAAGAGCATACGACTGTCGAATAAGGATTATGCAGTCGGAGTGGTTGTTGAAGGGGGGACGGATGCCTGGAGGGCGGAGTGTAGTCGTGGAGCGTGCGCCAATAGCACCTTCGTTACCCCAGCTTTAAGTGGTGCAGTGTTAAGAACTTCAGATTGTTAACTGATGATGTCTTTATTGTTTTATTGTTACGTTATGTATTGTCAAAGGCTTTCATGGCTGGAATCACTGGGTTTTTGTAGGTTTTTTCGGGCTATATGGCCATGTCTAGAGGCATTTCTCCTGACGTTTCGCCTGCATCTATGGCAAGCATCCTCAGAGGTAGTGAGGTCTGTTGGAAGTAGGAAAAATGGGTTTATATATCTGTGGAATGGCTGGGGTGGGGCAAGGAGCTCTTCCCTGCTGGAGCTAGGTGTGAATGTTTCAACTGACCACCTTCATTAGCATTTGAAGGCCTGCCTGAGCCTGGGAGAATCTTTTGTTGAGAGGTGTTAAGATGTGCCTGGTTGTTTCCTCTCTGCTGTTTTGCTGTTGCAATTTTAGAGTTTTTTAATACTGGTAGCCAGATTTTGTTCATTTTCATTGTTTACTCCTTTCTGTTGAAATTGTCCACATGCTTGTGTATTTCAATGGCTTCTCTGTGTAGTCTGACATGGTGGTTGTGAGAGTGGTCCAGCATTTCTGTGTTCTCAAATAAAATGCTGTGTCCTGGTTGGTTCATCAAGTGCTCTGCTATGGCATACAGCCCGAAAAAACCTACAACAAGGACATCTAATCACCTCTCAACAAAAGATTGCTCCAGGCACTGTCATGCCATTATATGCTAATCATGGTGGTCAGTTGAAACATTCACACCTAGCTCCAGCAGACAAGAGTCCTTTGTCCCACCCTGGTCATTCCACAGATATATAAACCCTTTTCCTAGTTCCAACAGACCTCACGACCTCTGAGGATGCTTGCCATAGATGCAGGCGAAACGTCAGGAGAGAATGCCTCTAGAACATGGCCATATAGCCTGAAAAAACCCACAAGAACCTGTTTACGTTATTGTTTTATTGTCCATGTTTGATTTTAATTGCATTGTTATTGCTTGTATTTGGGCTTGGCCTCATGTAAGCCGCACCGAGTTCCATGGGGAGATGGTAGCGGGGTATAAATAAATAATAATAATAATAATAAGCTTGTATTGTTGTTGTTATTGCTTGTTTTGGGCTTGGCCTCATGTAAGCCGCACCGAGTCCCATGGGGAGATGGTAGCGGGGTATAAATAAATAATAATATAATAATAATAATTATTATTATTATTATTATTATTATTATTATCTTCAATGAGTAGCTCTCCTAGCCTAGCTACTCATTGAGGACTGGAGACTTGATTTATTTATTTGTCGTGTCAGGACAACCAGTCAAATTTGACTCCAGTTTGACTGGAGAGCTTCTACTGCAATCCAGGGATGAAACCCAACAGGTAAGAATCTGGAACATAAGGATGTCCTTCCTGGAACCGTTCCTGCTCTTAAGGTGGGAAAGAAACCCAAACCTCCTTTGGTCTGGCCCAGCCTAAGGCCCCTTCCTTTCACTTGAACCTCAGTCCTTTGTCCTCAACTGGCTCTGGTCCCCCCTCAAGCGTGTTCTGTGTGTGCCTGCGTTTTCCTTCCAGATAATGATTAACTGTCCACGTTCTCTCTCCCTTCCTTCCTCTCCCCCTCTTTCTCTCTCTTTCTCTCTCATGTCTTCTTCTTGTCAACGCTTATAGGAAGAGGAACAAAAGCAGGCAGTAAGTTGATGTCCCCTGATACTCTGTCTCTGTGTGTATGTGTGTTTAAACTCTGATTCTGCATGAAGGAGGCGCTGTGTTTACACGTTTCCCTCTCCTGATAGGGTCGGATGCAAACCAGACAAGGAATGCAATGTCACCTCAGGGTTTCCCCTGAAGCACAGGTGGGCAAAGCGGGCATCTCCCCACAAGGTGGGAACCCCCCCCCAAAAGTGAATTTACCTCCAGGAGTGATAACACTATGTAGCTCTCTACGTGGGGCTGCCCTTGAAGACGGCCCGGAAGCTTCAGCTAGTCCAGCGCGCGGCAGCCATGTTACTAACGGGAGCGGGACGCAGGGAGCACACAACGCCCTTGTTGTCCCAGCTCCACTGGCTGCCGATTTGCTACCGGGCCCAATTCAAGGTGCTGGTGTTATCCTACAAAGCCCTAAACGGTTCCGGCCCAAAATACCTTTCGGACCGCATCTCGGCCTATGAGCCCACGAGGGCCTTGAGATCATCCGGGGAGGCCCTTCTCTCGATCCCGCCCGCCTCACAGGCACGTCTGGCGGGGACGAGAGAGAGGGCCTTCTCAGTGGTGGCCCCCCGGCTGTGGAACACCCTCCCTGTTGACATCAGACAGGCGCCCTCCCTTATGGCTTTCCGTAAGAGCCTAAAGACCTGGCTATTCGAGAAGGCATTTAATTGAGTGTTATATTAACTGGAAATGACAATCGGAACGGAAAATGGATTATGAGATTGGTTATGATTCTGATGTGACGGAGCGGACTAGTTAGTGTAAGTTTAGATTAATTTAGATTAATGTGTATTTGATATGTTGATTTTTTCGTGTGGCTTGATTGTAAACTGTTTTTAATATGTTGTACACCGCCGCGAGTCGCCCTAGGGCTGAGAGCGGCGGTCAACAAATGCAGCAAATAAATAAATAAATAAATAAACATTCGGAAATTTTCCTGTTTGAAAGTATTATTTATTTATTTGCAGTATTTATATTCCACCCTTCTTACCCCGCAGGGGACTCAGGGCGGATCACAATGCACACAGACATGGCAAACATTCATTGCCATAGACACGCAACATATATAGACAGGCACACAGAGGCTATTTAACTTCCAGCTTCATGAGAGTATGTTTTAAATTCCGTCCACCGGGGGAGCTATTGCTTCGCCATCCACTTTGACACTGATGGAGTACTTCCTCATTCTTTTGCACACTGCTGGGGAGTTTTATGGTGTCGTAAATTAATAATTAGCCTCCCCGCATCAGCGGTACCTAAATTTCCTACTTGATAGATGCAACTGTCTTTTGGGCTGGAAAGGTCAACAGCAAGCTAGACAAATGGTTGGGAGTTTACTCCGACCCGGCTGACCTTTCGGTCAGTAGTGATTTTTAATGTAGTTGACTCACAACCAGCTGCGCTACAACCCGGTCCACATTTCCTGTATAATTGTGCGGTCCTTACTTTGAAAGTAGTTGTTCTACTCCAGAAAACCTGTCCTTGGAAAACCCCAGGACTGGCATTGAACCCCCAGTTCCACCTCCGTTGCCCACCTTTGCTCTGGAGGAGACCCCTTCTTCTCTCTACTGAGTGTAGTCTTCCTAACCCTTGCTACCTTTCCTAAACGAATGTTCCTGCCGAGAATGTGTGATTAAACATGTTGGTAGTCCTTCTGTACATCTGTATGCATCATATATGTATTTCAAATGTGCATGATGGGCAAGACCTGGAAACGCCAACTGCCCTTTCTTGGAGATCCCGCCTTTATTTGCCTGCTGGCTTGGCTGTGCATGAAAAGGAAAGGCTGGTCACTCTGTTCTGAACTAGGTCTCTCTTAGCAAAGCCTCTGCTGACCTGTTCCAAGAAGGTAGGAGGAACGGAGTGGATGCCAGCTGAGTCGTCTATGTGCAGTTTCTAAGGCTGAATTTAGGGTAAGGGGTTGTTGGGCGAGTGGGCTTATTAACAAAAGACCCTTCTCATAAATGCACAGCAGAGTAACTTATGAGCAGCAGCGTGACCCAATACCAGGAGCCCAAAGTGGTAAAAAGAACAAAAACACGCAGACTAATGTTCTCTCTTCCACAGGATGCTTTTCTTTGTAGTAAAATAATATGGTTGCACTATTCTATGATTCTATTTACAAAAACAAGGTTTCCATAACACAAATAAAGTTCAACCGTCACACTGGAGCTTCACACACGACGCCTTCTCATACTGAAGCCTACTAACACTGAGGCCTACCTCACACTGAGGCCTCTCTCCCACTCAGGTGAACTAACACTGAGGCCTTCTCTCACACTGAGGCCTCTCTCCCACTCAGGTGAACTAACACTGAGGCCTTCTCTCCCACTGAGGCCTCTCTCCCACTCAGGTGAACTAACACTGAGGCCTTCTCTCACACTGAGGTCTTTCTCCCACTGAGGCCTCTCTCCCACTCAGGTGAACTAACACTGAGGTCCTCTCTCACACTGAGGCCTTTCTCCCACTGAGGCCTCTCTCCCACTCAGGTGAACTAACACTGAGGCCTTCCCTCACACTGAGGCCTCTCTCCCACTCAGGTGAACTAACACTGAGGCCTTCTTTCACACTGAGGCCTCTCTCCCACTCAGGTGAACTAACACTGAGGCCTTCTRTCKCARTGAGGCCTCTCTCCCACTCAGGTGAACTAACACTGAGGCCTTCTCTCACACTGAGGCCTTTCTCCTARTGAGGCCTCTCTCCCACTCAGGTGAACTAACACTGAGGCCTTCTCTCACYCTGAGYCCTRTCTCCRACTYAGGCCTCTCTCCCACTCAGGTGAACTAYCACTGAGGCCTTRMCTCACYCTGAGYCCTRTCTCKCACTYAGGCCTCTCTCKCACTSAGGTGAACTAACTGAGGCCTTCTCTCACACTGAGGCCTTTCTCCCACTGAGGCCTCTCTCCCACTCAGGTGAACTAGCACTGAGGCCTTTCTCACACTGAGGCCTCTCTCACACTGAGGTGAACTAYCACTGAGGCCTTCTCTCACACTGAGGCCTTTCTCCCACTGAGGCCTCTCTCCCACTCAGGTGAACTAACACTGAGGCCTCTCACACTGAGGCCTTCCTCCCACTGAGGCCTCTCTCACACTGAGTTGAACTAACACTGAGGCTTCCTCTCACACCGACACCTTCCTCAGACTGAGGGCTACTAAGCTACAGTCACATCTGCTAATATTGAACTGCAGCTTTTGCTGAGTTGTTGTATCCATTTAACTCACATTTTTATAATTAAAATACCTAGTTAATTATTAATATGTCTGACAGGGGTCATGCACATGGGTTTCTTGGGAAGGGGAGCACCAGAGAAAGTGTCTTGGATGGGACACAGTTGGGCACCTCCCAGGATTTTGGAAATGTTGTTGGATTCGTTCATGATTTAATGCACTGAGGCCTCCTCTCACTGAGGGTTTCTCACACTGAGGCCTCCCTCAGACCAAGGGCTACTAAGCTTCAGTCACATCTGCTAATATTGAACTGCACCCTTTGCTGAGCCATTGTATCAATTTAACCCAGTGGTTCTCAACCTTCCTAATGCCGTGACCCCTTAATACAGTCCCTCATGTTGTGGTGACCCCCCCCCAACCATAACATTGTTTTTGTTGCTACTTCATAACAGTCATTTTACTACTGTTATAGATCATAATGTAAATATCAGATATGCAGGATGTATTTTCATTCACTGGACCAAACCTATAATCAAAGAGCATTCTGAACTCCACCAGCAATGGATTTGAACCTAATTTGCCACACAGAACTCCCATGACCAACGGAAAACACTGGAAGGGTTTGGTGGGTATTGACCTTGAGTTTGGGAGTTGTAGTTCACCTATATCCAGAGAGCACTCTGGACTCACGCAATGGTGGATCTGGACCAAACTTGGTGCAAATACCCAATATGCGCAAATGTAAACACTGGTGGAGCCTGGGGAAAATAGACCTTGACTTTTGGGAGTTGTAGTTGCTGGGATTTATAGGTAAAGGTAAAGGTAGTCCCCTGACATTAAGTCCAGTCATGTCTGACTCTGGGGTGTGGTGCTCATCTCCATTTCTAAGCCGAAGAGCCAGCGTTGTCCGTAGACACCTCCAAGGTCATGTGGCCAGCATGACTGCATGGAGCGCCGTTACCTTCCTGACGGAGCGGTACCTATTGATCTACTCACATTTGCATGTTTTCAAACTGCTAGGTTGGCAGAAGCTAGGGCTGACAGCGGAAGCTTACGCTGCTCCCCGGAATCGAACCTGCGACCTTTCGATCAACAAGCTCAGCAGCTCAGTGCTTTAACCCACTGCGCCACCGGGGGCTCCGGGGGCACTGGGATTTATAGTTCATTACAATCAAAGAACATTCTGAACTCTACCAACGATATAATTGGCTCAAACTTCCCACATGGAATCCCCATGACCATCAGAAAATATTGTGTTTTCTGATGGTCTTTGGTGACCCCTCTGACGCCCCTTCGCGACCCCCTCAGGGGTCCCGACCCCCAGGTTGAGAAACACTGATTTAACCCCTTCAGTGTTTGACTCACATTTTTGTAATTAAAAATAGCTAGTTAATTTTAAATATGTCTGACAGGGGTCATGCACATGGGTTTCTTGGGGAGGGGAGCACCAGACAAAGTGTCTTGGATGGGACACAGTTGGGCACCTCCCAGGATTTTGGAAATGTTGTTGGATTCGTTCACGATTTGCTGCACGGAGGACTCCTCTCCCTGAGGCTTTCTCTCACACTGAGGCCTCCCTCAGACTGAAGTGGCATGACATGAACTGCGTAGATGGGGGCCCAGAAGCAGAGGACTACGCCCGGGGGCCAAGCTTCCAAAGGTGGGAGAGCGACTCAAATGATCAAGGGTCTGGAGAACAAGCCCTATGAGGAGCGGCTTAAAGAGCTGAGCATGTTTAGCCTGAAGAAGAGAAAGCTGAGAGGAGATATGATAACCATGTATAAATATGTGAGAGGAAGACACAGGGAGGAGGAGGGAGCAAGCTTGTTTTCTGCTTCCCTGGAGACTAAGACGTAATGGAACAATGGCTTCAAACTACAAGAGAGGAGATTCCATCTGAACACGAGGAAGAACTTCCTGACTGTGAGAGCCGTTCAGCAGTGGAACTCTCTGCCCTGGAGTGTGGTGGAGGCTCCTTCTTTGGAAGCTTTGAAACAGAGGCTGGATGGCCATCTGTCAGGGGTGATTGGAATGCAATATTCCTGCTTCTTGGCAGAATGGGGTTGGACTGGATGATGGCCCAGGAGGTCTCTTCCAACTCTTTGATTCTATGATTCTATGAGCAGAAAAGATCTTGGAGTCCTCGTGAACAACAAGTTAAACATGAGCCAGGAATGTGATGTGGCGGCAAAAAAAGCCAATGGGATTTTGGCCTGCATCAAGAGGAGCCTAGTGTCTAGATCAGTGGTTCTCAACCTGGGGTCCCCAGATGTTTTTGGCCTACAATTCCCAGAAATTCTAACAGCTGATAATCTGGCTGAGATTTCTGGGAGTTGTAGGCCAAAAACATCCGGGGACCCCAGGTTGAGAACCAGTGTCTATTGACTTTCGAGTGTCTATGCTGCCCCTCTATTCCGCTTTGGTTAGACCACACCCGGAATATTGTGTCCAATTCTGGGCACCACAATTCAAGAGAGATATTGACAAGCTGGAATGTGTCCAGAGGAGGGTGACTAAAATGATCAAGGGTCTGGAGAACAGGCCCTATGAGGAGCGGCTTAAGGAGCTGGGCATGTTTAGCCTGAAGAAGAGAAGGCTGAGAGGAGATATGATAGCCATGTATAAATATGTGAGAGGAAGCCACAGGGAGGAGGAGCGAGCAAGCTTCCTTTCTGCTTCCCTGGAGACTAGGACGCAATGGGACAATGGCTTCAAACTACAAGAGAGGAGATTCCATCTGAACATGAGGAAGAACTTCCTGACTGTGAGAGCCGTTCAGCAGTGGAACTCTCTGCCCCAGAGTGTGGTGGAGGCTCCTTCTTTGGAAGCTTTGAAACAGAGGCTGGATGGCCATCTGTCAGGGGTGCTTTGAATGCAATATTCCTGCTTCTTGGCAGAATGGGGTTGGACTGGATGATGGCCCAGGAGGTCTCTTCCAACTCTTCTAGGATTCTATGATTTTATACCCTTCCAGGCTCTCCTCCTCCTGTCCTTCTCCTTCCTTCTCTCGCTCTCCTCCTTCTCATCTGGCTTTAAGGCCCGGCAGACTCCAGAGGGAGCCCTTCTCCTTTCCTTTCCTAATACCGAGGCTGCTGCTTCCGCTGCCGCATCTCTCCCATCCAGATGCCTTATTATTATTATTATTATTATTATTATTATTATTATTATTATTTCAGGCGTCTAAGGGAAAATGCAAGAATAATAATAACAGCAATGATTTATTTATCGTGTCAGAAGGAGTTGAGGGTACAGTTCTAATGGATCTAAAGTTAAAAACTTGGCCAACGATGTGATGCAGCGGCAAAAAAAAGCCAATGGGATTTTGTCCTGCATCAAGAGGAGCCTAGTGTCGAGATCTAGGGAAGTCATGCTCCCCATGCTCTAATCTGCCTTGGTGAGACCACACCTGGAATCACATTGTGTCCAGATCTGGGCACCACAATTGAAGAGAAATGTTGACTCTAAGCTGGAAGATGTCCAGAGAAAGAGGACGACTAAAATGATCAAGGGTCTGGAGAACAAGCCCTATGAGGAGCGGCTTAAAGAACTGGTGTTTAGCCTGCACAAGAGAAGGCTGAGAGGAGGCATAATAATAATAATAATAATAATAATAATAATAATGTTGTTGTTGTTCATTCGTTCAGTCGTCTCCGACTCTTCGTGACCTCATGGACCAGCCCACACCAGAGCTCCCTGTCGGCTGTTACCACCCCCAGCTCCCTCAAGGTCAGTCCAGTCACTTCAAGGATGCCATCCATCCATCTTGCCCTCTTGCCCTTGGTCGGCAATACTTTATTTGTACCCCGCTACCATCTCCCCAAGGGACTCGGGGAGATGCAGCTCACATGAGGCCGAGCCCAAATACAGCAATACAAACAATAATAACAACAATACAAGCAATTAAAATAAAACACGGACCATACAATAATGCAACATTAACAATAAGACCACACGATTAAAAACTATGGGAAGGCCAAATATAAAATTAAAATTGAAAGTAATGCTGGAACATGGGCGAAAGAGTGATGGGACGTTTGTGGAAAACATACAAGCAGACCTAAAAATGTAAAGTGCTTTGGAGGACAAAGTGCTATGGGAACATTATTCTGGGAATAATATGTGAGAGGAAGCCACAGGGAGGAGGAGGGAGCAAGCTTGTTTTCTGCTTCCCTGGAGACTAGGGCGCAATGGAAGAATGGCTTCAAGCTACAAGAGAGGAGATTCCATCTGAACATGAGGAAGAACTTCCTGACTGTGAGAGCCGTTCAGCAGTGGAACTCTCTGCCCTGGAGTGTGGTGGAGGCTCCTTCTTTGGAAGCTTTGAAACAGAGGCTGGATGGCCATCTGTCAGGGGTGATTTGAATGCAATATTCCTGCTTCTTGGCAGAATGGGGTTGGACTGGATGGCCCAGGAGGTCTCTTCCAACTCCAGGATTCTATGATTTATTTATCGTGTCAGAAGGAGTTGAGAGCACAATTCTAATTGATCTAAAAACACAAAGTTAAAAACTTGGCATTATATTTGATGTCCGTTAATAATA
>NW_026844366.1:353165456-353254995 GCF_025583915.1 Anolis sagrei ordinatus | reverse complement strand
GTAGAGAGCGTTGCAGTAGTCAAGGCGGGATGTAACCAGAGCATGGACTACCGTGGCTAAGTCAGACTTCCCTATATCCTAGGGAGGAGGGAGCAGGCTTCCTTTCCTTTGCCCTGGAGACTAGGATGCAATGGAGGATAGACTACTGCAACACGCTCTATGTGGGGCTGCCTTTGAAGACTGCTCGGAAGCTTCAAATAGTCCAACGAGAGGCAGCCAGGTTAAAAACTGGGGTGGCGTACAGGGAGCATACAGCTCCCATCTTACGCCAGCTCCCCTGGCTGCCGGTTTGCTACCGGGCACAATTCAAAGTGGCCTATAAAGCTCTAAACAGCCCTGGCCCAATTTACTCTTTGAATGCATCTCCCCCTATGAACCATCGCGAAGATTAAGATCCTCTGAGGAGGCCCTGCTCTCCGTCCTGCCATTGTCACAGGCGTGATTGGTGGGGACGAGAGACGGGGCCTTCTCGGTATGACCCCCCAGCTATGGAACTCCCTTTCTGGTGAGATCTGATTGGCCCCCTCTCTCCTGTCCTTCAGAAGGATGGCTGTGGGGCCAAGCTTTTGGGACAGGGCAATAAAGCAGCAGTCAGAAAGATTACCAGGCCAATTAGATTTGACGCTGATGACCAAGACAGTTTTTAATGCTATATTTTAATATTGAGACAAATGTTTTTAATGTTTATGGATGCCTGTAATTAATTCTTGTCCTGGCACTAAATGTTTGCCGTACTCCGTCCTGAGTCCCCTGAGTTGGGGTGAGAATGGTGGAATGTACATGTTTTAAATAAACAAATAAATAAATGGAGCAATGGCTTCAAACTACAGGAAAGGAGATTCCTCCTGAATATGAGGAAGAACTTCTTGATGGTGAGAGAGGGCTGTTCAGCAGTGGAACTCTCTGCCCTGGAGGGAGCGTGGTGGAGGCTCCTTCTTTGGAGGCTTTGTAGCAGAGGCTGGATGGCTATCTGTTGGGGGTGCTTTGAATGGATTTTCCTGTTTCTTGGCAGAATAGGGCTGGACTGGATGGCCCAGGAGGTCTCTTCCAACTCTAGGATTCTATGGGTTGTTTGTAAGGTGGATGTTTGCAACTGGGGGGCTTTGGGCCTCCCTCCCTGCACCAAAGCCTGCTTCTCACTCCTTCTTTGCTAGGAAGCAGCTTGTAGACTGTGGAACTTTGCAAGGAGAAAGGGAGGAGGGGGCCGGCGGTGAGAGGCCCCTTTCCCCCCTCCCCACTTGTTCCAAGAGAGCCCCATTCGCCGGTTGCGGCTCTGAATGCAATGTGCGTGCGTGAGTGTGCGTGCACGTCCCTTGCCGTGGACCGCCATCTTAGCGATCCCTGCCTTCCCTTCGCCTCCTTCAGCTGGACCCCCTCCCCACTCATGGCAGCCAGCCCCAGCCGAGGCCCCCAATGTGTGCGCGCATATGTGTGCGCGTATATGTGTGTATATGTGCGTGCATTGGCACGCTTAATTGAATTATGCAATTCTGGAGCTATTAACGCCACTCTCCTTCCGCTTGGTAATCCCCCCCCCCCCCGCTTGGCTCGTTCCTCCCCCTTCTAGATGAGACAGCTGTGCCTTTTTTCCTTCTCAACCCCCACCCCACCCCCTCCCCAATTTGGATCTACAGCAAGCAGCCGATGCCAAGGAGAGGCCCCAAAAATAGAATTGCACGAAATGGACGGCTGCGTGCTCTTATACTGTACACTGCCTGTCACAGAGCCAAGGTTACACGCAAAAAATGGATGCACACATACACACACACACACCTGGCCGTGTTGCTGTGCTTCTCATGCGGCCATTTTTGGCGACTGCAGCCAGGCGGCGGGTTGGAACCAAACAAAAGGGCGTCTTCCCCTCCTGGCTTTCGCCAGGAGGGGAAGACGCCCTTTTGTTTGGTTCTAGCCCGCCGCCGGACCCTGTCCAGAGTGTCCCAAAGCCATCCAAAGTCCAGGCCGGCCATCTGCTACCTGGCCACCTTCCATGCGCCGCTCCAAACCTGGGCATGAAGCGCCTCTTTCATGGCGTTGCCATGAGAACCGCCCTGCTGCGGATTTTGAGCGCATGGGAAGGAGGGAGGGAGGGAAGGAAGGAAGGAGGAAGCGCTTGGAAGAGGCTACCTTGGAAAAAAGGTAACTAAAGCTGCTGCCGAAAGAAGCCATTAATAATTACAGGAGGTATTGTTTTGGAAAGTTTGCCACAAGGAAGGCCAATGGCGCTTAAATGGGAAAAATAGTATTTGCCTTGGGATGCCCCCAAGTTACAGGTGCAGCCAGGTGTATCCAGGTGGTGCCCAGTCTTGCCGCAACTGTGTCGGAACTGGGAAAAGGGGATATATGGGAGCCCAAGGCTGCCCTACATCTTCAAATGGCAGGAGATTCCACCTGAACGTTAGGAAGAACTTCCTGACTGTAAGGAAAACTGTTCAACAGTGGAACTCTCAGCCTCCACAGAATCTGGTGGAAGCTTCTTCCTTGGAGGCTTTTAGAATCATAGAATCAAAGAGTTGGAAGAGACCTCCTGGGCCATCATCCAGTCCAACCCCATTCTGCCAAGAAGCAGGAATATTGCATTCAAATCACCCCTGACAGATGGCCATCCATCCTCTGTTCAAAAGCTTCCGAAGAAGGGGCCTCCACCACACTCCGGGGCAGAGAGTTCCACTGCTGAACGGCTCTCACAGTCAGGAAGTTCTTCCTCATGTTCAGATGGAATCTCCTCTCTTGTAGTTTGAAGCCATTGTTCCATTGCGTCCTAGTCTCCAGTCTTCTTTTAAACAGAAGCTGAATGGCCATCTGTCAGGGGAGCTTGGATTGTACTTTTCCTGCATGGCAGAAGATCAGCGTTGCCTCCGAAAAATCATGCAAATCTCTTAGGAAGACAAGCAGACAAATGTCAGGATGCTGGAAGAAGCAAAGAACACCAACATCAAAGCGATGGTCCTCCGCCATTATCTCCACTGTACCAACTACCGTCTCCCAAGGCAGTTGCTCTACTCCAAACTCAAGCATGGAAAATGGGATGTTGGTGGACAGGAAAAGAGATTTAAAGATGGGCTCAAAGCCAACCTCAAAAATTCTGGCTTAGACACCGAGAACTGGGAAGCCCTGGCCCTTGAGCGCTCCAGCTGGAGGTCAACTGTGACCAGCAGTGCTGTAGAATTTAAAGAGGCAAGAATGGAAGGCAAAAGAAACGTGCCAAGAGGAAGGCACATCAAGCCAACCCCGACCGGGACTGTCTTCCACCTGGAAACTGATGCCCTCACTGCGGGAGAACATGCAGGTCAAGAATAGGGCTACCCAGTCAACTACGGATCCACCACTAGGACGGATCCACCACCAGGACACATCTTGAAAGACTATCGTACTCAGACAACGAGATATCGCCAAAGTAAAGTAAGAAGACGGTTGGACTAGATGGCCCATGCAGTCTTTTCCAATTCTATGATTCTGTGATTCAAGGTGGACAGAACAAGCAGTGCTCACAATTTAAGGCCTCTGACTCTTACCACTCGCACAGGATTGGGGGATTGCGCTATGCAACCTGCCATGTTGCACAAGTACACCAAGGTTCCCCTCTTCTATGACATCCAAGAGTACTGAAGGAATACTTGGCCACTCTAAACAAGTTCAAGTCCCCGGGGCCAGATCAACTACACCCAAGAGTATTGAAGGAACTCACGAAAGTCATTTCAGAACCATTGGCAATCATCTCTGAGAGTTCTTGGAGAACGGGAGAGGTTCCAGCAGATTGGAGGAGGGCAAATGTGGTCCCAATCTTCAAGAAAGAAGATTGAACCCAGAATGGATGTCCAAAGAACTTCTAACTGTGCTAAGACTCAAAAGAGACATGCACAAGAAGTGGAAAAAGGGAGAAATCACCAAAGAAGAATTCAAACGAATAGCCAACTCCTGTAGGGAAAAGGTCTGCAAGGCTAAAGCACAAAATGAGTTCAGGCTTGCCAGGGACATTAAAAACAATAAAAAGTTCTTTTCTTATATCAATAGAAAAAGGAAGAATAAGGAGGCGATAGGGCCCCTTTGAGGAAAAGATAGGGCAATGCTGATGGGATAGGGAAAAGGCAGAACTACTTAATGCCTTCTTTGCCTCGGTCTTCTCACAAAAAGAAAGTCATCTTCAACCTCAGCAAGATGGAGTGGGTGAGGGATTAGAGGACATCCAACCCCGAATTGGGAAATCGTCCAGGAAGGGAGACCCAAATGGCCAAAGGTCTGGACCAGGCATGGGCAAAGTTGGACCCTCCAGGTGTTTTGGACTTCAACTCCCACGATTCCTGGCCTGAGGTCCCTTCCTTTCCCCCCTCAGCCGCTTAAGCCAAAATATCTGGAGGGTCCAACTTTGCCCATGCCTGGTCTAGAAACATGAATCCTTCTGAGAAGTGGCTGAGGGAGCTGCAGGGGGTGTTCAGCTTGGAGAAGAGAAGGCTAAGGGAAGACGTGATGTTTGAAAGGAGGCCACATTGAGGAGGAGTTGAGGAGGACATGGAGCAATGGATCCCAATTGCAAGGAAAAAAAGAATCTACCTAAACATTAGGGTATAGTCCCCCATAGTCACCTACAGATGTGAGAGCTGGACCATAGGGAAGGCTGAGCGAAGGAAGATAGATGCTTTTGAACTGTGGTGCTGGAGGAAAGTTCTGAGAGTTCCTTGGACTGTGAGAAGATCCAACCAGTCCAGGAAATTCAGGAAATAAAGCCTGAGTGCTTACTGGAGGGAAGGATAGTAGAGGCAAAGAGGAAGTCCTTTGGACACATCATGAGGAGACAGGAAAGCTTAGAGAAGATGATGCTGGGGGAAATGGAAGGAAAAAGGAAGAGGAGCCAACCAAGGCCAAGATGGATGGATGGCATCCTTGAAGTGACTGGCTTGACTTTGAAGGAGCTGGGGGTGGTGACGGCCGACAGGGAGCTCTGGCCTGCGCTGGTCCACAACAACACGAGGAGACAGGAAAGCTTAGAGAAGACAATGATGCTGGGGGAAATGGAAGGAAAAAGGAAGAGGGGCCGACCAAGGGCAAGATGGATGGATGGCATCCTTGAAGTGACTGGCTTGACCTTGAAGGAGCTGGGGGTGGTGACGGCCGACAGGGAGCTCTGGCCTGCGCTGGTCCACAACGACACGAGGAGGAGACAGGAAAGCTTAGAGAAGACAATGATGCTGGGGGAAATGGAAGGAAAAAGGAAGAGGAGCCGACCAAGGGCAAGATGGTGGATGGCATCCTTGAAGTGACTGGCTTGACCTTGAAGGAGCTGGGGGTGGTGACGGCTGACAGGGAGCTCTGGCCTGCGCTGGTCCACAACGACACGAGGAGGAGACAGGAAAGCTTAGAGAAGACAATGATGCTGGAGGAAATGGAATGAAAAAGGAAGAGGAGCCGACCAAGGGCAAGATGGGTGGATGGCATCCTTGAAGTGACTGGCTTGACCTTGAAGGAGCGGGGGGTGGTGACGGCTGACAGGGAGCTCTGGCCTGCGCTGGTCCACAACGACACGAGGAGGAGACAGGAAAGCTTAGAGAAGACAATGATGCTGGGAAATGGAATGAAAAAGGAAGAGGAGCCGACCAAGGGCAAGATGGGTGGATGGCATCCTTGAAGTGACTGGCTTGACCTTGAAGGAGCGGGGGGTGGTGACGGCTGACAGGGAGCTCTGGCCTGCGCTGGTCCACAACGACACGAGGAGGAGACAGGAAAGCTTAGAGAAGACAATGATGCTGGAGGAAATGGAATGAAAAAGGAAGAGGAGCCGACCAAGGGCAAGATGGGTGGATGGCATCCTTGAAGTGACTGGCTTGACCTTGAAGGAGCGGGGGGTGGTGACGGCTGACAGGGAGCTCTGGCCTGCGCTGGTCCACAACAACACAAAAGAGTTGGAAGCAACTGAACGAATAAACAACAGCAAAACATTAGGGAGGAATTCTCCATGGAAAGAAGAGCTGTTTGACTGTGGATGATGCTTCCACGGAGTGGTGTCTCCTTCTCTGGAGGCTTTGGAGTAGTGGCTGGATGACCATCTGTCAAGGAAGCTTTCATTGTGCTTTTCTGCCTGGCAGAAAGAAGGGGCTTGGACTGAATGGCCTTTTGAGTGCCTTCCACGTCTAGGATTCTATTAAAGCCTTTTTGCATGGGATGGAAAACAACGGGAGACGTTTTGGCTGCGTGATGCAGCGACTGGACTGTTGTGGCAGACCTTTCTGCGCCGTTGTTTGTGACTGTGTTTTAGCTTTGTGCGTTGTTTCCTGTCTTGAGGGTCCTCGGATTGAAAGGTGGGCTGCAAGTGGAGTGAGAGGAAGAAGCTCAAAAGTCTGGGGACAGAAGGAGAGGCTGTCCCGTGCCCAGATTTCTCTGGCAAATGGAAGAGTTGGCCTTCTGGACCCTTCCTGGCCATCCGATCCGCCTTGCCATTGCGTCCTCCGCCTTTAGCTAGGCAAGGACCGACAAAATGGCTCCTGCTGAGACTTTGAATGCGGAGAAATCAGGCTCTGCTTCTCCCTCCTTGGGAAATGCAGCCTCTGAGGAAATAAAATCCACCGAGGAGCAAGAATGCTCAACTTCTGCCTCCAAACAAGCTCGGAGGGATCTGACAAACGGAGGAGTCCTGGCACAGTTTTGCACGAGGGTCCCTTTCTCTCTCCCCCTCCCCGCTTTGCCATCAAAGGTTTGCCTTGGCCTCTGCAAACAAGAACGCCTTTGAAGATCGGGGCCTGCTTTCAATATTTTGGAAATTTTAAAAGACAGACGCTCCAATCCTGCCTCACTTGGAGGAAAGGAGAAGATTGTGTTGCCCCATTCAGCCATTCTCAGAGGGCGACATATAGCTCCTCGCTCTCTCAATGCACAGATTCCTCTCCGCAAAGCTCAATATGTCAAAGCATTGATAGACTAGAATCATAGAATCAAAGAGTTGGAAGAGACCTCCTGGGCCATTCAGTCCAACCCCATTCTGCCAAGAAGCAGGAATATTGCATTCAAATCACCCCTGACAGATGGCCATCAAGCCTCTGTTTAAAAGCTTCCAAAGAAGGAGCCTCCACCACACTCCCTCCGGGGCAGAGAGTTCCACTGCTGAACGGCTCTCACAGTCAGGAAGTTCTTCCTCATGTTCAGATGGAATCTCCTTTCTTGTAGTTTGAAGCCATGACTCCATTGCGTCCTAGTCTCCATGGAAGCCCATCTCTCCATAGAGAGGTGGGCCAAAACTAACAAAATGAAGTTCAACAGTGACAAATGCAAGATACTCCACTTTGGCAAAAAAAATGAAATGCAAAGATACAGAATGGGGGATGCCTGGCTCGAGAGCAGTACATGGGAAAAAGATCTTGGAGTCCTCGTGGACAGCAAGTTAAACATGAGCCAGGAATGTGATGTGGCAGCAAAAAAAAGCCAATGGGATTTTGGCCTGCATCAATAGGAGCTTAGTGTCTAGATCTAAGGAAGTAATGCTACCCATGCTCTATTCCACTTTGGTTAGACCACACCTGGAATATTTTGTCCAATTCTGGGCACCACAATTCAAGAGAGATATTGACAAGCTGGAATGTGTCCAGAGGAGGGCGACTAAAATGATCAAGGGTCTGGAGAACAAGCCCTATGAGGAGCGGCTTAGGGGACTGGGCATGTTCAGCCTGAAGAAGAGAAGGCTAAGAGGAGATATGATAGCCATGTATGAATATGTGAGAGGAAGTCACAGGGAGGAGGGAGCAAGCTTCCTTTCTGCTTCCCTGGAGACTAGGACGCAATGGAACAATGGCTTCAAACTACAAGAGAGGAAATTCCATCTGAACATGAGGAAGAACTTCCTGACTGTGAGAGCCGTTCAGCAGTGGAACTCTCTGCCCCGGAGTGTGGTGGAGGCTCCTTCTTTGGAAGCTTTTAAGCAGAGGCTGGATGGCCATTTGTCAGGGGTGATTTGAATGCAATATTCCTGCTTCTTGGCAGAATGGGGTTGGACTGGATGGCCCATGAGGTCTCTTCCAACTCTTTGATTCTATGATTCTATGAAGCAGAAAACAAGCTTGCTCCCTCCTCCTCCCTGTGGCTTCCTCTTACATATTTATACATAGCTATCATATCTCCTCTCAGCCTTCTCTTCTTCAGGCTAAACATGCGCAGCTCCTTAAGCCGCTCCTCATAGGGCTTGTTCTCCACTTTGCTTTATTTCTTAATTAGTCGCTCTCCACCAAGGTGCTCCGAGTGACTTACAATCTAAAATAGCATTTACTTTCTCAGCCTCAGAGGAAGGCAATGGTGGCAGAACCCCTTGGAAAGATAAGCCTGTAAGAGATGTCACCATATCTGCAAAGCCTGCACGGTGTCGTGGAGGGCTCTGGGAGGCTAGGGTTGGAATCCTCACTCAGCCATGAAAGGCCATTTATTTATTTATTTATTTACTAGCCATCCCGTGCTACACATTGCTGTGGCCCACATGGGGGTTCTGTGTGGGAGGTTTGGCCCAATTCTATCATCGGTGGGGTTCAGAATGCTCTTTGACTGTAGGTGAACTATAAATCCCACCAACTACAACTCCCAAATGACACATTCAATTTTTTTTAGTGAAGGACATACATTGGGTTATTAGGTGTCTTGTGTCCAAATTTGGTGTCAATTCGTCCAGTGGTTTTTGAGTTCTGTGAATACCACAAACGGACATTACATTTTTATTTATATAGACTAGCCGTCCCCTGCCACGCGTTGCTGTGGCCCACTCTGGTGGTCATGGGGGTTCTGTGTGGGATGTTTGGCCCAATTCTATCGTTGGTGGGGTTCTGAATGCTCTTTGACTGTAGGTGAACTATAAATCCCAGCAACTACAACTCCCAAATGTCAAGATTCTATTTTCCCCAAACTCCACCAGTGTTCACATTTGGGCATATTGAGTATTCGTGTAGAGTTTGGTCCAGATGCATCATTGTTTGAGTCCACAGTGATCTCTGGATGTAGGTGAACTACAACTCCAAAACCAAAGGACACTGCCCACCAAACCCTTCCTCACTACCTCTGAGGATGCATTCCATAGATGCAGGTGAACCGTCAGGAGAAAATGCCTCTAGAACATGGCCATATAGCCCGAAAAAACCTACAACAACCCTTCCAGTATTTTCTGTTGGTCATGGGAGTTCTGTGCGCCAAGTTTGGTTCAATTCCATCGTTGGTGGGATTCAGAATGCTCTTTGATTGTAGGTGAAGTATAAATCCCAGCAAATACAACTCCCAAATGACAAATTCAATATTTTTTTTTAGTGAAGGACGTACATTGGGTTGTTAGGTGTCTTGTGTCCAAATTTGGTGTCAATTCGTCCAGTGGTTTTTGAGTTCCGTTAATCCCACAAACGAACATGACATTTTTATTTATATAGATTTCCTATATTTATACCCCGCCCTTCTCACACCCCGGGGGGAGAGGCTCAGCCTGTTCAGCACCTTCCAAGTCGCCCTGTCTTTTGTCTGCTCAGGAGGGAGTCTCTTATTTGGTATCAGCCATTGATTGAGGTTCTGGGTTTGAGCCTGCCACGTTTGGACTCTCGCTTGCTGAGGTGTTCCGGCGAGTGTCTCTGTAGGTCTTAGAAAACCATTTTGTTGATTTAAGTCATTGGCATGCTGGCTAATATCCAAACAGAAGATGAGCTGGAGATGTCACTGCCTTGGTCCTTTCACTATAGGTTGCTACTCCCTGACAGATGTCGGGGAGTAATTTCTCCAGTAATGTATGGTGCTAAACAGTGTAATGTCTCCAGTGGTGTAGGGCGCAGACACCCCATGATAATGCGGCATGTCTCATTAAGAGCCACATCCACTCTTTTAGCGTGGTGAGATGTGTTCCACGCTGGGCATGCAGACTCAGCAGCAGAGTAGCATAGCGCAAGGGCAGATGTCTTTAGTGTGTCTGGTTGGAAATGACTTGAAGGCACTCAGGAGAGGGTCCTGGGGATTGTGGGCCTGCTGCACCATGGAGTGGGGCCAGCTTGCTTTGGGCCAGCCCTGCATCAACAGAAGCCACACCAGCAGAGGTGCAAAGAACGCCCCCTCCTCTCCACCCGGACCCCTCCGTTTTGCCTGCAGCCGCCTCTGTCTCTGGGAGGGAAGGCTCTGCAGGAATGGAATCTCTTTTCCAGCCACGTCTGTCTGACGGCAGAGGAGCCGGGTTTCGCTGGCCGGGAGTCAGGAGCTCGAGTCGCTGGCTGGCACGCAAGCCGCACAGCCGCCCGTGCTACTTCTGCTGCTGCTGCTGTTGTTGTTGGAGGGGCTTTTTGCAGACAGAGGAAAGTGAGCCCTCCTGCCAAAGCACAGCAAGCCAGGGCTCCTTGCCTTCACAGGGAGTGGATTTGCCTCCAATTGAAGTGCACATTAGATTCAATGGCACGTGAATAATAGAATCCTATTTATGTATTTATTATTTATTTCGCGCATTTCTACCCCGCCCTTCTCAACCCCCGAGGGGGGACTCAGGGCGGCTTACAAAAGGCACAATTCGACGCCAACACAAACAATAAGATAAAAACATATATCAACAGCAATTATAAAACAATTAAACCAGTCAATTATACATCACAATCAATAAAATCAATAAAACCAATCTAATGCTCAATCTTAGAGTTGGAGGAGACCTGGTGGGCCATCCAGTCCAACCGCATTCTGCCAAGAAGCAGGAAAATTGCATTCAAAGCACCCCCGACAGATGGCCATCCAGCCTCTGCTTAAAAGGCTCCAAAGAAGGAGCCTCCACCACACGCCAGGGCAGAGAGTTCCACTGCTGAACGGCTCTCACAGTCAGGAAGTTCTTCCTCATGTTCAGGTGGAATCTCCTTTCCTGTAGTTTGAAGCCATGGCTCCATTGTGTCCTAGTCTCCAAGGAAGCAGAAAACAAGCTTGCTCCCTCCTCCTCCCTGTGGCTTCCTCTCACATATTTATACAAGGCTATCATGTCTCCTCTCAGCCTTCTCTTCTTCAGGCTAAACACGCCCAGTTCCCTAAGCCGCTCCTAGAATCATGGAATCCTAGAGTTGGAAGAGACCTCCTGGGCCATTATCCAGTCCAACCCCATTCTGCCAAGAAGCAGGAATATTGCATTCAAAGCACCCCTGACAGATGGCCATCCAGCCCCTGTTTCAAAGCTTCCAAAGAAGGAGTCTCCACCACACTCCCTCCGGGGCAGAGAGTTCCACTGCTGAACGGCTCTCACAGTCAGGAAGTTCTTCCTCATGTTCAAATGGAATCTCCTCTCTTGGAGTTTGAAGCCATTGTTCCATTGCGTCCTAGTCTCCAGGGAAGCAGAAAGGAAGCTTGCTCCCTCCTCCTCCCTGTGGCTTCCTCTCACATATTTATACATGGCTCTCATCATATCTCTTCTCAGCCTTCTATTCTTCAGGCTAAACATGCCCAGCTCCTTAAGCCGCTCCTCATAGGGGTTGTTCTCCAAACCCTTGATCATTTTAGCCGCCCTCCTCTGGACACATTCCAGCTTGTCAATATCTCTCTTGAATTGTGGTGCCCAGAATTGGACACAATATTCCAGGTAAAGTGGTCTAACCAAGGCGGAATAGAGCATGGGGAGCATGACTTCCCTAGATCTAGACACTATGCTCCTATTGATGCAGGCCAAAATCCCATTGGTTTTTTTTTGCTGCCACATCACATTCCTGGCTCATGTTCACCTTCCTCCCCACGAAGACTCCAAGATCTGTTTCACACGTCCTGCTCTCGAGCCAGGCATTGTCCCCCATTCTGTCTCTTTGCATCTTTCCTTCCGTCCCGCTTCCAAAATGGTCCGGAAACAGTTCTGGCCACCGGTCGCCTTGCCTTTCCAAAGCCTCTTGCTCTTCCCGGGAGGGAAAGCTGCAGGTTAAATGGCTGCTGCGCTCACAAGAGAGGCGGGCGGGTGAGAGATTAAAGCCTTAATCCAAAAGTGAATTTCCTCCATTGGCAGCCAATGTTGCGTGTGTGTACATGCTCACGTATGTGTACATGCTCTGAGGGGCGTAACCCCCTGAATCCCAGGCAAAACACAACTCCAGGGTGCATTTCATGTATTTAATGCATCTTGTCTTTCGCCTTGATCTGTTCCCAGGGACCCTACCCAGATTATGTGCACTTAAAGCACTAGATGTGCCACTAGAAAGTACTCTAAGACAGGCATGGACCAACTTTGGCCCTCCCTCCAGGTGTTTTGGACTTCAACTCCCACAATTCCTAACAGCCTCCCACAATTCCTAACAGCCTGCTTGAGCAGTGATGACGCGATCGTCAGCATAGATTAAACTCTCTGTCCCTTCTGGCAGTGGCTGGTCATTTGTGTAGATAGAATCATAGAATCATAGAGTTGGAAGAGACCTCATGGGCCATCCAGTCCAACCCCCTGCCAAGAAGCAGGAAAATTGCATTCAAAGCACCTCCAACAGATGGCCATCCAGCCTCTGTTTAAAAGCCTCCAAAGAAGGAGCCTCCACCACACTCCGAGGCAGAGTTCCACTGCTGAACGGCTCTCACAGCCAGGAAGTTCTTCCTCATGTTCAGATGGAATCTCCTCTCTTGTAGTTTGAAGCCATTGTTCCTTGTCCTAGTCTCCAGGGAAGCAGAAAACAAGCTTGCTCCCTCCTCCTCCCTGTGGCTTCCTCTCACATATTTATACATGGCTATCATATCTCCTCTCAGCCTTCTCTTCTTCAGGCTAAACATGCCCAGCTCCTTAAGCCGCTCCTCATAGGGCTTGTTCTCCAGACCCTTGATCATTTTAGCCCTCCTCTGGACACATTCCAGCTTGTCAATATTTCTCTTGAATTGTGGTGCCCAGAATTGGACACAATATTCCAGGTGTGGTCTAACCAAAGCAGAATAGAGCATGCGGAGCATGACTTCCCTAGATCTAGACACTATGCTCCTATTGATGCAGGCCAAAATCCCATCAGTGCTTGCCATAGATGCAGGCGAAACGTCAGGAGAGAATGCCTCTAGAACATGGCCATATAGCCCAAAACAGCCTACAACAACCCAGTGATTCCGGCCATGAAAGCCTTCGACAATATATCAGGAGAGAATGCTTCTGGAACATGGCCAGACAGCCCGGAAAACTCACAGCAACCCAGAACCAGTGAAGGAGACCCAAATCTTGCAAACTCAGAGCCTTTCCTGCTCTCAAATGCTCTTCTGGACTATGGGTTTGGCAATGGCCTTGGATCTCTTTCTGCGGCCCCCAACCAGCTTGGGGCTCTGACTTCCAATGGGTCGCAAGTCCTCCTGCCAAAGGGCCCAAAGACTCTTCTTTCTTCACCCATTAGAGCCTTTGCACCTCACCCTCTTCCTCTGCTGGCATCTCAGGGCAGCCTGACAATGAAAGGCACTCAGAAGGGGTTTGAAAAGATGAACACAGGAGGCCTTTCAAGGGCATAAAAGCCTCTTAAGCCCTGTGGCAAGTTAAAACAAGCAAAAACGGTCTTAATTCCATCAGACTCTGCTGTGGCTCAGTGCCAGGATATCCGAAAGAGCCCCCCTTTCCCCTCCGTTGACAGGAACAACTCCAGATTGGGGTCTCCAAAGGGTGAGGAAGGGCTGCTTGGAATCCTTGAATCTTAGAGCTGCAAGGGATGCCCAAGGCCATCTAGTCCCACCCCATTTCGCCCGGCAGTAAGGTACAGCTCAAGCATCCCTAAGAGAGCCCCGTTTCCCACCTTCAAGAAAGGCCTTCCTAATGATAAAGTCTCCAACAAGTTCTGGGTGGGATGGAGATCCCAAGCCACCTTGTCTCTCTCCTGAGGAATCTGTATAAGGACCAAGTAGCAACAAGAAGAACTGACCATGGAACAACAGACTGATACAGAATGGGGGACGATGATGCCTGGCTCAAGAGTAGTACATGTGAAAAAGATCTTGGGAATCCTCGTGGACAACACGTTAAACATGAGCCAACAATGTGATGTGGGGGCAAAAAAAAAGCCAATGGGATTTTGGCCTGCATCAATAGGAGCATCGTGTCTAGATCTAGGGAAGTCATGCTCCACATGTTCTATTCTGCCTTGGTTAGACCACACCTGGAATATTGTGTCCAATTCTGGGCACCACGATTCAAGAGAGATATTGACAAGCTGGAATGTGTCCAGAGGAGGGCGACTAAAATGATCAAGGGTCTGGAGAACAAGCCCTATGAGGAGCGGCTTAAGGAGCTGGGCATGTTTAGCCTGAGGAAGAGAAGGCTGAGAGGAGATCATGATAGCCATGTATAAATATGTGAGAGGAAGCCACAGGGAGGAGGGAGCAAGCTTGTTTTCTGCTTCCCTGGAGACTAGGACACAATGGAACAATGGCTTCAAACTACAAGAGAGGAGATTCCATCTGAACATGAGGAAGAACTTCCTGACTGTGAGAGCCGTTCAGCAGTGGAACTCTCTGCCCCGGAGTGTGGTGGAGGCTCCTTCTTTGGAAGCTTTTAAACAGAGGCTGGCTGGCCATCTGTCAGGGGTGATTTGAATGCAATATTCCTGCTTCTTGGCAGAATGGGGTTGGACTGGATGGCCCAGGAGGTCTCTTCCAACTCTAGGATTCTAGGATTCTATGATTCAAGATTGGGAAAGGTGTATGGCAGGGTTTTATCCTTTCACCCAACCTATTCAACTTATATGCAGAACACATCATGCGAGGATGTGCAGGGCTTGATGAATGCAAAGCTGGGGCAAAAATTGCTGGAAGAAACATTAACAATCTGAGATATGCAGATGATACCACTTTGATGGCCAAAAGTGAGGAGGAGCTGAAGAACCTTCTAATCAAGAAGAAAATGCAAAAGCTGGGTTGCAGTGAAACATTAAAAAAAAAATTCTGGCGACCGGACTGATTGATAATTGGCAAATAGGAGGAAAAAACATGGAGGCAGCAACAGGCTTTGTATTTCTATGATTCCATGCGTATTCAGCAGCAGAGTGGCAAAGCAAAAGGCCAGATGTCTTCACTATATCTGGTTGTGATCCTCAGATTGTGCCAGACAGCTTTTGTATGATATTGTTTCTAGCGCCCACTTTTTGCTTGCTATTCAAGCAGTGCTTCTTGTAGGTCAGAGCACGGTCCAGAGTGACTCCCAGGTATGTGGGTGTGCTGCAATGCTCCCGTGGGATTCCTTCCCAGGTAATAATCCTCAGAGCTCGGGGTGTTTGTCTGTTCTTGAGATGAAAGGCACACGTCTGTGTTTTAGATGGGTTAGGGATCAGCTGGTTTTCCCTGTAATAGGCAGTAAGAGCACCTCAAGCTTTGGAAAGCTTCTGTTCAACCACTTCAAAGCTCCCTGCTTGGGCAGTGATGGCATGATCATCAGCATAGATGAAACTCTCTAGGTGCAAATGTGAGTGCAGACGCAGAGTGCATCCAGCAAATCTGAAGACGTATCCTTGGGAGGAGAGCAAGGACCAATCTGGACAAAACAGTGAAGAGTAGAGGCATCACACTGGCAGTGAAGATCCGCATAGTTAAAGCAATGGTATTCCCTGTAGTAACCTATGGTTGTGAGAGCTGGACCAGAAGGAAGGCTGAGCGAAGGAAGAGAGGCGCTTTGGAACTGTGGTGCTGGAGGAAAGTTCTGAGAGTGCCTTGGACTGCGAGAATAAATAATAAATAAATAAAACTTTACTTATACCCTGCTACCATCTCCCAAGGGACTCAGTGCGGCTTACATGAGGCCGAGCCCACAATACATCAATACAAGCAATAGCAACCACAATACAAAGCAAAATACAAATACTAATACAAAGCAATTAAAAATAAATCTCATACACAAATAGCATAAACATTGAACAATAACACAAAACACGTTTAAAATCTATGGCTGGGCCAAACACAATTAAAGTTAAAAAATAATGCTGGGCATGAACAAGATAGAGGAGGTGGGGCGTTGGTGGAAACGTACAAGCAGCCCTAAATCAGTATAAAGTGCTTTTAGAGGACATAATGCTAAGGGTTCATTATTCTGGGAAGGCACACTGGAACAACCACATTTTCAAGCTCCTCCTAAAGACTGCCAAAGTTGGGGCGTGCCTGATGTCCTTAGGAAGTGAGTTCCAGAGTTGAGGGGCCACCACCGAGAAGGCCCTCTCTCTCATCCCCACCAATCACGCTTGCGATGCAGGGGGGAGCGCAAGTAGGGCCTCTCCAGATGATCTTTTTTTTTTTTTTTTGAAATATTTTTATTGGGTTTTATCTTTTACACATCCAGGAAGAGGGGGCACTGGGGTGGGGTGGGGTGGGGTGGGGTGGAATTTAGGTGGGAGGGGGGGGGAGGGGAAGAAAAGTGGTTGTAGGGTGGGGGAAGAAACAAAAAAAAAAAAAAACGTTTTCTTTTGTGTGTTGACTTCCCAGGGTTCTCCAAGAGTCATGATCTTTCTTTAGTTTTGTTGTCTTGCTGCTGACAAGGTAGTAAGGTTCCCGCCTACCCTCTAATGGTTTGATAGATCAATCATAGTGGGAATTCCCTTTGTTCTTAAGTAGGGCCTCTCCAGATGATCGAAGAGATCGTGTGGGTTCGTATACAGAAATGCAGTCACGCAGGTAGGCAGGTCCCAAACCATTCAGAGCTTTGTAGGGTAAGAACCTGCACTTTGAATTGGGAAGGTCCAACCAGTCCATCCTCCAGGAAAGAAAGCCCGGCTGCTCATTGGAGGGAAGGATATGAGAGGTCAAGATGAAGTCCTTTGGCCACATCATGAGAAGACAGGAAAGCTTGGAGAAGAGAAGGATGCTGGGGGAAAAGGAAGGAAAAAGGAAGAGGGGCCGAACAAGGTGGATGGATGGTATCCTTGAAGGGACTGGCTTGACCTTGAAGGATCTGTGGATGGCCACAGCCAACTGGGAGCTCTGGCTTGGGATGGTCAAGGAGGTCACCAAGGAGGTCTTTCTTTCTTTAGGAAATTAGAATTGGGCAGTTCTATAACACCTGAGAAGATCCAACCAGTCCATCCTCCTGGAAAGAAAGCCTGACTGCTCACTGGAGGGAAGGAGATGAGATGCCAAGATGAAGTCCTTTGGCCACATCATGAGACGAAAGGAAAGGTTAGAGAAGACAATGATGCTGGGGAGAAAGGAAGGAGAAAGAGGGGCCAATCAAGGGCAATGTGGGTGGAGCGTATCCTTGAAGTGACTGGCTTGATTTAGAAGGAGCTGGGGGTGGTGACTGCCGACAGAGAGCTCTTGCCTATGCTGGTCCATGAGGTTACCAAGAGTCAGAAGCGACTGAACAAATGAGCAACAACAACGATGAAATGGGATTCTCTTTCTAGTAACTGGATCCATGGGTTTGTGTCTTGGGATTGGATAGGAAGAAGCCAAGCTGCCCCAGACTTTGCCTTTCTAGAGAAGCAGCAGAAATGCAGCCACAGAGCCCCCAAACCCATTTCACTCCTCCATTCCAACCCAAGTGGACCCCTTCCTCTACACTTTCCCCCATCCATTGCATCTAGCCATGTGCAGGAATTTTGTTCTGAGGCATTCTCCGCCTTTGTACGAAGGTTGTGCATCTGGTTTTGCTTCCAGTTTGCCTTTGGAATGGCTGCATGTTGACGGTCCAAAGACCTCTGGCTGACGTGTGCATGCTTGCGCCCATTCCCCCACAAGAAGCAGCCAGGCCTTTTGTTCTAATGCAGAACATCCCTCTCTGCTTCGAGGTTATAGGAAGTGCACATGTGCTGAGCATGCGCATTGGGTTATAGATTTGGGAGGCTCAATTTGGTGTCTCGGTCTGATTGTGTGATGTCATGGCGCAGCCCAAGACCTACGTTTTGTTGTGGGTTGTTATTGTTAATACGTGTTTTCCAATCATTTGCAACGTATGGCAATTTAATGAAAACCTATCACATGTTTTACTGAGCGAGTGTGGCCTCAGTCTATGGTCACCCAATGGGTTTTCGTGGCCGAGCAGGAAACAAAGATGCAAAGATACAGAATGGGGGACGCCTGGCTCGAGAGCAGTACATGTGAAAAAGATCTTGGAGTCCTCGTGGACAACAAGTTAAACATGAGCCAACAATGTGATGTGGCGGCAAAAAAAGCCAATGGGATTTTGGCCTGCATCAATAGGAGCATAGTGTCTAGATCTAGGGAAGTAATGCTACCCCTTATTCTGTTTTGGTTAGACCACATCTGGAATATTGTGTCCAGTTTCTGGGCACCACAATTCAAGAGAGATATTGACAAGCTGGAATGTGTCCAGAGGAGGGCGACTAAAATGATCAAGGGTCTGGAGAACAAGCCCTATGAGGAGCGGCTTAAGGAGCTGGGCATGTTTAGCCTGAAGAAGAGAAGGCTGAGAGGAGATATGATAGCCATGTATAAATATGTGAGAGGAAGCCACAGGGAGGAGGAGGGAGCAAGCTTGTCTTCTGCTTCCTTGGAGACTAGGACGCGGAACAATGGCTTCAAACTACAAGAGAGGAGATTCCATCTGAACATGAGGAAGAACTTCCTGACTGTGAGAGCCGTTCAGCAGTGGAACTCTCTGCCCCGGAGTGTGGTGGAGGCTCCTTCTTTGGAAGCTTTTAAACAGAGGCTGGATGGCCATCTGTCAGGGGTGATTTGAATGCAATATTCCTGCTTCTTGGCAGGGGGTTGGACTGGATGGCCCATGAGGTCTCTTCCAACTCTTTGATTCTATAATTCTATGATTCTATGAAACCAAAGCCAAAATCAACGAATGGGAAACTCCAATGCTGGGATTCATGCCTTGCAAACCTTGCATTTAGCACCTGATAGTAACTCGCCTTCAATGTTCATTAATCAGAAGGGAAATTCAGAGATATGTCCTATGAATAAGCGAATAGTTTGGGAGGGCGATGGGGGTTGAGCCTCTGTGCATCCAACAAGTGCATTTTAGTCATGGGGAGATCGTTTTTGGAGTGACCAACACAGGAACCCCGACCACCCCTCTCAAGTCTTTGGATGTGCTTCTAGAATCGTAGAATCTAGAGTTGGAGGGAACCCTGAGGACCATCCAGTCCAACTCCCTGCTGTGCAGGAAGACACAATCAAAGCACCTACGACAGATGGCCATCTGGTCTCAAAGGAAGGCTCCTCACTCTTTTGCCCTAACAAGAAAGAAAGGTGTCTCATGGAACCATTGAGTTGGAAGGGACCCCCCAAAGGCTATCTAGTGCAACCCCTTCTGACAGGTAGGCACATACCAATTAAAGCTCTCCCGACAGATGGCCATTTAGCCTCTGTTTGGAAACCTCCACAGAAGGAAGGAGATGCCACTTGATGCCCAGGCAATGGCGGGTTGTGCTTTTACAGGAAATCAGTTCATCTTTATGTTTATGTGAGATCTCTGTTCCTGCAATTTTGAATCCATTGCTCTGTTGTGTCCTGGTTTCTAGTCTAAAGCGGCAGAAAACAAGCCCGTCGGCTCCACAATATGGCCTCCTTCTTGTTGTTCATTTGTTCAGTCATTTCCAACTCTTCGTGACTTAATGGACCAGCCCACGCCAGAGCTCCCTGTTGGCCATCACCACCCCCAGCTCCTTCAAGGTCAAGCCAGTCACTTCAAGGATGCCATCCATCCATCTTGCCCTTGGTCGGCCCCTCTTCCTTTTTCCTTCCACTTTCCCCAGCATCATTGTCTTCTCTAAGCTTTCCTTTCTTCTCATGATGTGGCATTCAAAGGACTTCATCTTGGCCTCTAATACCCTTCCCTCCAATGAGCAGTCAGGCTTTATTTCCTGAAGTATGGACAGGTTGGATCTTCTGGCGGTCCAAGGCACTCTCAGAACTTTCCTCCAACACCACAGCTCAAAAGTGTCTCTTCCTTCGCTCAGCCTTCCCTATGGTCCAGCTCTCACATCCGTAGGTGATTATGGGGAATACCATGGCTTTGACTAGGCAATGGATCTTTGTTGCCAGTCTGATGTCTCTACTCTTCACTATCTTATCAAGATTGGTCCTTGCTCTCCTCCCAAGAAGGAAGCGTCTCCTGATTTCCTGGCCTCAGTCTGCATCTGCAGTAATCTTTGAACCTAGAAATACAAACCCTGTCACGGCCTCCACGTTTTCTCCCTCTATTTCCCAGTTGTCAATCATTCTTAATGCCATCATCTTGTTATTTTTTTAATGTTTAACTGCAACCCAGCTTTTGCGCTTTCTTCTTTCCTCTTGATTAGAAGGCTCCTCAGCTCCTCCTCGCTTTCAGCCATCAGAGTGGTGTCATCTGCATATCTGAGGTTGTTGATGTTTCTTCCAGCCATTTTCACCCCAGCTTTGCATTCCTCAAGCCCCGCACATCCTCGCATGATGTGTTCTGCATACAAGTTAAAAAGGTTGGGTGAGAGGATGCAGCCTTGCCGGACGCCTTTCCCAATCTTGAACCCGTCTCCTGTTCCGTGGTCAGTTCTGACTGTTGCTCCTTGGCCCTTGTACAGATTCCGCAGGAGAGAGAACAGGTGATTTGGTATGCCCATCCCACCAAGAACTTGCCACAATTTCTGATAATCCACACAGTCAAAGGCTTTAGAATAGTCAATAAAACAGAGATAGATGTTTTTCTGAAACTCCCTGCCTTTCTCCATGATCCAGCATCCAAATATTGGCAATTGGGTCTCTGGTTCCTCTGCCTTTTCTGAACCCAGCTTGTACATCTGGGCACTCTCTCTCCAGGTCTTGCTGGAGTCTTCTTGGCAGGATCTTGAGCATTATCTTACGGGCATGGGAAATAAGGAATCACTGGGTTGTTGTAGGTTTTTTCGGGCTATATGGCCATGGTCTAGAGGCATTCTCTCCTGACGTTTTGCCTGCATCTATGGCAAGCATCCTCAGAGGTAGTGAGGTCTCTTGGAACTAGATGCTTGCCATAGATGCAGGCAAAACGTCAGGAGAGAATGCCTCTAGACCATGGCCATATAGCCTGAAAAACACCTACAACAACCCATTGCTTTGTTGTGTCCTGGTTTCTAGTGTAAAGAAGCAGAAAACAAGCCTGTCTGCTCCACAATATGGCCTCCTTGCCGATATATAAAAACAAATATCCTCGTAGAATCATCCAGTCCAACCCCATTCTGCCAAGAAGCAGGAAAATTGCATTCAAAGCACCCCTGACAGATGGCCACCCAACCTCTGCTTCAAAGCCTCCAAAGAAGGAGCCTCCACCACACTCCGGGTAGAGAGTTCCACTGCTGAACAGCTCTCACGGTCAGGAAGTTCTTCCTAATGTTCAGATGGAATCTCCTTTTTTTGTAGTTTGAAGCCATTGCTCCATTGTGTCCTAGTCTCCAGGGAAGCAACCTTCTCTTCTCCAAGGTAGACCTACCCAGTTCCCTCAACTGCTCTTTATAGGGCTTGGCTTCCAAACCTTTGATCGTTCTTGGTTTGGCCATGGCAAAAAGAGAAGGCTGTGTCTGGAGGGAGAGAGAGGTTCAAGGCAAGGTTGCCTCGAGGTCTGTTATGATGTTGGAAGCCCTGCAAAGGGTTGCCTTCGTGGCCTCATTCTGCAAAGCCCTGTCCTTGGCACCCTCCTTCCGTGCCAACGACAGCGTGGTTCCCATAGTAGCAAGTATGGTCTAAATGCAAGGAGGGGGGTCTGCGTCTAAAATAGGAAACTGGGGGGAAAGGCCAGAGGAAGCGGCACATGCTGGGGAAGGGAGGAGGGCGTGCTGGGGACGTAAATGTTTAATGGGGTAATTATGGTATTAGTCACCAGCATCCAGCTGGGAGCAATGCTCTGGGCAATGAGGCACCAAAGAGGGGAGTCTGGTGTTGCTCACAAAATGTGAGGCGGGAGAGGCACCCAAAGGTGGGGCAGGGGGCTCGGTGGGGGCTGAGGGGGCTGCCCAACTAGGGCTGGGGTACAGGAGGCCCTCCAAAAGCAAAGGATGGTGGGGTCCAAGCCATTTGCCTTGTTGTCCTCCTCCAGAGAATCATGCCGTTGGAAGGGGTCCCTAAGAGCCATCCAGTCCAACCCTCTTCTGCAGGAATCAACAGTCTATAGCAGATATGGATAAAGATTGAGTTGCAAGCTGAGTAGAGGCAGGGAATGCCGTGGATGGAACGTCTCTGGATTTCAGGAAGGCTTTTGACAAGGTCCCCCGTGACCTTCTGGCAAGGACACTAGTCCAATGTGGACTAGACAAACTACGGTGAGGTGGATCTGTCATTGGTTAAGTGAATGACCCCACAGGGTTCTCACTGATGCCTCCTCCTCTTCATCTTGGAAAGACGAGACAAGTGGAGTGCCATCAGGAGGATTCCCTCCTGGGCCCGGTCCTGCTCAGGATCTTCATTCATGACTTAGATGAAGGGTTCTAAGGCAGGATCATCAAGTTTGCAGACAGGACCGAATTAGAGAGCCAAGACTCCAGAAGGCAAGAACAGAATTCCAAACCATCTTCACAGATTAGAGAGATGATGGACCAACACCAACAAAATGAAGTTCAACAGGGACAAATGCAAGAGACTCCACTTAGGCAGGAAAAAATGAAATGCAAAGATACAGAATTGGGAAGATGCCTGGCTTGAGAACAGGACGTGGAGAAAGGATCTGGGAGTCCTCGTGGGGAGGAAGGGGGACATGAGCCAGGAATGTGATGTGGCGGCAAAAAAAGCCAATGGGATTTTGGCCTGTATCAAGAGGAGCCTAGTGTCTAGATCTAGGGAAGTCATGCTCCCCATCCTCTATTCTGCCTTGGTTAGACCACACTTGGAATATTGTGTCCAATTTTGGGCTCCACAACTGAAGAGAGATATTGACAAGCTGGAACGTGTCCAGAGGAGGGCGACTCAAATGATCAAGGATCTGGAGAACAAGCCCTATGAGGAGCGGCTTAAAGAGCTGGGCATGTTTAGCCTAAAGAAGAGAAGGTGGAGATGAGACATTATGAGGGCTATGTATTAATACGTGAGAAGAAGTCCTAGGGAGGAGGGAGCAAGCTTGTTTTCTGCTGCCCTGGAGACCAGGACGCAATGGAACCATGGCTTCAAACTACAAGAAAGAGATTCCACCTGAACATGTGGTGGAGGCTCCTTGGAGGCTTTTAAGCAGAGGCTGCATGGCCATCTGTCAGGGGTGCTTTGAATGTGATTTTCCTGCTTCTTGGCAGAAGGGGGATTGGACTGGATGGCCCACCAAGGTATCTTCCAACTTTTTGATTCTATTATCAACATCCATGTCTATCCTTCAGCTTTGTCCACCAGTCCAGCTCAATTGACTTCTGCTGTAGAACCCTAGAATCCTAGAGTTGGAAGAGACCTCCTGGGCCATCCAGTCCAACCCCATTCTGCCAAGAAGCAGGAAAATTGCAGTCAAAGCACCCCTGACAGATGGCCATCCAGCCCCTGTTTAAAAGCTTCCAAAGAAGGAGCCTCCACCACACTCCGGGGCAGAGAGTTCCACTGCTGAACGGCTCTCACAGTCAGGAAGTTCTTCCTAATGTTCAGGTAGAACCTTCTTTCCTGTAGTTTGAAGACATTGTTCCACGTCCTAGTCTCCAGGGAAGCAGAAAACAAGCTTGCTCCCTCCTCCCTATGATTTCCTCTCACGTATTTATACATCATGGGCACCTTGTAGGATAACTACATTGCCACAGTTGGTAGTCTTGGTTGAGAAGCCACAATGATTCTACCAGCCTTCCTGCTTGTAGCACTTCCCTTGCAAATAGTAATAATAATAATAATAATAATAATAATAATAATAATAATATTTTTTATTTATACCCCGCCACCATCTCCCCGATGGGGACTCAGGGCGGCTTACAGGACACCAAGCCCAAACAACAAATTACAGCAAAACGAAAACAATAAACAACATCACAATAACATAAATCATATGAATGCATAACAATATAAAATTACAGTAAACACAAAGAGATGTCTAGCCAGCCATTTCTTTGCTTTCTCTGACATGGTTTCCTCATCTGACTCTCTTTCTGGACCCGTATGCCCGTATTTGCTGCAGGTTAAGCAAGTGCTATGAATCCTGTCTTTCTGGCATGCTAAGGTGGCGATGCATGGAGCCATCAATTGTTCCAAATTCTGGGGGTCCTTTGGAGATTTTAGATAGCTTTATGAAATAATTGGAAAGGATCCCAAAGGCCATCTAGTCCAACCCTATGTTGGGAATCAGCCTGTGTTTGTGTTTCAGGATCCTGGTGTGGGAAATGATGAGGGAAATGATGTTGCCGAGGCTGAGGTACAAGATGGAGATGGTTTGGTCAATGATTTTCAGGCAGACAATGACAGAGAGGCCCCAGTGAAAAGGGCAGTTTCTCATGAGAATATCCCTGCTGGGCCTAGCCATGATGGTTCACTCCCTCTCTCTGTGAGCTCTCAAGATTTGGGTTTGGAAAACAATCTGACACCTGGGAATTTTAATGAGTAGCCAGATAGGGAGCTGAAGAATAGGCGGCTGAAGATTAGCCAGGACCAACAGCAAACTCAGTGTTTTGACCTACAAAACCTTATATGGCTCTGGCCCAGCGTACCTGTCCGAACGTATCTCCTTCTACGTCTCACCTCGGAGTTTAAGATCCTCTGGGGAAGCCCTGCTCTTGGCACCACCTTTATCACAAGTGAGACTGGTGGGGACAAGGGACAGGGCCTTCTTGGTGGTGGCCCCTTGCCTGTGGAATTCACTCCCCGGGGAAATTAGGTCATCGACATCCCTCCTCTCTTTCAGAAGGAAGTTAAAAACCTGGATATGGGACCAGGCCTTTGGGTAAGCTGGCAGATGGATAAAGGACAATGACGACCAGAGTAGGAAAGGACTATGATAATGCTGGATAGACTATGGATTTATGAATTGGCGAACATTGACCACAAGATGATTTTATTGCTGCTATTATATTAATTGGATTGTTTTAACTAGTTATAGTTGTTGTTGTTATATTGTATTTTGTATATTGTATTTTGTGAACTGGGATTTTGGGATAGAAGGTTTGCCTCAAGGGGAAACCTGTTAGATCAGGCATTGTTTGGAAACCAAGTTCATGTGCCATGGAAATCCTGTTCAAGGGGTCTTGTTCCTGTGGAGTTTTTTTAGTCTTCTGGATTGTCTTTGCATCCTGTTGATTCCTGTCTGGATGAATGATGTATTGGATTGCTTTTATATCTGGTGTGGACATTGCTTTGTGTTACTGCCTATTATGGACTTATTACTTTTTGGAACTTCCTTATTTTCTTACAAGCATTTATTTCTTCTGTCTATTTACTAAGCTTCAATAAAAGAAGATGTGTTTCTTCACTCTTCGTGTGGTGTGTTTTAAAGTCAGAGGGCTTCTTCCTGACCTAGAGTGCAACACTTTCTGCCATACAGGAAGACTCAGCTGAAAACCGTCACGAGATATGACGGTTGCAACGGTCTACAGTTATGGAGGTGCTGGAAATCTATGGATGCCGCCCTCCAAAGCATGCCCTCTTGGGTGCTAAAGGAATCTGGCATTGCTGTGGATGGGAAAGGAGCGTGCTTCTTCACTTCCACTCCCCCAAAATCTGGGGAAACCTTGCTGTTGCTAAACAGTGCCGGGACAGAGGGGAAAGAGAGCCCAGGCTCATTTCAGACTAACCCCTCTTGCCTACAGGTTTGCAAGGAAGTCTTTTCCGATTGTGCCCACGCTGAACACACCTACCCATGCCTGGCGTAGAGGGTGGCATGCATTGCCTTTCAGCATGTATTTGGAGCATAGGTTTGGGGGGGCAATCCAGACAGGAATCAACAGGATGGAAAGACAATCCAGAAGGCTAAAAAACTCCATAGGAGCAAGACCCCTTGAACAGGATTTCCATGGCACATGAACTTGGTTTCCAAACGATGCCTGATCTAACAGGTTTCCCCTTGAGGCAAACCTTATATCCCAAAACTCAGAAATTGGTTTAGCTTTCCCCCACATTTCCCCATTATCAGATGAAACCTTTCGGAGCGACATAAACACGGAGTTTGCTGTCGATCCTGCCTAATCTCCAGACGCCTATTCTTCATCTCCCTATCTGGCTGCTCATTAAAATTCCTAGATGTCAGATTGTTTTCCAAACTCAAATCTTGAGAGCTCACAGAGAGAGGGAGTGAGCCATCATTGCTAGGCCCAGCAGGGATATTCTCATGAGAAACTGCCCTTTGCACTAGGGTCTCTCTGTCACTGTCTGCCTGAAAATCATTGACCAAACCATCTCCATCTTGTACCTCCGCCTCGGCACCATCATTTCCCTCATCATTTCCCACATCAGGATCCTGAAACACAAATACAGGCTGATTCCCAACACAGGGTTGGACTAGATGGCCTTTCAGCATGCAATTGGAACATAGGTTTGAGGAGTGTTGTGTTAATGGGGAAGGCGGTGGCTGACGATGTTGGTGTCTCTGTGTGTGTTTCAGGCTCAGGCCGGGGTCTCTCCGCACACCTCCCCGACCCACGGGAGCGGGCGCCCCATGCCCATGCCGGTCCGGTCCACCTCAGCAGGCTCCACCCCGACCCACGGGCCCCAGGACTCCCTGGCTGGACTCGGGGGAGACGTCCAGGAAGCCTTTGCACAAGGTGAGTCGCCACGGACCCTGTGCAATCACGGCAGTGAGTGTGCCATTGTCTTACGTGCTTTCAAGGTGGAGAAGACCCCAGTGGTGCAATGGGTTCAACCCTTGTGCCGGCAGGACTGAAGACCAGGTCTGGGGAGATCATGGATGAGCTCCTTCTGTCAGCTCCAGCTCCCCATGCGGGGACATGGGAGAAGCCTCCCATAAGGATAGGAAAACATCAAAACATCTGAGCAACATCCCCTGGGCAACATCCTTGCAGATGGCCCATTCTCTCACACTAGAAGCAACTTGCAGTTTCTCAAATTGCTGCTGACATGAAAAAATAAATAAAAGCAAAATGGAGACTGTATTGTCGAAGGCTTTCATGGCCGGAATCACTGGGTTGGTGTAAGTTTTTCAGGCTGTCTGGCCATGTTCCAGAAGCATTCTCTCCTGACGTTTCACCTGCACCTATGGCAGGCATCCTCAGAGGTTGTGAGGTCAGGAGAATGGCCCCCTGAAAGGAGTCCGGCATGTTTTGGAATACAGTAAGCCTTCCCCTGTTGCAGATTTAGGTATTTGTAGATTTGCTTAGTGTGGTCTTTGCAGACATCTTTAGGGCCAGGTGGTTTGGGTTCAAACATCATATCCTTTTGAAGGCTCTCCAACACCCAAATCAGCATCCTCTCCCCGCTTTTGAAAATGTATTATAATTCCTGATGCCTTTAAGAAAGGTCAAATCCTTCCTGGGGATCCATCTCACCCAGCATTTTTTTTTTGAATTATTGCCATCCGGTAGACGGCACAGGGTGACAAAGACAAGGACGAACAGCTGGCAGATAACTTTTATCCTAGAGCGGTAGCTAAGTTGAACTCCATGGTTTTGCACTGTTGTGGCATGGGGGGGGGGCTGTGTGGTGGTGTGGGGAGTGTGGAGGGATGGGGGTATTGTTTTGTGGTGTGTGCTGGGGAAGGCAGATAACTTCGTTGTGCAATAGCAGAATTCTTTCTGCCTGAGTCTGTTGGGGCTGCATGCACACTGCTCTATATCCCAGGATCTGGATTGAAGTGGATAATATGAGTCTACACCGTTAGATAATCTTGGACAAGCAGATAATCTGGGATCAGAGGGCTGTGTAGATCCATCCTGGGAAGGCTCTGGTTTTTGGAGAGGAGCAGAAACAGGGCCTTTTGGGCACTGGCCCCTCAATTATGGCACATGACCTTCGGTGGCTCCTTTCCATTGGGCCTTTAGCCATTCCGTTCCGCTCTGTTTCAGTGTTTATGCTACGAGGGTGATGTCCCGGCTGTTTCTAAAATAGTTTTAAGCCTTGCCTTTGGCTTGCTGATTGTCTCGTGCAGCGAGACCCTTGGAGAGAACTATAAGAGCCTTCCTCCCCACAGAATGCCTTGTGAACTCTGTCTGCTTCTCAGTTGCAGAGAGATTGGGTTTCTTCCAAGGTCCTGACTGTAACTGCATCCCTTCCCTACTCCGGTGTCTGAGCCACTTGCCTTTGCAGCCTTGGACTGGGCACACAGAAATATATATATATATATATATGGCATTAAAAAGAAAATAATTTTAGGGAAATTTTGTATTGGCATGCACCACATTGTAGCATTGTTCCACACTGACTCCACCCTAAAGAAATTTTGCACACATATATCGGTTGTTCCAGGTGACTGGGAGTAGAGAGAACTCCCATTTTCCTTTGACCCCTTGTTGGGGGTCTCTTAGCATCCCTTCTGCTACAGCCTAGCAGAACATAAGGGAGCCACTCCCTCCAGGAGGAGTTCCTGGTTTCTGCCCAATACAAACCATTCCCCTTGAAGGCGGCTGATGGTTTCCTGTTCATCAAGTGGGGTGTCCTTGCAGCCTGGGGTTGCAAGTGTGCTTCTCGGGGCTCAAGTCTTGCGTCACCTCCCTTTGCCTCCCTTTCTTTGCCAGGAGCACGAAGGAACCTCCGAAATGACTTGCTGGTTGCGGCCGATTCCATCACCAACACCATGTCCTCTTTGGTCAAGGAGCTCCATTCGGGTAAGGCGGGAGAAGAGGGCAATGTGCCACAAAGGGGTCCTCCTGGGGGGTGGGAGGGAAGAAAAAGAAGGGAAGAAGAGAAGGAGAGAGTGAAGGACTATGAAGGAGGAAAGGATGGATGGACTGAAAGTCAGGAAGAAAAGATTGCGAAGGAAGGAAGGAAGGAAGGAAGGAAGGAAGGAAGGAAGGAAGGAAGGAAGGAGAAGGAAGGAAGGAAGGAAGGAAGGAAGAAGGGAGAAGGAAAGAAGGGAGGAAAGGAAAGGAGGAAGGAAAGAAGGAGGAAGGAAGGGAAAAGGAAGGAAGGAAGAAAAGAGAAAGAAGGAAGTAAAGAAGAAAGGGGAAAGAAGGAAGGAAAGGAAGGAGAAAGAGGAGGAAGGAGAAAAGGAGGAAGGAAGGAAAAAAGGAGGAAGGAAGGAAGGAGAAGAGGGAAAGGAGGGTGGAAGGAAGGAAGGAAGGAAGGAAGAAAGAAAGAAAGAAGAAGAAAGAAAGAAAGAAAGAAAGAAAGAAAGGAGGGAGGGAGGGAGGGAGAGGGAGAGGAAAGGAAGGAAGGAAGGAAGGAAGGGAGGAGGGAGGAGAAGGAAGGAAGGAAGGAGAAGAAAGGAAGAAGAGAGGAAGGAAGAAAAGAAGGAAGGAAGGAAGGAAGGAAAGAGGAAAGGAGGAAGGAAGGAAGGAAGGAAGGAAGGAAGGAAGGAAGGAGGAAAGGAAGGAAGGAAGGAAGGAAGGAAGGGAGGGAGGGAGGGAGGGAGAGATATTACACGATGTGACAAAATTTGAGTCATGTTCTGTTCCTGGTTTGAAATTGTTCTTTCCTGTTTAGTTGTGTTGTCCTTGCTTTGAAAGGAGTTGTTCAACTCCAGAAAGTTTGTCTTGGTTTCCGCTGCAATCTAGGTTGAATGGGTTGAGACTCAATGAGATATTCATTGAAAAACTGTAGAGTCAAATGTGCTGCAAGATGTCCCTTTGTACAGTTTAATGCATTTTCCCATGTTTTGTGATAGAACAAAAATCATGTTACATTAGGTAAAGGTAAAGGTTTTATCTGACGTTATGTCCAGTCGTGTCCAACTCTGGGTTTTGGTGCTCATCTCCATTTCTAAGCCGAAGAGCCGGTGTTGTCCATAGACACCTCCAAGGTCATGTGGCCAGCAAAAAAAGCCAATGGGATTTTGGCCTGCATCAATAGGAGCATAGTGTCTAGATCTAGGGAAGTAATGCTACCCCTCTATTCTGCTTTGGTTAGACCACACCTGGAATATTGTGTCCAATTCTGGGCACCAAAATTCAAGAGAGATATTGACAAGCTGGAATGTGTCCAGAGGAGGGCGACTAAAATGATCAAGGGTCTGGAGAACAAGCCCTATGAGGAGCGGCTTAAGGGCTGGGCATGTTTAGCCTGAAGAAGAGAAGGCTGAGAGGAGATATGATAGCCATGTATAAATATGTGAGAGGAAGCCACAGGGAGGAGGGAGCAAGCTTCCTTTCTGCTTCCTTGGAGACTAGGACGCGGAACAATGGCTTCAAACTACAAGAGAGGAGATTCCATCTGAACATTAGGAAGAACTTCCTGACTGTGAGAGCCGTTCAGCAGAGGAACTCTCTGCCCCGGAGTGTGGTGGAGGCTCCTTCTTTGGAAACTTTTAAGCAGAGGCTGGATGGCCACTTGTCAGGGGTGATTTGAATGCAATATTCCTGCTTCTTGGCAGGTTGGACTGGATGGCCCATGAGGTCTCTTCCAACTCTTTGATTCTATGATTCTATGACTATGACATCTAGAAATGGAAGATTCCCTTTTGATCTACTCACATTTGCATGTTTTCGAACTGCTAGTTGGCAGAAGCTGGGGCTAACAATGGGAGCTCACCCCACTCCCCGGATTCGACTGCAACCTTTCGGTCAACAAGCTCAGCAGCTCAGCGGTTTAAGTCTTCAGAAGGAGCTTGAAAACATGGATGTTCAGTGTGCCTTCCCAGATTAAGGAATCCCATGCAATTGTCCCTAATGCACTTTATGAGAGAGTTAGAATTGTCTGCACACCCTTCTACTCCCAAAATATCCATTCTACCTCACCTGGACATGCCCAGCATTTTTAGAATTTTAACCAATTACATTTGGCCCTGCCACAGGTTTTTCACAGTGTCGTGCTTTTGTTATTGTTCTATTGCTTGCTTATTTATTGTTGCGTTGTATTGTTGTTTGTTGTGGTTTTGTTAATGATGTACTTTGGGCTCGGCCTCTTGTAAGCCGCACCGAATCCTGCAGGAGTACAAATAAAGGATTATTATTATTATTATTATTATTATTAACCTACTGCGCTATCGAGGGCTCCCATCATGTTACATAGAGTAATCAAAATTTTACTGCAAGCTGCCTTTAGTCCAGGCATGAGCAAACCTTCCCCTTCCAGGTGTTCTGGACCAGTCGTTAGGAATTGTGGGAGTTGAAGTCCAAAACCCCTGGAAGGGCAAAGTGTGCCCATGCCTGCCATAAGGGATCGTGCAGAGTGGGTGTCCCAGGGCCCTTTGGGGTTTTGCTTCCAACCTTGTACATATTGTGGCTGTCCCTCTATGGCAGCGTTTCTCAACCTGGGGGTCGGGACCCCTGAGGGGGTCGCGAGGGGGTGTCAGAGGGGTCACCAAAGACCATCAGAAAACACATATTTCTGATGGTATTTGGAACACAGTGCTCTCTGGAGGTAGGTGAACTACATCTCCCCTAAATCACTGTCAATTCCTCCCAAATCCCTCCAGTATTTTCTGTTGATCATGGGGGCTCTGTGTGGGAAGTTTGGCCCAACTCTATCATTGGTTGGGTTGATTGTAGGTAAACTATAAATTCCAACAACAACAACTCCCAAATGACAATGCTTATTTTTCCCAAACTCCACCAGTGTTTGCAGGTGGGCATATTGAGTGATTGTGCTCAGTTCGGTTCAGACTCGTCATTGTTTGAGTGGATGTAGGTGAACTACAACTCCAAAACTCAAGGTCAATGCCCACCAAAACCTTCCAGTATTTTCTGTTGGTCATGAGAGTTCTGTGGGCCAAGTGTGGTTCAATTCCGTTGTTGGTGGAGTTCAGAATGCTCTTTGATTGTAGGTGAACTATAATTCCCAGGAACTACAACTCCCAGATGACAAAATCAATTTGCCCTCAACCCCACCAAATTCAAATTAGGGCGTATTTGGTATTTGTGCCAAATTTGGTCCAGTGAATGAAAATACATCCAGCATATCAGATATTTACATTACGATTCATAACAGTAGCAAAATGCAGATATGAAGGAGCAACAAAAATAATTTTATGGTTGGGGGTCACCACAAAATGTAGAACTGTACTAAGAGGTCGCGGCATTAGGAAGGTTGAGAACCACTGCTCTATGGCTTGCGCTGCAGAGGTTCTCCCTGGAGGCTGGCATGGGAGGGGGCCTTCTTCCCTGCGCATCCACTGACCTCCTGACTCCTGGTTCTATTCCTGGGATTCCTGGAAAGCCGCCTGAGCCTGCCTCGGCCTCTCTGGCTCCGGTCAGGTCCAGGGTTAAAAAAAGGACGGGCCCACAGCCTCTCCGCAGGCAGCAACAGCTCTGCAGCCGCCGTCCTTTTCCCTGACGGAAGGTGGCCGAATCACAGAGTTAGAGGGGACCCCTAAAGGCCATCCAGTCCAACCCCCTTCTTTCTACCAGGAAGGAAGACACCATCCAAGCCCTCCCAACATATAAACATCACCTACAAAGGCCTGTGGTGTTGGAGGAAAGTTCTGAGAGTGCTTTGGACTGCAAGAAGATCCAACCAGTCCATCCTCCAGGAAATAAAGCCCGACTGCTCACTGGAGGGAAGGAGACTAGAGACAAAGTGGAAGTCCTTTGGCCACATCATGAGGAGACAGCAAAGCCTAGAGAAGGGAATGATGCTGGGGAAAGTGGAAGGCAAAAGAAAGAGGGGCCGACCAAGGGCAAGGTGGATGGATGGCATCCTTGAAGTGACTGGACTGACCTTGAAGGAGCTGGGGGTGGTGACGGCCAACAGGGAGCTCTGGCGTGGACTGGTCCATGAGGTCACGAAGAGTCGGAGACGACTGAACGAATGAATAACAACAACAAAGCCCTGAACTGTTTGGGACCCGCCTACCTTCGTGACCCCATTTCCTTCTATGAACCTGCACAATCCCTCCGATCTTCCAGGGAGGCCCTCCTCTTGCTCCCACCTCCATCACAAGCGCGACTTGTGGGGACGAGGGAGAGGGCCTTCTCTGTGGTGGCCCCTCGACTTTAGAACTCGCTTCCCAGAGAGATTAGGCAAACGCCCACCCTGACAGCCTTCAGGAAGAGCCTAAAAACCTGGCTGTTCCGGTGTGCCTTCAAGGAATGAACAACAAATCCCATACTTTGACCAACAAATCCCATACTCAATCCAAAATGCCTTTCGATGTACTTTATCTCACCCTTCAGTGGAATTAAACCACATTCTTTGTCCCATCTGAACCTCCCATCAGATACATTACCCTTTACTTACTTAGGCGATCCCTCATTGGATGAGTAAGATGGTCTTCCTTGATGACTATTTTTGTGGGTTTACAGGTGGCTGTGGAGCCCTATTCTTGACCCGCATCTCTCCCACAGTGTGGGCATTGGTTTCCAGGTGGAAGGCGGTCCCGGTCGGGGCCTTCCTCCTGGCACATTTCTCTCTTTCACCCTCCACTCGTGCCTCCTCGAATTCTGCAGCACTGCTGGTCACAGCTGACCTCCAGCTGGAGCACTCAAGGGCCAGGGATTCCCAGTTCTCAGTGTCTATGCCAGAGTTTTTAAGGTTGGCTTTGAGGCCATCTTTAAATCTCTTTTCCTGTCCACCAACGTTCCGTTTTCCGTTCTTAAGTTCAGAGTAGAGCAACTGCTTTGGGAGACGGTGGTCGGGCATCCGGACAATGTGGCCGGTCCAGTGGAGTTGATGGCAGAGGACCATCGCTTCAGTGCTGGTGGTCTTTGCTTCTTCCGGCACGCTGACATTTGTCCGTTTGTCTTCCCAAGAGATTTGCAGGATTTTCCGGAGGCAGCGCTGATGGAATCGTTCCAGGAGTTGCGTGTGACGTCTGTAGACTGTCCACGTTTTGCAGGCATAGAGCAGGGTTGGGAGGACAATAGCTTTATAGACAAGCACCTTGATATCCCTACGCCCTATAGTTCCTAGCATTAGGTCTACCCCCATGTTTAAGGAACTCCATTGGCTGCCGTTCATTTTCCGGACCCAATTCAGAGTGCAGGTTATCACCTACAAAGCCCTGAACTGTTTGGAACCCGCCTACCTTCGTGACCCCATTAGCTTCTATGAACCTGCACGATCCCTCCGATCTTCCAGGGAGGCCCTCCTCTCGCTCCCACCTCCATCACAAGGAGAACGAGAGAGAGGGCCTTCTCTGTGGTGGCCCCTTGACTTTGGAACTCACTTCCCAGAGAGATAAGGCAAGCGCCCACCCTGGCAGCCTTCAGGAAGAGCCTAAAAACCTGGCTGTTCCAGTGTTATTTATTTATTTATCATGTCATCAGCAACCATACCATTGTATTACAATTCTAACAGACCAAAACAAACACACAGATTAAAAAGAAAAAGAAAAAAAAACACACAGATTTTGCAAACTTGGTAGTTGGTTAAATGTCCTTTGACGAGTATCTGGCCCCTTGGAGTGCCTCTGGTGTTGCCGCAAGAAGGTCCTCCCTTGTGCATCATGTGGCAGGGCTCAGGTTGCATTGCAGCAGATGGTCAGTGGTTTGCTCTTCTCCACACTCGCATGTCGTGGATTCCACTTTGTGGCCCCATTTCTTAAGGTTGGCTCTGCATCTCGTGGTGCCAGAGCGCAGTCTGTTCAGCGCCTTCCAAGTCGCCCAGTCTTCTGTGTGCCCAGGGGAGTCTCTCATCTGGTATCACCCATGGATAGAGGTGCTGGGTTTGGGCCTGCCACTTTTGGACTCTCGCTTGCTGAGGTGTTCTCAGCGAGTGTCTCTGTAGATCTAAGAAAACTATGTCTTGATTTAAGTCGTTGACGTGCTGGCTGATACCCAAACAGGGGATGAGCTGGAGATGTCTCTGCCTTGGTCCTTTCACTATTGGTTGCTACTTCCCGGCGGATGTCAGGTGGTGCGATACTGGCTAAGCAGTGTAATTTCTCCAGTGGTGTAGGGCGCAGGCACCCTGTGATAATGCGGCATGTCTCATTAAGAGCCACATCCACTGTTTTAGTGTGGTGAGATGTGTTCCACACTGGGCATGCGTACTCAGCAGCAGAGTAGCATAGCGCAAGGGCAGATGTCTTCACTGTGTCTGGTTGTGATCCCCAGGTTGTGCCAGTCAGCTTTCGTATGATGTTGTTTCTAGTGCCCACTTTTTGTTTGATGTTCAGGCAGTGCTTCTTGTAGGTCAGAGCACGGTCCAAAGTGACTCCCAGGTATTTGGGTGCGCTGCAATGCTCCAGTGGGATTCCTTCCCAGGTAATAATCCTCAGAGCTCGGGATGCTTGTCTGTTCTTAAGGTGGAAAGCACATGTCTGTGTTTTAGATGGATTAGGGATCAGTTGGTTTTCCCTGTAATAGGCAGTAAGAGCACCCAGAGCTTCGGAGAGCTTCTGTTCAACCATCTCAAAGCTCCCTGCTAGAGTGGTAATGGCACGATCATCAGCATAGATGAAACTCTCTGTCCCTTCCAGTGTGCCTTCAAGGAATGAATAGCAAATCCCATACTTTGACCAACTCAATACAAAATGCCTTTCGATACACTTTATCTCACCCTTCAGTGGAAGCATTTCTAATCATGGAGAAAGTACTGTTTGATGGACATGTGGAATATTGATAGCACCTTGGTCATGACCGTGAATGTCATGATGCATTACCTAAGGGGATGCGGTAATACCTAAGGGGTTGTGGTAATGGCTGAGTCATGTGAAGGTTATTGCAAAGGGGTTGCGCCGGCCAGTGTCCCTTATTTAAGGGGGGTATTTAAGGAAGACTTAAAAACCCATCTTTCTCCCTCCTGTGTGACTCAGTGTGAGTATCTGCCTATGCTGTGTGTGACTATTTGATGACTGTGATGGTTTGCAAGTACAAGGGAAATGGATCTGTGTATGTCATGAATGACTTTTCAATGATTTTGAAGCATAAGTTCTCTTTATTGCAATTTCCAGTGTGAGAAAGTATATTAGATTACAGAAAAGCATTTAGACAAAGAATGACATTGGGCATACAGGCATACAGATTCTATGCAAATACATTGGATTCACAATTACATTGGTTAACAAGCAAACAAAGGGGAGTTACATTTTAACTCAACATTCACACACATGTACACGCATTCATCCACATGCATCCAAATATTCCCATATTCTTTTCTCCCTCCTTGGAGAAGCACCTCTTAGGCCAGACCCTGCTTTCCTGCAGCCTGCCAACGCATAGTTCCAAAACTTCCGTAACGACATAACTTCAAAACGCTGAAATGCCAAAACTTCCTTCCCTAAGCACAATACCAAGGACCAGATCTCTGTTTTCCCACAGCAGAATTTTTATTTTATTTGGAAGTTTTCTATACCGGTCTTCTCACCTCTACGAGGGACTCAGGCCGGTTTACAGCATATATGCAAATTACAATAATATACAAAAACAAAGTACATCAACATTACAGATTAAAATAGTACAGTAAAACATCATCATCTTATTACCCAAGCCAAATCGTCATACAATCACAGTCATAGTCATAGTCACAGTTCATCCTCCTCCTTCCCATGTGGACGAAGGTTATGGGATCAGTCCTCGAAAGCCACGTTCCAGAGCCAGGTCTTTATTAGTTTCCTGAAAGTCAGGAGGGAGGGAGCAGATCTAATCTCTAGTGGGAGGGAGTTCCAAAGCCAGGGAGCCACCACCGAGAAGGCCCTGTCCCTCGTTCCCACCAGACGCGATTGCGAAGGGGGTGGGACCGAGAGCAGGCCCCCTCCGGAAGATCTTAATAACCTTGATGGTTCATAGGGGAGAATCCATTCGGACAGGTAGACTGGGCCGGAGTCGTTTAGGGATTTATAGGTCAGCACCAGTACTTTTAATTGTGCCCGGAAGCTAATTGGCAGCCAGTGGAGCTGGCGTAACAGAGGGGTCGTATGATCTCTGTACCTCGCTCCTGTTAGCAGTCTGGCTGCCGCTCGTTGGACTAGTTGAAGCTTCTGAGCAGTCTTCAGAGGCAACCCCATGTAGAGAGTGTTGCAGTAGTCTAGACGGGATGCAACCAGAGCGTGGACCACCATGGCCAAGTCAGACTTCCCAAGGTACAGGCGCAGCTGGCGCACAAGCTTTAACTGTGCAAAAGCTCCCCTGGTCACCGCCAAGACCTGGGGCTCCAGGCTCAGCGATGAGTCCAGGTTCACTCCCAAGCTGCGAACCTGTGCCTTCAGGGGGAGTGTAACCCTGTCTAGCACAGGCTGTAACCCTATGCCCTGTTCGGCCTTGCGACTGACCAGGAGTACCTCTGTCTTGTCTGGATTTAGTTTCAATCTGTTGTCCCTCATCCAGTCCGTTACAGCAGCCAAGCACCGGTTCAGGACCTGAACAGCCTCCTTAGTAGCAGGTGGGAAGGAGTGACAGAGTTGGACATCAGAACCTGACTCCCTGCACAAAACCTAAGCCTCCAAAAGCGCCCTTCTTCCTCTTCCCTTGAGAAAGAAACCCCAAAGTGACCAGACTTCTCCCGTGCAAATCTGCCACTGTCCGAATACACCACCTCTCTCCCATGGAGCAGAGCATGGTGAGTGTACAGTGTCTCTGTCTGTCACACTTTGAGCATTATTAGACTGAGTCTTTATACATGTTGATGTAGTCCCAAAGTTGTAAATTAATGATAGACGTCTTCCATCCTTCTATCCTCAGTTTCCTGGCCAGATGTTGATCTTCTTGATTGGTGTTGACAAACACAAGGCTTGTGTTGACTTCCTTCTTAACATAAGGAATGTTGCAAACATTTCCTTTATCACTGTCCCAGTTCTTATCAGAGTTCACTCTTCAGATCTCATTAACAGGTTTTAATCGCAAAGCAGCAAGCAGGTAGTTAGTCGTTGCAGGCCTTAATATTATCCTGGTGTTTCCAAAATTATTAGTTCCATCCATACATCCTTCCATTCTTCCATTCATTCCCACACATCATTATTAAATTCACATTTCTCAAATCTGCACATTGAATTTCTTATTACATATATCCTGTACAGTGTACATATTGCAGTGATGAAGATTGAAGTCTCTGGATATTTTGGATGAAAAGCTGAATCCATGAGTTTACTGAACAATGTGTGTTGTAGATAAGGCCAGATGTTGGCAGTTAAACTCTGCAAATAGACAGGGTGAAGCACGTGTGTTTGCTGTGAAAGGACTCTGCTGTATTTTTTTCTTGCTTCTGGGACACTTGCTATCCAGCCTGCAGAAGTTCAAGGAGTTTGTGATTTGGAAGCTGTAAATCACTTCACGCACCAGAATCCCATGAGACATTTGCCCCAAGAAAGAGGCCAAGTGCTTTGGGTCCGTTGTGCACAAAGCGAGCCTTCCTTATGGCAGCTCCCAAAGCTTTTCTGTGTTTGTGTCAGGGGTCTTCGTTTAGCACTTGAGGAGCTGCTGACAGACGAAACAAACGGCAGGCTCCCTTCTGAGGAGTTGCAGGCCGGGGATGTCTGGCATCTCCTCCTTTGTGTAAATCATAGGAAGCAGCTGGCAGCCAGGCATCCAGAAGATAAGCTCCGCAAGATGGGCTGAGACGAGCCCTGAACCCAGTCTTTTGAGTGGTTAGGCTCAAAAAATAACCTTCACTTGGGGTGATTCCTCCATAACTATAGCAGAGTGCCAGAAACACACGTCATAACCAGCAGAAACTTACATGTGGTGAGTCAGGTTTAGCTTCCATTCATCAGAATGGCACAGGATTGCAGAGACAAAACTTCAGGCCCAAAATATTTATTCAAGAAAAGAAATCCATTCTAGACTCCGGCCCAATTTGCCTGTCTGAACAGATTCTCCCCTTTTTGTTGTTGTTGTTCATTCGTTCAGTCGTCTCCGACTCTTTGTGACCTCATGGACCAGTCCACACCAGAGCTCCCTGTCGGCCGTCACCACCCCCAGCTCCTTCAAGGTCAGTCCAGTCACTTCAAGGATGCCATCCATCCATCTTGCCCTTGGTCGGCCTCTCTTCCTTTTGCCTTCCACTTTCCCCAGCATAACTGTCTTCTCTAGGCTTTGCTGTCTCCTCATGATGTGGCCAAAGGACTTCCACTTTGTCTCAAGTATCCTTCCCTCCAATGAGCAGTCGGGCTTTATTTCCTGGAGGATGGACCTCCCCTATGAACCATCAAGATTGTTAAGATTGTCTGGAGAGGCCCTGCTCTTGGTCCCACCATCCTCGCAAGTGTGCCTGGTGGGGACGAGGGACAGGGCCTTCTCGGTAGTGGCCCCTCGGATCTGGAACTCCCTCCCACTGGAGATTAGAACTGCCCCTTCTCTCCTGACTTTTAGAAAACAGGTGAAAACCTGGCTCTGGAAACTGGCATTTGACGAGTGAGTCAATAACTCGTGGCTATATGGATGGATGGTGATGAACAACGATTTTACTGTGACGACTTGGCCATTGTAATTATAAGATTGTATTTTTGGTATTTTAATGTGTTTAATGTGAAGGATACTAGAGACAAAGTTGAAGTACTTTGGCCACATCATGAGGAGACAGGAAAGCCTAGAGAAGACAATTATGCTGGGGAAAGTGGAAGGCAAAAGGAAGAGGGGCCGACCAAGGGCAAGATGGATGGATGGCATCCTTGAAGTGACTGGACTGACCTTGAAGGAGCTGGGGGTGGTGACGGCCGACAGGGAGCTCTGGCGTGGGCTGGTCCATGAGGTCACGAAGAGTCGGAGACGACTGAACGAATGAACAACAACAATGTGTTAGTGTATTACGGAATGTGATGTTTTTAAACGATTGTTTGTAATACTGTTGTTTGAAACCAGCCTGAGTCCCTCCACGGAGTTCTAAATAAATAAATAGATAGAAAAGGGTCTTGGAGAGAATTAGCTTACTAAGCTCATCTCCTAAGGAAGGTAAAAAAGGCTAAAAAGTCAAAATATCCATGCAGCTACATTTTGCCTGGAGAAAGGCAAAATGTGTCCTATTGGAAGGAAGACAAAGGCAGAGATTGGGCAATAGAGAATCACCACATGGCCAAGCCAGGGCAGTAAAAATACCTTTAAAAAGGAAGTTACTTCATCCCTCACAGAGATTTCATTGCTACATCTTCAAAGGGGGACTTTTTATCCTTTTTTACCTTCCTTAGAGGATGGGCTTAGTAAACTAGTTCAGCTCCAAGACATTTTCTATTTAGAATGGATTCTGCATGTTTCATTCAATGAGAGTTTATCAAGAGGTGTAGGTTTAAGACATCCTGTGATTATTCTGCATGTTTCATTCAACACAATGTTCCCCTGCTTTGCATGGGCAGACTTGTGCCAAACAGGGCAGGCATACTCGGCAGTTGAGTCAGACAAGGCCAGGGCTGATGTCCTTACTAATTTTGGGCCTGCACCCCATGTGCTGCCAGTAAGTTTCCGCAGGATGTTATTGCGTGCAGCTACTTTGTGCTTGGTGTTCAAGCAGTGTTTCCTAAATGCTAGCGTTTGATCTAAGGTGACACTGAGATATTGGTAGCTTCTCCTAGCTCACCACACATAAGTTTCTGCTGGTTACGAAGTGTGCTTCTGACACTCTGCTATATTTATGGAGGAATCACTGCAACTGAGGGTTGTTTTTCGAGCCTAACAACTCTAATTCCCAAAAGTAGTTGATGTGTTGTCAAACTGCATTAACGGCACAGTGTCGATGCACCCCAAGTCCAAAACGTAATGACACCCAAAAGCATTGGTTCCCCCATTCATTGCTCTACCTTTCTTGTCTTCAAGGAGGAGAGGAAGGAGGAGAGGAAGAGGAGGAGAAGATGCAGAACGGGAAGGACCGAGGTGAGGTTTCTCTCTGGCTTTGGGGGCCAATGGTGGGTGCATTTCCTTCCAGGTTGGCAGAACGCCCATTCCACCTAAGAGTTTTTTTAATCTTGGTGGGGACACAACCAACAAGGCTCTGCCTTTGTCTGATGGAGGAGTTATTTGTTGCAAACCAGAGCAGGGAATGAGGCCCTAAGATAACTATCCACCACACTTGACTGTGAAAAACAATCCTTTTTTATTGAAGAAAAATGGTTACAAAATAAAGGAAAAATGCAAGTCAAAAGCCACAGCAAAATCAGCAAACATGAATGTAAATGGACAAAAACAAAACCCAAAGCCACACTGTAAAATACTGGAACCTGTTAGCAATCCACTAACCGTACTTGATATCCTAGAAATCTTTCAAAACCATGGCCAGGGGAAACTGGGAGAACTGCCAAGGTCTTCATTAAGCTGAAACGATGCCTGAACTAAGAAAGTCAGCCCGGCGGAAGGCAATTAAAGCCAAAGAATTGGTTCCGTGAGCCGCCCCTCTGCTTTGAAGCCAGTGTTTGTAATTCTTTAATTCGGGAAGACCTTCGCAAGCTGAGTGATTTACTTCTGTCTTGCCAAATCTGGCCCCTTCTGTTCTCATTAAAGTTACCAGGTGCAGAAGGGAGGGAAAGGTCATGGCTTCCCTCTGAAACATTCTCAGGAACACTGGTACTTTCATTTTCCAAATCTACAGAAGTTCCTTCCTCACTAATTTCAGCAACATTGGCATTTTCCAAACCTACAGCAGTTTCTTCCTCACTAATTTCAGGAGCATTGGCATCAAGAGGTACATTTCCATTAGCATCAGTAAATATATTTTCATTAGCATCAGGAGGAACAAACAGAGAATCAGGTTCAAGTTCAAACTCAGGCTGAACCCCAACATTATTAGAAGGAAGGTCTGTAGCATTGTTCGCAGGATAAGCTAGGACAATGACTGGGGTCTCAGTGGATATTTAGCTTTACAAGGGACAGGAGATGGATATGAAATGCACATAAGTCACACCTGGCTTGTAAACAGTCCATGGGAAAGGTATCTAGGAGCCTGAGTGTTGCATTCCAAGGCTGGGGACCACCTCTGTACTTAATACAGACCCCAGGTAAAATAGCAAAACACTTTATTGAAAAATAAATATGAAAAACCAATTCAGCAAAATAATATAAAAAAACAAAGTCCAAATATCAGGAACAATCCACAGAAATCAAAGTACAGGAGTAGCATCAAAAACCAGGAATACAACAGCAGAATCACTCTAAAAGACAAGATTCAGAAACAGTTCTCAAAAACTTGGAGTCCTGAGGCATGAACAAAAGGAAACATGAAACTACAAATCTCTTGCTTTGACAGAAGTTCTGTACTCAAACACCAACGTTGCCTGAACTGGCGAACCCATTTGTTGGTCCTGCTAATATTGACAGAAAACCATGCCTTCTCCCCTGGGAAAGACTTCTTGGCTATTAGGCGTCTTAACCTTTGTAACCTTTGGCTATTAGGCGTCTTAACCTTTGTAAAGTTCTTCCGAGAAGCTCTATGTTGACGAAACGTAAATCTCCTATCTAACTGCTCATTAGTTTGTCCATCTGGACTTCCATTTTCATCCTCTCAGCTCAGTTCTGTTTCTGACCTTGCAGCATCAAGAGGACTCTAGTGTCTAGATCAGACATGGGCCAACTTGGGCCCTCTAAGTGTTTTGGTCTCCAACTCCCACCATTCCTAACAGCCTCAGGCCCCTTAAGCAGCTGAGGGGGAAAAGGAAGGGGCCTGAGGCTGTTAGGAATGGTAGGAGTTCGAGTCCAAAACACTTGGAGGGCCCAAGTTGGCTCATGTCTAGTCTAGATTGAGAGAAGTCACAGTCCCACTCTCTTCTGCTTTGGTGAAACCTCACCTGGGATATTTTCCGTCCTCCAAATCCCACTCCAAAGCCCTGCGTCAAACCCTTGGGGGAGAGCAAAGTAAAAGTGGGTCAGTGTAGGGCCTCCTTCTGACCCTCTCTGTCTTTTTCTCTCTTGGTTGCCCTCCAGGGTAGAAGAAGGACCTGGACTGGCCAGCGATCCAAGTAAGTATGGCCTCCGCCTCTCCTTTGCGATGGTCAGCACAGTGGTTGGCCTCTCATGACCCCATAGCACATAGCTCGGGATGCTTGACTGCTCTTGAGATGAAAAGCACATGTCTGTGTTTTAGATGGATTAGGGATCAGCTGGTTTTCCCTGTAGTAGGCGGTAAGAGCACCTAGAGCTTCGGAGAGCTTCTGTTCAACCATCTCAATCTCCCTGCTTGAGCAGTGATGGCACGATCATCAGCATAGATGACGCTTTTAAATCGCAGTTCAGCCGTTCATTCAGTTTTCACCTCCTTTTTGTAGTTTTCCAGACCTCAATCTTAGGGTGGTGTCTTAAGTCTTGCCAGGCCCCGGTCTTACACCTTTCAGTCAATCCACACACTATATATATCTCAGAATGTATCTCAGAACATGGGTCTGGACTTGGGGCCTCTTGGCTCTGGTGGTTCCAGATGGATGGGGAGGGGGCTGCGCGGTGGGGTTCCTCCTTGCAAGCGACCAGCCTCTCTGACCGGCGGATCTGTCCCTCTTTCTTGCAGGTCACGTGGCTGCCCTTCCGCCGCCTCCTGCGCATCCTTCGGCCACCGAAGCCCTGCGGCCGACCCATCCCTCCATCGCGAAGCCGTGACGCCCACCACTCTGCAGCGGGGAAGCCGCCGGCCCCCTCCCTCACTCCCTCCCTCCTTCCTGGCGGACGAAGCCCCCTTAGGTTTGCATGCCCTGTCTCCATCGGAGCCCCACCGCCGGCCATCAGGCACGGACCCATCTCCGTCTCGGCGAGAGAGAGAGCCTTCCCAGGAGCGGACTCCGAGCCTCACCCTCGTCTTCACACCGGCAGCTTCGCTCATGACCTCTCACCCCTGCCTTGCACGTTGGGGGCATTTCCTCTCGTGCGACGGGACCACTCCACTCCTCCCCTGCAGGTGGTCGTTGGACGGTGTGCTTGTGTGTGTGCCTGGGGTGTCGTGCAGGTACCAAGTATGAAGTGGCCCCATTTCGTGGCAGCTGGAGCAGGTGTCACAAAGTATGGCCCCCGTGGTTGGGTCAGGGGGGAAAAGAGGAACATGACCCACAAGGAAGGACCTTCACCTTGGACACTTGGATGTCCTCCAACCCAACCCAATTGGATGGAAATTAGGCAGGATAGCACCTGGGGGATTGTGCCCCACCTTGTCTTGATGGGATGGGCTGCTAGCTAGATTTCCCTTGATGGGCATCCCTTGATGCCAGCCTTGATGCCAGGATGAGACATGGGGCAGTGAGGGAGGGACAGGCATGGGGAGAATGGCACACCTGGCTGCCTTGTTGCAGCAGTGAGTCGTGACACATGAGACTTGAGCCTCTTTGGAGTCACCCAGGTGAACCTCAACCTGAAGTCCTTCTTTTCCTTCCCTTCCTTCCCTCCTTCCTTCTTACCTACCTACTTTACTTAGGTGATACCTCGTAGTCCAAAGTTGAGGGAGGGACAGGCATGGGGAGAATGGCACACCTGGCTGCGTTGTTGCAGCAGTGAGTCGTGACACATGAGACGAGCCTCTTTGGAGTCATCCAGGTGAACTTCAACCTGAAGTCCTCCCTTTCCTTCCCTTCCTTCCTTCCTTCTTACCTACCCACTTTACTTAGGTGATACCTTGTAGTCCAAGGTTGAAGGAGGGACAGGCATGGGGAGAATGGCACACCTGGCTGCGTTGTTGCAGCAGTGAGCCGTGACACATGAGCTTTGAGCCTCTTTGGAGTCACCCAGGTGAACCTCAACCTGAAGTCCTTCCTTCCCTTCCCTTCCTTCCTTCTTACCTATCTACTTTACTTAGGTGATACCTCGTAGTCCAAGGTTGAGGGAGGGACAGGCATGGGGAGAATGGCACACCTGGCTGCGTTGTTGCAGCAGTGAGTCGTGACACATGAGACGAGCCTCTTTGGAGTCATCCAGGTGAACTTCAACCTGAAGTCCTCCCTTTCCTTCCCTTCCTTCCTTCCTTCTTACCTACCCACTTTACTTAGGTGATACCTTGTAGTCCAAGGTTGAAGGAGGGACAGGCATGGGGAGAATGGCACACCTGGCTGCGTTGTTGCAGCAGTGAGCCGTGACACATGAGCTTTGAGCCTCTTTGGAGTCACCCAGGTGAACCTCAACCTGAAGTCCTTCCTTCCCTTCCCTTCCTTCCTTCTTACCTATCTACTTTACTTAGGTGATACCTCGTAGTCCAAGGTTGAGGGAGGGACAGGCATGGGGAGAATGGCACACCTGGCTGCGTTGTTGCAGCAGTGAGTCGTGACACATGAGACTTGAGCCTCTTTGGAGTCACCCAGGTGAACCTCAACCTGAAGTCCTTCCTTCCCTTCCCTTCCTTCCTTCTTACCTATCTACTTTACTTAGGTGATACCTTGTAGTCCAAGGTTGAAGGAGGGACAGGCATGGGGAGAATGGCACACCTGGCTGCCTTGTTGCAGCAGTGAGTCTTGACACATGAGCCTTGAGCCTCTTTGGAGTCATCCAGGTGAACCTCAACCTGAAGTCCTTCCTTCCCTTCCTTTCTTATTACCTACCTACTTTACTTAGGTGATACCTTGTAGTCCAAGGTTGAGGGAGGGACAGGCATGGGGAGAATGGCACACCTGGCTGCCTTGTTGCAGCAGTGAGTCGTGACACATGAGCTTTGAGCCTCTTTGGAGTCACCCAGGTGAACCTCAACCTGAAGTCCTTCCTTTCCTTCCCTTCCCTTCCTTCCTTCCTTCCTTCCTTCCTTCCTTCCTTCCTTCCTTCCTTCTTACCTACCTACTTTACTTAGGTGATACCTCGTAGTCCAAGGTTGAGGGAGGGACAGGCATCAGGAGAATGGCACGCCTGGCTGCGTTGTTGCAGCAGTGAGTCGTGACACATGAGACTTGAGCCTCTTTGGAGTCATCCAGGTGAACCTCAATCTGAAGTCCTTCCTTCCCTTCCCTTCCTTCCTTCTTACCTATCTACTTTACTTAGGTGATACCTTGTAGTCCAAGGTTGATGGTCCTCCAAGTGATGTGGAGGACCATCGGTGGATACATAGGTGATTGTGGAGCCCTATTCTTAGCCAGCGTGTTCTCCCACAGTGAGGGCATTGGTTTCCAGGTGGAAGGCGGTCACGGTTGGACCTACCTACCTTTCTACCTATCTATCTTCAAGGGAGAACCTGTCGCTGAGCTTGTTCTGAGGAAGCTGGTTGAGCTGAACAGAGAGAAAGTGTTGGCACAACTGGCCTTGCCTTTGGAGACAAGCCGTTGTAGGCCAAAGAGGTCACCTTGTGCATGATTCCCTTCTTCCCCCACCCCCACCCCAAATAATACTGGGAGGAGAAGCCCCCAGGAAGAGCTTCTGTCTGCATTCCAGCCTTTGGAAAGCTCATCAATTTCCAAGATCATAGAATCATAGAATCAAAGAGTTGGAAGAGACCTCATGGGCCATTCAGTCCAATCCCATTCTGCCAAGAAGCAAGAATATTGCATTCAAAACACCCCTGACAGATGGCCATCCAGCCTCTGTTTAAAAGCTTCCAAAGAAGGAGCCTCTACCACACTCCAGGGCAGAGAGTTCCACTGCTGAACGGCTCTCACAGTCAGGAAGTTCTCCCTCATGTTCAGATGGAATCTCCTCTCTTGTAGTTTAGGCTTCCTTGTGTTCTTGGAGCCACAGTTCAGCTTTTCTGAATCCTATGTCCTTCGGATGGCTAGGACCATAACTCCCAGTAATCCTAGACATGCCGTCTAGAGGTGATGGGCACTGCAGTCCAACGTTTCTGCAGCTGGAGCAGCATTGGAGTCTTCGATAAGCCATGGATGGATGTGTCTGGAGAACCTGAGAGGTTCCATGATTATCTTTCCGTCTCCACTGTGGGAGGGGAGTAGCACACGCCGGATCATAGAAACAGAATCACAGAATCCTAGAGTTGGAAGAGACCTCCTGGGCCATCATCCAGTCCAACCCCATTCTGCCAAGAAGCAGGAATATTGCATTCAAATCACCCCTGACAGATGGCCATCCAGCCTCTGTTTAAAAGCTTCCAAAGAAGGAGCCTCCACCACACTCCGGGGCAGAGAGTTCCACTGCTGAACGGCTCTCACAGCCAGGAAGTTCTTCCTTATGTTCAGGTGGAATCTCCTCTCTGGCCTACCTCTGGTCAAGTTGACTTGGATGGGCAACCAGGCAAGACCCAGCCAGTTGCAAAAGAGCCAGAGCTGCAGCTCCTGCTGTGAGTTCAAAGCAGTCTGTTGGGGCCACCCGAGCCACGCTCCCTTGTCCTTCACCCAGTCTGGTTGGCCACCCTTTGTGGCAGCAGAATCCTGACATGGGCTCCTCCAGGGCCAAAGAGCCACTTCTTACTGGAGGATGCTCTGACCAGCTATTTTTTGGTCAGACCTTGAAAAGAAAGGCAGTTGAGTGGAGTCTGCACCCCGCATCTGCCATATGGGTGACCCCTGGGGTTGTGCTCCTGGATTGCCTCACCTGCAGCCCCGTATATTTCTCTGCCTACAAAGCCATCCGGCAGGTGCTTTGTGTTAGCGGAGCCGAGGAGGGGCCGGGACTTGGAGGAACGCCAGGTGCTGAACCTTCCCGAGAGGGAGAGGAAGGGGACAATCCATCCCCTTGGCCTCCCAAAGGGACTGAGGGGTGGCTTCGTTCACCTCCCCATACATGAGAGCGGAGACTTGCCTCGGAGAGGGCTTGCATCAGAGAATGGAAGGACTCCCAAGGGCCATCTAGTCCACCCCCTGCTTTGTAAAGAACGCACAGCCAAAGCATTCCTGAAAGAGGTCCATCCAACCTCTCGCAAAAGACTTCCCAAGATGGCAAGTCCCCTCTCTGTCACTGCATCAAGAACTTCTCCCTGTTGGGTGGTTGTAGGTTTTTCCGGGCTATATGGCCATGTTCTAGAGGCATTCTCTCCTGACGTTTTGCCTGCATCTATTGCAAGCATCCTCAGACATAGTGAGGCCTGTTGGATATATAAATACAGATATATAAACCCTTTTTCCTAGTTCCAACAGACCTCACTACCTCTGAGGATGCTTGCCATAGATGCAGGCGAAACATCAGGAGAGAATGCCTCTAGAACATGGCCGTATAGCCCGAAAAAACCTACAACAACCAGTGATTACGGCCATGAAAGCCTTAGATAATACTGTTGTTTCATTAGAATCTCTTGCCACATAGACCCATGGGTTTGTGTTTGAGTATCTGGAGAAGCAACGGAAAGGAAGGCATTTCCATCTTCTGTGTGACATCCTTTCCAGAATTTGAAGATGGCTGTCATGTTGGCTCCCAGTCTTTTCCAATCTGAGTATAATGTTTCTCAGTCATTCCTCTCAAGGTGAGGTCTCCAGAACTTGGATCCTCTTTGTTGCCATCCCAGCTTGTTCATAGTTTTCGGGGCATTGGCCATTTTGGTGGCCCTTAGAATCATAGAATGATAGAATCAAAAAGTTGGAAGAGACCTCATGGGCCATCCAGTCCAACCCCCTGCCAAGAAGCAGGAATATTGCATTCAAATCACCCCTGACAGATGGCCATCCAGCCTCTGTTTAAAAGCTTCCAAAGAAGGAGCCTCCCCCACACTCCAGGGCAGAGAGTTCCACTGCTGAACGGCTCTCACAGTCAGGAAGTTCTTCCTCATGTTCAGATGGAATCTCCTCTTGTAGTTTGAAGCCATTGTCCCATTGCGTCCTAGTCTCCAGGGAAGCAGAAAACAAGCTTGCTCCCTCCTCCTCCCTGTGGCTTCCTCTCACATATTTATACATGGCTATCATGTCTCCTCTCAGCCTTCTCTTCTTCAGGCTAAACATGCCCAGTTCTTTAAGCCACTCTTCACAGGGCTTGTTCTCCAGACCCTTGATCATTTTAGTTGCCCTCTTCTGGACACATTCCAGCTTGTCAATATCTCTCTTGAATTGTGGTGCCCAGAATTGGACACAATATTCCAGGTGTGGTCTAACCAAAGCGGAATAGAGCATGGGGAGCTTAACTTCCCTAGATCTAGACACTAGGCTCCTATTGATGCAGGCCAAAATCCCATTGGCTTTTTTTGCCGCCACATCACATTGTTGGCTCATGTTTAACTTGTCCACAAGGACTCCAAGATCTTTTTCACATGTACTGCTCTTGAGCAAGGCATCCCCCATTTTGTATCTTTGCATTTGGTTTTTCCTGCCAAAGTGGAGTATCTTGCATTTGACCCTGTTTAACTTCATTTTGTTAGTTTTGGCCCATCTCTCTAATCTGTCAAGATCGTTTTGAATCCTGCTCCTGTCCTCTGGAGTCTTGGCTCTCCCTCCCAATTTGTGTTGTCTGCAAACTTGATGATCCTGCCTTCTAACCCTTCATCTAAGTCGTTAATAGAGATCCTGAGCAGGACCGGGCCCAGGACGGGACCCTGCTTTGGGCACTCTGCTCATCACTTCTTTCCAGGATGAAGAGGAGGAAGCCTTGGGGAGAATCACCCTCTGGGTTCGTCCATTTAACCAATTCCAGATCCACCTCACCGTATTTATTTATTTGGGATTCTTGTACCCCGCCCTTCTCACCCCGAAGGGGACCCAGGGCGGCTTACAGCCTCGCCCACATTGGACTAGTTTTGCCTCGCCCACATTGGACTAGTTTCCTTGCCAGAAGGTCATGAGGGACCTTGTCAAAGAAGGCCTTCCTGAAATCCAGACACGCTCCACCCACGGCATCATTCCCCGCATCTACCCAGCTTGTAACTCTATCAAAAAAAGAGATCAGATGAGTCTGGCATGACTTGTTTTTGATAAATCCATGTTGACTATTAGCGATGACTGCATTGGTTTCTAAGTGTTTGCAGACCACTTCCTTCACAATCTTTTCCAGAATCTTGCCTGGTATCGACGTGAGGCTGACCAGACACTGGCCATTGTTTGGGTCATCCTCTTTTCCCTTCTTGAAGATTGGGACCACATTGGCCCTCCTCCAATCTGCTGGAACTTCTCCCGTTCTCCAAGAACTCTTAAAGATGATTACAGATCCACCAAACTGTAGTTTTGCCTAGCCCACATTGGACTAGTTTCCTTGCCAGAGGGACATGGAGGACCTTGTTGTAGGAAGGCCTTCCTGAAATCCAGGTACGCTCCGTCCACGGCATCATTCCCCGCATCTACCCAGCTTGTAGCTCTATCGAAGAAAGAGATCCAATGAGCCTGGCATGACTTGTTTTTGATAAATCCATGTTGACTATTAGCGATGACCGCATTTGTTTCTAAGTGTTTGCAGACCACTTCCTTGACAATCTTTTCCAGAATCTTGCCCGGTATCGACGTGAGGCTGACCGGACGGTAGTTGTTTGGGTCATCCTTTTTTCCCTTCTTGAAGATTGGGACCACATTGGCCCTCCTCCAATCTGCTGGAACTTCTCCCGTTCTCCAAGAACTCTCAAAGATGGTTGCCAATGGTTCCGAAATGACTTCCGCTAGTTCCTTCCGTACTCTTGGGTGGTATCGACATGAGGCTGACTGGACATTGGTCATTGTTTGGGTCATCCTTTTTTCCCTTCTTGAAGACTGCAGTGAAGACTGCAATTTTTGAATAATTTCTTGAGAGTGGAATGAGCATGGCCTTTGCGGAGAAGAAAACCGGCGAAGAGCTGCATCCCATGAAGGCTGCTTGCCTGTCTCCTTCCCCAAAAGCGTTGTCCTTTGCAGGCTTTCTATGTGTTGCATTCCTGGCTGCAGCAGCCGCTCTGGAAAGAATCCCATCCGCTCTGTTCAACCCCAGCCGTTTGCAAGGACTGCATTTCAGGAGCCCTCCCTGCTGCGAATGGAAGAGCCAGCTCAGCTTTGTCAGGAATTGAAGTCAGGAAAACAGATGGCACCCGGCTGCATCGGAAAAAGCCAGGCAAAGGCAGAATCCCCGGCTACGCCTCCGTCCCTGGCTGCCCTGGGCTTGGCTCTCCTCTTGCATCATGGCGCTTCTTGAGTCCTTTGGTCCAGTGACCTTTGTGTACCCTTCACATTTCTAAGAGGGCTGCTGGTCTTTCAGGCACAGTGACCCCCACAAACCCACAGAAGCCAATGTCAGACCAGTAGCGGTCAGGTTGATACCCACTGCCATATGGCGAGGAGAGAGAAAGGTCAAACGGAAGCAAAGAAAGGAAGGAGCGGCACTTCTGGGGCTTCTAAGCAGAGACTGGATGGCCATCTGTAGGAAGGGTTTGGATGGTGTCCTGCCTGGCAGAAGTGGGTTGGATTGGATGGCCCTTGAGGTTCCTCCCGCCTCTAGGATTCTCCCCCTTTGTTGCCCAATGCCAACTTACTTAGAATCCTAGAATCAAAGAGTTGGAAAAGACGTCATGGGCCATCCAGTCCAACCCCATTCTGCCAAGAAGCAGGAATATTGCATTCAAATCACCCCTGACAGATGGCCATCCAGCCTCTGTTTAAAAGCTTCCAAAGAAGGAGCCTCCACCACACTCCAGGGCAGAGAGTTCCACTGCTGAATGGCTCTCACAGTCAGGAAGTTCTCCCTCATGTTCAGATAGAATCTCCTTTCTTGTAGTTCGAAGCCATTACTTACTTATTTACTTACTTACTTAGGCGATCCCTTGTTGTCCGAGGATGATGGTCCTCCAAGTTCGGTGTCCTGGCAGTGGGTCCGTAGGTGACTGTGGAGCCCTATTCTTGACCTGCATGTTCTCCCGCAGCGAGAGCATCAGTTTCCAGATGGAAGGCAGTCCCGGTCAGGGTTGGCTTGACGTGTCTTCCTCTTAACACATTTTTCCCTTCCACCCTCCATTTGTGCCTCTTCGAATTCTGCAGCATTGGTTGACAGATGGCCATCCAGCCTCTATTTAAAAGCTTCTAAAGAAGGAGCCTCCACCACACTCTGGGGCAGAGAGTCCCACTGCTGAACGGCTCTCACAGTCAGGAAGTTCTTCCTCAGGTTCAGATGGAATCTCCTCTCTTGTAGTTTGAAGCCATTGTTCCATTGCGTCCTAGTCTCCAGGGAAGCAGAAAACAATCTTGCTCCCTCCTCCTCCCTGTGGCTTCCTCTCACATATTTATACATGGCTATCCTGTCTCCTCTCAGCCTTCTCTTCTTCAGGCTAAACACGCCCAGCTCCTTAAGCCGCTCCTCATAGGGCTTGTTCTCCAGACCCTTGATCATTTTAGTCGCCCTCCTCTGGACACATTCCAGCTTGTCAATATCTCTCTTGAATTGTGGTGCCCAGAATTGGACACAATATTCCAGGTAAAGTGGTCTAACCAAGGCGGAATAGAGCATGGGGAGCATGACTTCCCTAGATCTAGACACTATGCTTCTATTGATGCAGGCTAAAATCCCATTGGCTTTTTCTGCCGCCACATCACATTGTTGGCTCATGTTCCAAGAGGCTGAGCATCTGGCAAGCCCCTCATCCCTATTGCATCCCTTCTGGACTCTGACCAGATGATATTTGCATCCCAGTTGTCATTTCTTCCTGCTTCCTTTGACCTTGTCTGACAAATTATGTTCTCAATGTTTCCGAGCACAATCTTGGAGCACATCCATATCTCCAAGCCTTCCAAGGTTGCTGTACTGAGCACTTTAGAGCAAAGGTGTGTGTTTGGAAGGGGGAGCAGTACTCCTCTTTATTTATGTTTAAGGACGTGCCAGAAGAGCGTTCCTGCAGGGTGTTTGCCCTCTTTCTCCTCAGGTCTTTGGTCCCAGGGATCAGGGACAGAAGTGGGGTGGGATGAAGGGCTGCAAAGTGTAAACAGGTGTGGGGAACAGACCGGAAAGGCCAACGAGAGCCAGGCAGGCAGCAGCAGCTGTGCCAAGAAGCCTGGATGGGGCAGGCCCTCCTCGCAGGTTGCACAGCCGATGGGCCAGAACAGGCATGTGCAAACTTCGGCCCTCCAGGTGTTTTGGACTCCTCCAGTCCAAAACACCTGGAGGACCAAAGTTTGCACATACCTGGTCTAGTGTGTAGAGAGCAAAGCTATAGTTGCACTCCAGGCCAGGAAAGCCCTCTGACTTTAAACACCACACAGCTGAGTAGAAATGCAAGCAGTTTATTGAAGATGTTTTAAAAGCAGTAGCAGTAAAAAGCACTCCATAAAAATAGGTAAATCCAATTTTTTTTGTCGTGTCAGGAGCAACCGCTCCTGTTGTGAGAGAATTGGCCGTCTGCAAGGACGCTGCCCAGGGGACACCTGTATGAGAGAAAGCCAGGTGGGGTCTGCCAGACCCAGTTCATTAAAAATTCTGCACATTTGAGGGCTAGGAAGAAGAAGGCAATGAGGCTGGGCATCAACATGGAGCACCTTGGGAATTTGGTGAGTCTCCTGTGGAGGTTTTTCAGCAGAGGCTGGATGTCCATCTATCGGGAGGACTTTGATTGTGTCTCCATTCCTGGCAGAAGAAGGGGGCTGGACCGGATGACCATTGCAATCTCTTCCAATTCTAGGACCCTTTGAGGGAGCCCAGTGAAGCCAATCCAGAATCCCAGTTGGGGGGGTCAAAGCAGGTGATTCTGCACGTTTTAGGACTAGGAAGGAGAAAACAATGAGGTTAGGCATCAACATGGCATGCCTTGGGGGCCAAAGGGCAACCATTTAAAGGGGAAAGGCATGGCAAGAATGGCAGCTAGAGTGGGAAGGGGCCTGGACCAAATTACCATTGCAATCTCTTCCAATTCTAGGACCCTGTGAGGGGCATCACAACATGTGATGGCCCAGTGAAGCCAATCCAGAATCCCAGTTGGTGGGGTCAAAGCAGGTGATTCTGCACATTTCAGGGCGAGGAAGAAGAAAACAATGAGGTTGGGCATCAACATGGTGTGACTTGGGGGCCAAAGGCCAACCATTTAAAGGGGAAAGCCATGGCAATGGTAGCTAGAGTGGGAAGGGGCCTGGACCAGATAACCATTGCAATCTCTTCCAATTCTAGGACCTTTGAGGGGGCCCAGTGAAACCAATCCAGAATCCCAGTTGGTGGGATCAAAGCAGGCGATTCTGCACATTTCAGGGCGAGGAAGAAGAAAACAATGAGATTGGGCATCAACATGGCGTACCTTGGGGGCCAAAAGGCAACCATTTAAAGTGGAAAGGCATGGCAAGAATGGCAGCTAGAGTGGGAAGGGGCCTGGACCAAATGACCATTGCAATCTCTTCCAGTTCTAGGACCCTGTGAGGGGCATCACAACATGCGCCAGCCCCAGTGAAACCAGTCCAGAATCCCAGTTGGTGGGGTCAAGGCAGGTGATTCTGCACATTTCAGGGCTAGGAAGAAGAAAACAATGAGGTTGAGCATCAATGTGGCGTGCCTTGGGGGCCAAAGGGCAACCATTTAAAGGGGGAAAGCATGGCAAGAATGGCAGCTAGAGTGGGAAGGGGCCTGGACCGGATGACCATTGCAATCTCTTCCAAGTCTAGGACCCTGTGAGAGGGCCCAGTGAAACCAGTCCAGAATCCCAGTTGGTGGGGACAAAGCAGGTGATTCTGCACGTTTCAGGGCGAGGAAGAAGAAAACAATGAGGGTGGGCGTGCCTTGGTGGCCAAAGGGCAACCATTTAAAGTGGAAAGGCATGGCAGGAGTGTCACCTGGAGTAGGAGTGGGCTGTACACATGTGTGTGTGTGTGTGTCTGAATGAGAGTATGATCCCTTCTTACATCAAGCCCATTTTGGAGCCCGGAGTGACCACCAGCCCTGCCACCACCACACCCCCTGGACACTTGACCGCCGCGGAGCCGCAGGCCTGGACTCTGCCATTTGGTACGGACCGAAGAGTGGTGTCGAGGGGGCCTTGGGCGTACCTTGTGCCCTTGCACACTCGCACGCGCATTCACGGACAAGAAGGGAGGGGGGCGCCAGGCAGGTCTTTCCGCACCTGGGAGACCTGCGCAGGTTGGGAATGCGCCCGGCAGAGGAGCCTGCCAACGAGGAGCCATGTTCTCTCATCTGCCAAATATTTAATAAACGACTCCCCTCCATCTGGACCAAGGAGTGTGCGTAAGAGTTGGTGAAATATGTCTTTCTCAACCTGGGGGTCGGGATCCCTGGGGGAGTCACGAGGTGAACTATCATTCCCAGAACCTACAACTCCCAAATATCATGGTCTATTTTCACCAAATTCCACCAGTAGAAATTTTGGTCCAATTCTATTGTTTGTGGGGTTCAAAATGCTCTTTGATTGTAGGTGAACTACAACTCCCAGTAACTACAACTCCCAAATATCATGGTCAATTTTCATCAAACTCCACCAGTAGGAAGTTTGGCCTAATTCTATTGTTTGTGGGGTTCAAAATGATCTTTGATTGCAGGTGAACTATCATTCCGAGAAACTACAACTCCCAAATATCATGTTTGTGGGGTTCAGAATGATCTTTGATTGTAGGTGAACTATCATTCCCAGAAACTACAATTCCCAAATATGGTCTATTTTCATCAAACTCCACCAGTAGGAATTTTAGTCCAATTCTATTATTTGTGGGGTTCAGAATGCTCTTTGATTGTAGGTGAACTATAAATCCCAGAAACCACAACTCCCAAATATCATGGTCTACTTTCACCAAATTACACCATTAGGAAGTTTGGCCCAATTCTATTGTTTGTGGGGTTCAGAATGCTCTTTGTAGGTGAACTATCATTCCCAGAAACTACAACTCCCAAATATCATGGTCTGTTGTTGTTCATTCGTTCAGTCGTCTCCGACTCTTCGTGACCTCATGGACCAGCCCACGCCAGAGCTCCCTGTCGGCCGTTACCATCCCCAGCTCCCTCAAGGTCAGTCCAGTCACTTCAAGGATGCCATCCATCCATCTTGCCCTTGGTCGGCCCCTCTTCCTTTTGCCTTCCTCTTTCCCCAGCATAATTGTCTTCTCTAGGCTTTGCTGTCTCCTCATGATGTGGCCAAAGTACTTCAACTTTGTCTCTAGTCTTCCCTCCAATGAGCAGTCGGGCTTTATTTCTGGAGGATGGACTGGTTGGATCTTCTCGCAGTCCAAGGCACTCTCAGAACTTTCCTCCAACACCACAGCTCAAAAGCATCGATCTTCCTTCGCTCAGCCTTCCCTAAGGTCCAGCTCTCACATCCGTAGGTGACTACAGGGAAGACCATGGCTTTGACTAGGCAATTGATCTTTGTTGCCAGTCTGATGTCTCTACTCTTGACTATTTTATCGAGACTGGACATTGCTCTCCTCCCAAGAAGTAAGCGTCTTCTGATTTCCTGGCCACAGTCTGCATCTGCAGTAATCTTTGCACCTAGAAATACAAAGTCTGTCACGGCCTCCACATTTTCTCCCTCTATTTTCCAGTTGTCAATCATTCTTGTTGCCATAATCTTGGTTTTTTTGACGTTTAGCTGCAACCCGGCTTTTGCGCTTTCTTCTTTCACCTTGGTTAAAAGGCTCCTCAGCTCCTCCTCGCTTTCGGCCATCAGAGTGGTGTCATCTGCATATCTGAGGTTGTTAATGTTTCTTCCAGCAATTTTCACCCCAGCTTTGCATTCATCCAGCCCCGCACATCGCATGATGTGTTCTGCATACAAGTTAAAAAGGTTGGGTGAGAGGATGCAGCCTTGCCGGACGCCTTTCCCAATCTTGAACCAGTCTGTTGTTCCGTGGTCAGTTCTGACTGTTGCTCCTTGGTCCTTGTACAGATTCCTCAGGAGAGAGGGAAGGGGGCTTGGGATGCCCATCCCACCAAGAACTTGCCACCATTTATTATGAGCCACACAGTCCAAGGCTTTAGAATAGTCAATGAAGCAGAAGTAGATGTTTTTCTGAAACTCCCTGCCTTTCTCCATTCTCCAGCATCCGGATATTGGCAATCTGGTCTCTCGTTCCTCTGCCTTTTCTAAACCCAGCTTGAACATCTGGCAACTCTCGCTCCATGTATTGCTGGAGTCTTCCTTGCAGGATCTTGAGCATTCCCTTACTGGCATGAGAAATAAGGGCCACTGTACGGAAGTTTGAGCAGTCTTTCGCATTTCCCTTTTTTGGTATGGGGATATAAGTTGATTTTTTCCAGTCTGATGGCCATTCTTGTGTTTTCCATATTTGCTGGCAAATGGCATGCATCACCTTGACAGCATCATCTTTTAAGATTTTAAACAGTTCAGCTGGGATCCCGTCGTCTCCTGCTGCCTTGTTGTTAGCAATGCTTCTTAAGGCCCATTCAACCTCACTCCTCAGGCTGTCTGGTTCTAATTCATTCACCACACCGTCAAAACTATCCTCAATATTATTATCCTTCCTATACAGATCTTCTGTATAGTCTCGCCACCTTCTCTTGATCTCTTCAGCTTCTGTTAGGTCCCTGCCATCTTTGTTTCTTATCATACCAATTTTTGCCTGAAATTTACCTCCAATGTTTCTAATTTTCTGGAAGAGGTCTCTTGTCCTTCCTATTCTGTTGTCTTCTTCACTTCCATGCATTGCTTATTTAAAAATAGTTCCTTATCTCTTCTGGCTAACCTCTGGAATTGCGCATTTAACTGGGCATATCTCCCCTTATCCCTGTTTCCTTTTGCTTTCCTCCTTTCTTGGGCTAGTTCCAGTGTCTCAGCAGACAACCATTTTGCCTTCTTGGTTTTCTTTTTCTTTGGGACGTACTTTGTTGCCGCCTCCTGAACAATGTCTCGGACTTCTGTCCATAGTTCTTCTGGGACTCTGTTTACTAAATCTAGCCCTTCAAATCTGTTCTTCACTTCCACTGTATATTCACTAGGAATGTTAGTGAGATCATATCTAACTGGTCTGTGTATTTTCCCTGATCTCTTTAGTTTTATTCTAAATTGGCAATAAGAAGTTCGTGATCTGAGCTACAGTCAGCCCCAGGTCTTGTTTTCACCGACTGGATGGATGTCCGCCACCTTTGGCTGCAAAGGATGTAGTCAATCTGATTTCGGTGTTGACCATCTGATGAGGTCCATGTATAAAGCCGTCTTTTAGGTTGTTGGAAGAGAGTATTCGTTATACACAGCGAGTTTTCCTGGCAAAATTCTATCAGCCTGCGTCCCGCTTCATTTTGTTCTCCCAGACCATGCTTGCCTGTGATCCCTGTTGTCATTTGACTTCCCACCTTGGCATTCCAGTCTCCTGTAATGAAATAATGTCTCTTTTTGGTGTATTATCCAGTAGGTCCTGCAGATCCTCATAGAACTGATCTACTTCTGCTTCTTCAGCAGCTGTGGTTGGGGCGTATATTTGGATCACTGTAATGTTGAAAGGCTTTCCTTGCACTCGAATTGAGATCATTCTGTCGTTTTTTGGGTTGTATCCAAGCACCGCTTTAGCGAATTTCTTATTAATTATGAAGGCTACTCCATTTCTTCGATGTTCCTCTTGTCCGCAGTAGTAGATCTGGTGGCCATCTGATGTGAAGTGGCCCATTCCAGTCCATTTCAGTTCGCTGACCCCCAGAATGTCTATCTTTAGTCTTGACATCTCACCAATAACAACATCCAATTTGCCCTGGCTCATAGATCTTACATTCCAGGTTCCTATGGTGTGTTGATCTTTAGAGCATCGGATTCGTCGTTCACCTCCAGTACCGTCGGCCGCTAGCCTTCCTTTCGGCTTTGAGCTAGCTGCGTCATCACATCTGGGGCTAGCTGAACTTATCCTCTGCTCCTCCCCAGTAGCATTTTGGCCATCTTCCGACCTGGGAGTCCCATCTTCCAATGGCATACCGACATATCTCTGGTTGTACTGGTCCATTTAGTTTTCTTGGCAAGGATACTGGAGTGGTTTGCCATTGCCTTCCCCAGGGATCACGCTTGGTCTGACCTCTCTGCCACAACCGTCCCGTCTTGGGTGGCCCTTCACGGTTTCGCTCATGACATCATTGAGGTGCTCAAGCTCCCGCGCCCCGACCCTTTGCTGGATTATGGTCTACTTTCACCAAATTACACCATTAGGAAGTTTGGCCCAATTCTATTGTTTGTGGGGTTCAGAATGCTCTTTGATTGTAGGTGAACTATCATTCCCAGAAACTACAACTCCCAAATATCATGGTCTATTTTCTCCAAACTCCACCAGTAGGAAGTTTGGTCCAATTCTGTTGTTTGTGGGGTTCAGAATGCTCTTTGATTGTAGGTGAACTATCATTCCCAGAAACTACAACTCCCAAATATCATGGTCTATTTTCTCCAAACTCCACCAGTAGGAAGTTTGCCCAATTCTATTGTTTGTGGGGTTCAGAATGCTCTTTGATTTTAGGTGAACTATCATTCCCAGAAACCACAACTCCCAAATATCATGGTCTATTTTCATCAAACTCCACCAGTAGGAAGTTTGGTCCACTTCTACTGTTTGTGGGCTTCAGAATGATCTTTGATTGTAGGTGAACTATCATTCCCAGAAACTACAGCTCCCAAATATCATGGTCTATTTTCATCAAATTCCACCAGTAGGAAGTTTGGCCCAATTCTATTGTTTGTGGCCTTCAGAATGATCTTTGTAGGTGAACTACCATTCCCAGAAACTACAATTCCCAAATATGGTCTACTTTCACCAAATTCCACCAGTAGGAAGTTTGATCCAATTCTATTGTTTGTGGCCTTCAGAATGCTCTTTGATTGTAGGTGAACTATCATTCCCAGAAACTACAACTCCCAAATATCATGGTCTATTTTCATCAAACTCTACCAGTAGAAAGTTTGGCCCAATTCTATTGTTTGTGGGGTTCAGAATGATCTTTGTAGGGGAACTACCATTCCCAGAAACTACAATTCCCAAATATGGTCTACTTTCACCAAATTCCACCAGTAGGAAGTTTGGTCCAATTCTATTGTTTGTGGCCTTCAGAATGCTCTTTGATTGTAGGTGAACTATCATTCCCAGAAACTACAACTCCCAAATATCATGGTCTATTTTCATCAAACTCTACCAGTAGAAAGTTTGGCCCAATTCTGTTGTTTGTGGGGTTCAGAATGGCAGTGAATTTGCCTGATTAGGTGGGAGAACCAGTCAGTGTTGACAGTCAAGTGTTGACAGTGTTGACAGTCAAGTACTGCAAAAACCCGCGAAATAGCGAAAACACTGCGATAAATATTTTACCGCAAAACAGCGAGTCTACAAAAAGCGAACTGCGAAGTAGCAAAGGATTACTGTATTGAGTATCCATGCCAATTTTGGTCCAGATCCATCCTTGTTTGAGTCCACAGTGCTCTCTTGATGTAGGTGAACTACAACTCCAAAACTCAAGGTCAATGCCCACCAAACCCTTCCAGTATTCCTTCTTGGTCATGGGAGTTCTGTGTGCCAAGTTTGGTTCAATTCCATCATTGGTGGAAGTCAGGATGCTCTTTGATTGTGGGTGAACTATAAATCCCATCAACTACAACTCCCAAATGTCAATGTCTATTTCCCCCAAACTCCACCGGAGTTCACATCTGAATATTTGTGTCAATTTTGTTCCATACCCATCATTGTTTGAGTCCACAGTGCTCTCTGGATGTAGGTGAACTACAACTCCCAAACTCAAGGTCAATGCCCACCAAACCCTTCCAGTATTTCCTGTTGGTTATGGGAGTTCTGTGTGTCAAGTTTGGTTTCATCGTTGGTGGAAGTCAGGATGCTCTTCGATTGTGGGTGAACTATAAATCCCATCTACTACAACTCCCAAATGTCAATGTCTATTTTCCCCAAACTCCACCAGTGTTCACATCTGGGCATATTGAGTATGTGTGTCAATTTTGGTCCATACCTATCATTGAGTCCCCCCTAGGGCGTTGAGAAGGGCGGGGTAGAAGCACCCCAAATAAATAAATAAATAAAAATTGTTTGAGTCCACAGCACTCTCTGGATGTAGGTGAACTACAACTCCAAAACCAAAGGACACTGCCCACCAAACCCTTCCAGTATTTCCTGTTCGTCATGGGAGTTCTGTCTGCCAAGTTTGGTTCAATTCCATCGTTGGTGGAGTTTTGAATGCTCTTTGATTGTAGGTGAACTATAAATCCCATCAACTACAACTCCCAAATGACAAAATCGACCCCCAACCCCATCAGTATTCAAATTTGGGTGTATTGCGTATTTGTGCCAAATTTGGTCCATTGAATGAAAATATATCCTGCATATCAGGTATTTATATTATGATTCACAACAGTTATGAAGTGGCAACGAAAATATGGTTGGGGGTCACCACAACATGAGGAACTGTATTCAGAAGCTTTGGAGCAGAGTTCAAGGGGTCGTCCATTTGGAGAGATTGGATGGGGTTGGTCTGCATGGTCTCTGGGGGTCCCTTCCGACTCTAGGATACGAAGAGCAGCCGGTGGTCAGCCTGACCAGCCGTCCTTGCTGGACTTTGCTTGGCCCTCGCTCCCTGGATAATGAGGGGAAGGTCCAAAGGAGAAAGTCCCGTGGTGCCTTGGGTCACCTGTCGGCCCCTAATGAGGTCAGCAGTGGCCGGAGAGGTGACAGGTCAAGCGGAAGGCAATGGAGAGCAGGAGCAAGGGCAAGTGGGAGTCCTGGGCTTACTACTCCTTACTACTATGTTGATGTTTGTGTTTGTTTATGTTTCCTGGACTTCTCCACCAATCAGGCCGCAGCAGAACCTCCGTGTGCCATGCGTGCCAACATGATTCCTCATTGGCATCCTGTGACCCAAGGTGACCTCCCAATGGCCCTCAGAAGATAGAATCAGTGGATCGCAGAATCTTAGTGTTGGAAGGGATCCCCCAAAGGCCATCCAGTCCAACCCCCCTTCTGCCATAAAGGAAGGCACCACTCAAACCCTCCCGGCAGATAGCCATCCTGAAGCAGCAGAGTTTTTCAACGAATAGAACAAAAAGGTACATCAGGCATAGGCAACGTTTTTGGGGGAGGAAAAGAGCCTTACATTGGCTGAAACAGGATGCCCATAAATGTACGAGGGTTGAATGAAAAGTAATGCCTCCACCTTTGTTACTTGGGTTTGGATGGGAATATTTTAATAAATCAAACGCAGAAATAATCCTTAGAATGTGCTCTTTAACCACCATTATTCGCTCTTCCACATAATCACAAAACAATTGGATACATTTCTGCCAACGATGAACAAGTTTTATGAAGCCGTCACAGAAGAAGTCGACACTCTGTTTCCGCAACCCATCATGCACAGGTCTTCTGATAGCCAAGCAAAGCAATAATGTGACCCACACGTTCTTGTGAAGTGCCGATTCTGCTTGAAATTTCTCTCTGAGTGATATAATCTGTCAACCTTTTGCTTGTGAAACTCGGTGGTTGTTGTCACAGGACGCCCAACTCTCTGTTTGTCATGCAAGTCAGATGTTCCCACAGTACTCACATCCACACAATCCCCATCAACAGCTTGCATTCTCTGATGAATCTCCTTTGGGGTGACACCTTCTGCTGTCAAGAATTCAATGACTGCACCTTGCTTAAGTCGCATTGACTGACCATTTGCATGCTTTGCACTTTAACAACACAACCATTCAATGCTAAGGCTTCCCACAATGAAACTGTAGAGGAGAGTCTACTGAACAAGCCAGTACCTGCATACCAGTACTGCCATCTGTTGAGGAGTTACGAAGGTGGAGGCATTACTTTTCAACAACACAACCGTTCAATATTAAGGCTTCCCACCAAAATGGAACTGTAGAGGAGAGTCTACTGAACAAGCCAGTACCTGCCGCATACCAGTACTGCCATCTGTTGAGGAGTTACAATGGTGAAGGCATTACTTTTCACTTTAACAACACAACTGTTCAATGCTAAGGCTTCCCACCAAAATGGAACTGTAGAGGAGAGTCTACTGAACAAGCCAGTACCTGCCGCATACCAGTACTGCCATCTGTTGAGGAGTTACGAAGGTGGAGGCATTACTTTTCACTTTAACAACACAACTTCAGTGCTAAGGCTTCCCACCAAAATGAAACTGTAGAGGAGAGTCTACTGAACAAGCCAGTACCTGCCGCATATCAGTACTGCCATCTGTTGAGGAGTTATGAAGGTGGAGGCATTACTTCTGCTAAGGCTTCCCGCCAAAATGCAACTGTAGAGGAGAGTCTACTGAACAAGCCAGTACCTGCTGCATACCAGGACTGCCATCTGTTGAGTTATGAAGGTGGAGGCATTACTTTTCATTCAACCCACATAATAATGAGTGCGCATTGTTTAAGTTGCATTGACCGACCATCTGCGCAGGGTTCCATACTTCGCACTTTAACAACACAACCGTCCAATGCTAAGGCTTCCCGCCAAAATGGAACTGTAGAGGAGAGTCTACTGAACAAGCCAGTACCTGCATACCAGTACTGCCATCTGTCGAGAAGTTATGAAGGTGGAGGCATTACTTTTTCTGCTAAGGCTTCCTGCCAAAATGCAACTGTAGAGGAGAGTCTACTGAACAAGCCAGTACCTGCCGCATACCAGTACTGCCATCTGTTGAGGAGTTACAAAGGTAGAGGCATTACTTTTCATTCAACCCACATAATAATGACTGCACGTTGCTTAAGTTGTATTGACCGACCATCTCCACAGGGTTCCATATTTCGCACTTTAACAACACAACCGTTCAATGCTAAGGCTTTCCACCCATATTGAACTGTAGAGGAGCGTCTACTGAACAAGCCAGTACCTGCCGCATACCAGTACTGCTATCTATTGAGGAGTTACAAAGGTGGAGGCAATACTTTTCATTACTTAAGCCACATTGACCCACCATCTGCGCAGGGTTCCATACTTCACACTTTAACAACACAACCGTTCAATGCTAAGGCTTCCCGCCAAAATGGAACTGTAGAGGAGAGTCTACTGAACAAGCCAGTACCTGCTGCATACAACAGCTTGCATTCTCCGATGAATCTCCCTTGGGGTGACACCTTCTGCTGTCAAGAATTCAATGACTGCACGTCGCATTGCTTAAGTCGCATTGACCGACCGTCTGCGCAGGGTTCCATACTTGGCACTTAACAACACAACCGTTCAATGCTAAGGCTTCCTGCCAAAATGGAACTGTAGAGGAGAGTCTACTGAACAAGCCAGTACCTCCCACATACGTTGCTTAAGTTACATTGAGCGACTGTCTGCGCAGGGTTCCATACTTTGCACTTTAACAACACAACCGTTCAATGCTAAGGCTTTCCACCCATATTGAACTGTAGAGGAGCGTCTACTGAACAAGCCAGTACCTGCCGCATACCAGTACTGCCATCTGTTGAGGAGTTACGAAGGTGGAGCCATTACTTTTTCATTCAACCCTCGTAAAAACTCAGGCTGGGTGGTTATCTATTGGGAACATTTTAATGGTGTCTCCCTGCCTGGCAGAAGGGGGTTGGACTGGATGGCCTCTGAGGGCCTCTTCCAACTCTGTGGTTCTATGAAACGGGGGCAGAGTTGGCTCAGAGCTTTGCCTTCTCTTTGCAAAGGGCCAAAAGCCGTCTGTCTGAGCTGCTGCCCGTCTCGCTGGGACCCGGAGCAGCAGGCCTTTGGCATGCCAGCAAATGGGGAGGTCAGAGGGCAACGTGGTGCTAATCTGCGAGGATTTCGGGGTCAAAGGTTGCCTCTGCGTGGTGCCAGACAGACATGGGGGGGGGGCGCCTGCCTTGCCTTGCCCTCCATCTGCATTGAGAGGAAGGGTTGCCGCTCCCCCCACCCACCCACCCAATTTGGGATCAGACCCCTTTAAAACGCCCCTCTGCACAACACTGGGGAAGACCCTTCTTTATTTAGGATCCTAGAGGAACAGCTGGTATAGGTATTGGGGTGGACCACCATTTGGAATTGGAGGCCACATTGGCATGGCATGGTGGACTAGATGGTCTTTGAGGGACCCTTTTGGCAGAATATAGACTGCCTGGGAATCAACCCAGTCGAGTCTCTTTTCTCTGGGGGTTTTGGAACAAAGGCTGAATGGCCATCTGTTTGGAGGGCTTTGATTGTACCTCCCTCCCTGGCAGAAGGGGTTGGACTGGATGGCCTTTGGGAGCCCCTTCCAGCTTTAGTGCAATATAGACTGCCTGGGAGTCCAGTGGAGGCACATTCTCTGAAGCACAAACTGAATGGGTATCTGTTGGGAGGGCTTTGATTGTGCCTCTCTCCCTGGCAAAAAGGGGTTGAACTAGATGGCCTTTGGGGGCACCTTCCATCTCTAGTGGGATATAGACTGCCTTGTTCTCTGAAGCACAGGCTGAATGGATATCTGTTGGGAGGGCTTCGATCATGCCTCCCTACCTGACAGAAGGGGGTTGGACTGGATGGCCTTTGGGGCCCCTTCCATCTCTAGTAGAATATAGAATGCCCTAGTATCCAGTGGAGCCTCCTTCTCTGAAGCACAGGCTGAATGGATATCTGTTGGGAGGGTTTTGATTGTGGCTCCCTCCCTGATAGAAGGGGGTTGAACTGGATGGCCTTTGGGGGACCCTTCCATCTCTAGTGGGATATAGACTTCCTTGTTCTCTGAAGCACAGGCTGAATGGGTATCTGTTGGGAGGGCTTTGATTGTGCCTCTCTCCCTGGCAAAAAGGGGTTGAACTAGATGGCCTTTGGGGGACCCTTCCATCTCTAGTGGGATATAGACTGCCTTGTTCTCTGAAGCACAGGCTGAATGGATATCTGTTGGGAGGGCTTTGATTGTTCCTCCCTATCTGACAGAAGGGGGTTGGACTGGATAGCCTTTGGGGGACCCTTCCAACTCTAGAGGAATATATTATGTCCGAGTGTCCAGTGGAGGCTCCTTCTCTGAAGCAAAGACTGAACGGGTATCTGTTGGGAGGGTTTTTATTGTGGCTCCCTCCCAGGCAGAAGGGGTTGGACTGGATGGCCTTTGGGGGACCCTCCCAACCCTAGTGGAATATAGAATACCTGAGTGTCCAGTGGAAGCTCCTTCTCTGGAGCACAGGCTGAATGGATATCTGTTGGGAGGGCTTTGATTGTGCCTCCCTCCCTGGCAAAATGGGGTTGGACTGGATGGCCTCTTGGGGACCCCTTCCGGCTCTAGGATTCTATGAGAAAAGAGGGAATTGGCCCTATCAAGGGAGGGCACTGCTGGGCATTCTTAGGGGTCACTCATTCGTAAGGCTGCCCAATGTCCAAGCTGACAGAGGAGATGATCCATTGCTGTCCCTTGAGGCCAAGAGAGAGAAACGTGCCAAGAGGAAGGCGCATCAAGCCAACCCAGACCAGAACCACCTTCCACCTGGAAACCAATACCCTCACTGAGGGAGAACATGCAGATCAAGAATAAGGCTCCACAGTCACCTATGGACTCACCACCAGTACATCAATCTTGGAAGACAATTCTACTCAGACAACAAGGGATCGCCTAAGTAAGTAAGTAAGTCTTTTGCCAGTCCCCCCAGTTCCACATCATCACCCACTTAGCCCTTCAGCAGGTATGTGACCACATGTCCATTAGAACTGTATTTTCCAACAGAATTACACAATAAGGTTACAGCTGGGACATCTGTAGGGATACCAAGGGGCTTGTTTATAAAGCTACTGTCCTCCCAACCCTGCTATACGCCTGTGAGACATGGACTATTTACAGACATCACACGCAACTCCTGGAACGATTCCATCAGTGTTGCCTCCAAACAATCCTGCAAATCTCTTGGGAAGACAGACGGGGGAATGTCAGCATGCTGGAAGAAGCAAAGACCACCAGCATTGAAGCGATGATCCTCCGCCATCAACTCCGCTGGACCTGCCACGTTGTCCGGATGCCTGACCATGGGCTCAAAGCCAACCTTGAAAACTCTGGCATAGACACTGAGAACTGGGAAGCCCTGGCCCTTGACCACTCCAGCTGGAGGTCAGCTGTGACCAGCAGTGCTGTAGAATTTGAAGCAGCATGAATGGAGGGTGAAAGAGAGAAACATGCCAAGAGAAAGGCGCATCAAGCCAACCCAGACTGGGACCGCCTTCCACATGGAAACCGATGCCCTCACTGCGGAAGAAGATGCAGGTCAAGAATAGGGCTTCACAGTCACTTACGGACCCACCACTAGTACATCGATCTTGGAAGACAATTATACTTGGACAATGAGGCATCACTTAAGTAAGTAAGTAAGTAAATAAGTAAGTAAGTAAGTAAGTAAGTATTTTACCCGTCCCCCCAGTTCCACATCATCACCCACTTAGCCCTTCAGCAGGTATGTGACCACATGTCCATTAGAACTGTATTTTCCAACAGAATTACACAATAGGGTTAGCGAGGGGGGGGGGGGTTTAGGGGTTCAACCCCCCCCCCCCAATGTTTCAGATTTTTTTAAAAAACCTGGTTTACTCATGAATTTTAACTGGTTAACCAAATCCCCATGCTAAGTCTATGAGATGCAAAAAATCAAGAGTCCCTCCAGAACTGCAAGCACTATCTCAAGCAATATTAGCAATTTATTCACACTGTCATTACTTGCAGCAATAGCCGATGTAGTTGTTCTGGTACAGCTGTACCAGGAGCTCCAACTTTATTTGCTTTGTATTAAATGTTTGCATGCAGTCCTAGGTTTCAGGGACTCTGCAGATAGGTGGCTTCTTTGGTTGCAGTCATAGGGCAAGTCACCTGTTCATCATTGTTAAGTTTTGGTCCCGCCCCTTGCTCAGGGCAATTGGGAAGGGAAGGGAGCCATTTTTAGTTAGTCTCAGCAAGAAAAGCTTATGTATAGGATGTGTGCAAGCTTCCCCTGTACAAAAGCTTCAACCCTTAAGACCTTCCGGGGGAGAAAGGTCTTAAGAGTCTCCAAAGAATTTCCAGGAAAACAGCCCTAAAGACCAAAGAACTCCAGCTGGAGAACATCTACTGCCTTGCTGGTAGGTCCACTCGGCGTTCGAGACGCAGTTTGACCCGGTAGCGGAGCCCACATCAGTAAGGGTTAGATTACAGTCAGCCTGGGAGAAGTTAAAAAGGGGATTTTCCTTTAAAGAAGAAGTTATTGAAGACAGTTGCCTGTCCTTCGTGGGCAAGATTAGGAATTCACCAGTTGCCTAAAAGCTTGGAATCATTTGCTTAACTTTACTGAAGACAAGAGAAGTTTCTGTTTGATTGTTCATTAATAAAAGACTTTGTTGTACTTCTCAAGCCATCTAAAGACTGTTTGTGGTGGAAACCTCTGAGAACTTCTCTTTAGGCCCCCTGGCTTCCCGCTGGGCAAAGGTTGCACATCCTGTTCTAAAGACAATTATTTACAGGCCCAGCGCGCGACAGAACAGTAGTGAAGCAACCAAGTTGGGGGGGGGGGGGATGTTGAATGCTCTCATTAAGGAGGCCAGACTTGGTGGAGGTGGTTGACAAGGGCGGAGCTGCAGGCTATTGAAGGCTGCTCTGCCCCCTGCTGTGCTCTTTGCTTCAGCGTGAGCTAGGAGGCAGGTTTCAACCCCCCCCCCCTGCGAAAATTTCAACCCCTCCCTAATTTTTTTTCTGGCTACGGCCCTGGTTACAGCCAATGCATACCTGTCTAACAGTGCATTACCTACCCAACATCCCTTGAGCTCAACTACACGAGCTGAAGAGATGCAGGGAAATACACTGAAATGAGAGGGAACCAAGAAGGATACGAGTGGTTGTCCAAATAGGTGGAGGAAAAATGCAAACAAGTGAAGTATTCTCACATCAAACTCGTGGCAAATTTACGTAACAAGCAAACTCTGAGCAGGATGTGAGGAAGCTGCGAAACTGTGGGCTCGAAGTCAAGCTGTCGTGGGTGCAAAAAAAGGAATATTTGCGGAGGGATGAGGAGCTCCGTTACAAAACTCCGCAAACGCGACCCACAAAAGCCCTGCGCATGAGGAGAGCGCATTTACTGGCATCATGTTATGACAGCAGCAGTATCAATGACAGGAAGTCCAAGGGACAGATATTTGAGAAATTGCAAAAGGATTGTTTATGGGTGGAGAGAAACAAAAATAGCCATTTGGTTGGTAGCCGGGCAGTTTTTTAAGGACACGGCTGAATGTATATCTGACTCCTGCGGTAATTGCAAAACACTGTTTGTTTGTCGTGTCAGAACAACCAGTCTAACAGAACAAAGCAAACAAACAGAAAAATACACAACTTGTGAGTTTGGTAGCTGGTTAAATGTCCTTTGACCAGTATCTGGCCACTTGGAGTGCTTCCGGTGTTGCTGCAAGAAGGTCCTCCATTGTGCATGTGGCAGGGCTCAGGTTGCATTGCAGCAGGTGGTCAGTGGTTTGCTCTTCTCCACACTCGCATGTCGAGGATTCTACTTTGTAGCCCCATTTCTGAAGGTTGGCTCTGCATCTCGTGGTGCCAGAGCGCAGTCTGTTCAGCGCCTTCCAAGTCGCCCAGTCTTCTGTGTGCCCAAGGGGAGTCTCTCATTTGGTATCAGCCATTGGTTGAGGTTCTGGGTTTGAGCCTGCCACTTTTGGACTCTCGCTTGCTGAGGTGTTCCAGCAAGTGTCTCTGTAGATCTTAGAAAACTATTTCTTGATTTAAGTCGTTGTCGTGCTGGCTGATGCCCAAACAGGAGATGAGCTGGAGATGTCACTGCCTTGGTCCTTTCACTATTGGCTGCTACTTCCCGGCGGATGTCAGGTGGTGCAATACCGGCTAAGCAGTGATTTCTCCAGTGGTGTAGGGCGCAGACACCCCGTGATAATGCGGCATGTCTCATTAAGAGCCACATCCACTGTTTTAGTGTGGTGAGATGTGTTCCACACTGGGCATGCATACTCAGCAGCAGAGTAGCACAGCGCAAGGGCAGATGTCTTCACTGTATCTGGTTGTGATCCCCAGGTGGTGCCAGTCAGCTTTCATTATTGCAAAACACTAATAATTAATAATAACCCAGAATTTGGAAGCGTAGTATCTTTAGAGAATCGATGCTACCGCAAATGAGCAAAATGCAAACTCAGGCTGTGCCCACACTTCAGATTTAATGCAGTTTGGCACCACCTGAACTGCAATGAGCCAATGCTATGAGAAGCTGGGATTTGTAGTTTGGCATTCTCTGGCAGAAGAAGCTCAAGACCTTGTAAAACTACAAATCACACTGTTCCATAGCATTGTTTCTGGATAAAAAATTGGATACAGAAAAGGGAATTCAAAAGGAGATTCCACCTGAACATGAGGAAAAACTTCCTGACTGTGAGAGCCGTTCAGCAGTGGAACTCTCTGCCCCGGAACTGGGAAGAGACCATAGAAGGCAGCCTAGTCCTCTGTGTAAATTCGGCATGCATTCACACATAGCAGAGTCTGTAAGGGTCTCCTTCTCTGGAGGATTGTAAGCAGAGGCTGGATGGCCATCTGTTGGGAGGGCTTGGATCGTGCCTTCCTGCCTAATGGCAGAAGAATTTGTCCGCTTGTCTTCCCAAGAGATTTGCAGGATTTTTTGGAGGCAACGCTGATGGAATTGTTCCAGGAGTTGCATGTGACGTCTGTAGTCAGTCCAAGTTTTGCAGACATATCGAAGGGTTGGGAGGACAATAGCTTTGTAAACAAGCCCCTTAGTATTGTCGAAGGCTTTCATGGCTGTATGGCCATGTTTTTGGGCTGTATGGCCATGTTCTAGAGGCATTCTCTCCTGATGTTTCGCCTGCATCTATGGCAAGCATCCTCAGAGTGCCCAGAATTGGACACAATATTCCAGGTGTGGTCTAACCAAGGCGGAATAGAGCATGGGGAGCATTACTTCCCTGGACCTAGACACTATACTCCTATTGATGCAGGCCAAAATCCCATTGGCTTTTTTTGCAGCCACATCACATTCCTGGCTCATGTTTAACTTGTTGTCCACGAGGACTCCGAGATCTTTTTCACACGTACCGCTCTCGAGCCAGGCCTCATTGTCCCCCATTCTGTCTCTTTGCATTTCGTTCTTCCTGCCAAAGTGGAGTATCTTGCATTTGTCCCTGTTGAACTTCATTTTGTGAGTTTTGGCCCATCATCTCTCTAATCTGTCAAGATCCCTTTGAATCCTGCTCCTGTCCTCTGGAGTCTTGGCTCTCCCTCCCAATTTGGTGTCATCTGCACTTGATAATCCTGCCTTCTAGCCCTTCATTTAAGTCATTAATAAAGATCCTGAGCAGGACCGGGCCCAGGACGGAACCCTGCGGATGGCACTCCACTCGTCACTTCTTTCCAGGATGAAGAGGAGGAAGCATTGGGAAGAATCACCCTCTGGGTTCGTCCATTTAACCAATTCCAGATCCACCTCACCGTAGTTTTGCCTCGCCCACCTTGGACTAGTTTCCTTGCCAGAAGGTCATGGGGGACCTTGTCAAAGAAGGCCTTCCTGAAATCCAGGTACGCTCCATCCACGGCCTCATTCCCCGCATCTACCCAGCTTGTAACTCTATCGAAAAAAGAGATCAGATGAGTCTGGCATGACTTGTTTTTGATCAATCCATGCTGACTCTTAGCGATGACCGCATTGGTTTCTAAGTGTTTGCAGACCACTTCCTTGACAATCTTTTCCAGAATCTTGTTAAGGAAGTTTATTAAACTTTACACATTCTGAGTATAAAAGGGACAAGTTGCATCGCAGCCTTGTGGCACATTTATTTCTTTGCTGGTCACTCTCAGTTTTGTACTGACCAGTAATAACAGTTTGAATCTCGTGTGTCTAGTGTCTAATGGGAAGAAGCCAACCCAAGGCCTGTGTTTCCCAAGGAGGGAGAAGCCGAAGCCCAGGAGGCTGACGGATGCCTTCTGACATTGGAGGTTGGGGGTCACATTCAAGGGCCGCAAGGGCAACCTTCGCCAGGAGTTGTGGCACGACCCCAATGATGTGCTCTCTTGCGCTCTCTCTCAGGGGGGTGCCCTTGTGGCAATGGCCTTCCCCCATTGGCAGGCAAGGAGAAGACTCACCGGACTGATGAAAAGGTCCTCTGCACTGTGGGATTGATATTGAGCAAGAATTTGGAGGGCCTCGTCTTGAAGACAGAGGCCGGCCAGATCCACTAAAGAGGATTCTTTTTACCCTGGCGAGAAAGAAGCACACAAAAAGAAATTTTCTGTTGGGGTTCAGCCTGATCTGTGTGAACCTGATCTGTGTGAACCTGATTCTCTGATAGTATTTCCAACTGAGCAAGCCACTGAACATGTAGTTTTCCCTGACAATGTGGAAACTGGTGTTGATGCTGAGTTCAGCGGCGGGGAAAACGAAACTGAACAGCCGGATGAAAATGTTTTGGAATCCAGCCTTGATAGCTCTCCACCTGGGTTTTTTAATGAGGACCGAAGGGAACAGATAACGAGAGACAGGAGTGATTCACAGTTCCTACGAAGGTCAAATAGATTACAGGAGAGACAGGCTCAGGCTTCAAAGTCAAGGGGCGTTTCAAGGAATAGTTTCTTTGGTACAAGGGGCCACCTGCCGGGTGCCTCCTTAGATCAAGCAACGTTTGGGACTGTGGCTGTGCCTTGGCAAAATTCCTGTGTTCCATGGCCGGTAATCCCAGAGGCTTCTAGTTTTTCAAGTACATGGTTAGCGAGAGGCTAACAGGTTCCTGGTTCTTGTCTTGTGTTTTTTTTTTGGGGGGGGGGGACTTTTGCTCAAGTTCAGATATTTTCCTGACTGCTGTGTTTCTATAGCTTTTTGACTTTGCATTTGCTTTTTGACTTTGCATTTAACTTTCTTTTGTAACCAATTTTTCATCAATAAAAAAGGATTGTTTTTCCTACAGTCCAGTGTGCTGGATTTAATCTTATGGTCTCGTTTCTTGGTCTGGGATGCAACATTTTCCCAGAATTTTCTCTGAATTTTCCCAAATAAATCTCACCAAAGTTGAAGAAAATGCTACTGAGTTGTTTTATTTCATTCCAGCTGAAGCAGATGTCAAACTGCAATTATTTCCCAAAGCTGGCATGTTTTGCAAAGGGAAATGTTACAGTTTTTATAGAAAAATACAGGCTGCCAGATTCAAATTTCCCGCCCCCACCCCCCTCGCCGGCTTCACGCTGATTGGATGGAGTCATCAGCTGGCTGGGAGATGCGGCCGGCTAAGCTGCGCCCTAGCCAATCAGAAAGCCAGTGCCGCTTCGGCCTCTCAGCCAATTGGAAGGAAGGAGGTGGTCCAGGCGGGGAAACAATGAACCGGGAGAAAACATGAATGGAGTAAATGACTAATGTTTGAATAAGCACGGGCGATAGCTTTTTTTTAAGCCTTCGAGACCGCTTGACTATTGTCCTGGGTTGCTGGAAATAGATTAGGAAGTCAGTTTCTTTGTTGTCCTCGGGTCCGGAATATGGGATTTGTTGAGTCAATATCGGCCAGAGGATTTGTCACAAAGGAAGGAGACTGAGGTGACAAAACACTTTTTGTGTGAGATAATTGGACATCCAGGAACTGTGGAACTCCCTGCTGCAGGTCAGATTAGCTTGAAGGCAGGGGTCTGCCCATTGTCCCCTATCAGGATTAATGCAGTTTGAGTCCAGGAGCTCAATCAATGCTATTAGGATCAGGAGAGTTGGAGTTTGGCAAGTTCTGTAGTCTTCTCTGAAGTTGAGGAAGAACTTCCTGACTGTGAGACCTGTTCAGCAGTGGAACTCTGCCCTGGAGTGTGGTGGAGGCTCCTTCTTTGGAGGCTTTTAAGCAGAGGCTGGATGGCCATCTGTCAGGGGTGCTTTGAAGGCGATTTTCCTGCTTCTTGGCAGAATGGGGTTGGACTGGGTGGCCCACCAGGTCCCTTCCAACTCTAGGATCCTATGACTCTATGTCTATTCCTGGATGGTAGGAGGCAGGACTAGATGGCCTCAAGGCCCTTTCCATCTCTAAGCTGTCCAGAGGAGGGCCAGCAGCATGGCCAAAAGCCTGCAGGGCATGGATCCCTCAGGGAGCTGGGCAGGTTTAGCCTGGAGAAGAGAAGGACATTTAGGGCTGCATACAAAAGGATGTATTGAGGATAAGTCTGCAGGTCTGGGTTGGACTGGATGGCCTTTGGGGGTTCCTTCCAAGTTTAGTGCAATATGAACCGTCTTGGAATCTGTTAGAATCTCCATCTCCAGAGGTTTTTAAGCAGAGACCGGGTGGCCATCTGGTGGGAGGGCTTAGATTGTGCCATCGCAGAAGAGGGCTGGACTGGATGGCCTTGAGGGATCCCTTCCCGCTCCAGGACTCCATAGTTTGATGAAGCCTGGGTCTTCTCTGGACGCAGAACCCCCAACCGTGCCATTCTGAATTGGGCAGCCCTGGTGTTGTCTGGTGACCCCGGGTGACACCAATGAGCCTGGGGTGTCTCTCCCCTTTTAATGGCCTGGCATTGTGGTGCCGGCTCCCTGGGCTCCCATCCATCACCATAAAACCAACCCTTGCTTCCCTCCCCAGCTGTGAAGGTGGCTCCAGCCCCCCTTTCCGACCCAGGACCCTCCTCCCTGGCGCTGCGCCCCATTAATGATTGACCAGGGTCCAAGAACCCCACAAGGAAGCAAGGATTTGCACAGCATCCAGTGCAAGGGGCCGGGTGCCCATAGATACATTGTCCTTCCAAAGTTGTCCTAGATTGTTATGATTCTGCAGGGGAAAAGCAATGACATGTACTAAAGGCATAGACTCACATAGTTGGAAGAGACCACAAGAAAGGCACAATCCAAACCCTCCTGACAGATGGCCATCTTGTCTTGTTGAAAAGCCTCCTGATGCAGAGACTCCGCTGGACTCCCAAAAAGCAGCAGCTCTGAGTCTGTGTGGGGAGATGAAAAGCAGGGCCTATATAAACACAATTATGTGTTGGGTTGTTGTAGGTTTTTTTGGGCTATATGGCCATGTTCTAAAGGCATTTTCTCCTGACGTTTTGCCTGCATCTATGGCAAGCATTCTCAGAGGTAGTGAGGTCTGTTGGACGTAAGAAAAAGGGTTTATATATCTGTGGAATGATGTCCAGGGTGGGACAAAGGACTCTTGTCTGCTGGAGCTAGGTGTGAATGTTTCAATTGACCACCTTGATTAGCATTTGATTGCCTGGCACTGCCTGGAGCAATCTTTTGTTGAGAGGTGATTAGATGTCCTTGTTTGTTTCCTCTCTGTTGTTGTGCTGTTGTAATTTTAGAGTTTTTTAATACTGGTAGCCAGATTTTGTTCATTTTCATGGTTTCCTCCTTTCTGTTGAAATTGTCCACATGCTTCTTGTGGATTGTGATGTGTTGTTGAAGATTTTCATGGCTGGAATCACTGGGTTGCTGTGAGTTTTCCGGTCTGTCTGGCCATGTTCCAGCAGCATTCTCTCCTGACATTTTGCCTTCATCTTGTGGTTAATTATTGGGAATCGGAGCAGTTAGGCTCAAAAAATAACCCTTACTTGGGGTGATTCCACCATAAATATAGCAGAGCGCCAGAAGCACACTTCATAATCAGCAGAAATTTACATGTGGTGAGTAAGGGTTAGCTTCTATTGAACAGGGTGGTACAGAATTTCAGAGACAGAACTTTAGGGTCAAAATATTTATTCGAGAAAAGACATCCATTCTAGATAGAAAAGGTCTTGGAGCTGACTAGCTTATTGGGCTTATCTTCTAAGGAAGATAAAAAGGATAAATGCCAAAAATATCCATGCAGCTACATTTTGCCTGGAGAGAGGCAAAATGGGTCCTCAGTGGAAGGAAGACAAAAGCAGAAGAGAAAAAGGGCAAAATGCAGAATAATCACATGGCCAACAAGCCAAGGCAATAAAAATACTTTTAAAGGGGAAATTGCCCCATCCCTGACAGAGATTCCATTGCTACATCTTAAATGGGAGGAGGAGATAGTGGCAAGCAAGAAGAGTAAAGACAGAGCCCCTTCTGCGATAAACATGCATAGGAAGTGTGGTGGAGGCTCCTTCTTTGGAAGCTTTTAAAGAGAGGCTGGATGGCCATCTGTCAGGGGTGCTTTGAATGCAATATTCCTGCTTCTTGGCAGAATGGGGTTGGACTGGATGATGGCCCACGAGGTCTCTTCCAACTCTTTGATTCTATGATTCTATGAATGTGGGGGAAGGAATCCCTCACTCTGATCCTATATCTAAGTCTAGCTACTCATTGAGGACTGGAGACTTGTGCAATCAAGGGATGAAAATGAACACTAAAGGCATATTCAGTGGTCTGTTGACAGTGAGGCAAGTGGAATAATGTCCAGGGTGGGAGAAAGAACCCGTGTCTGTTTGAAGCAAGTGTGAATGTTGCATTTATCCAGCTTGAATTAGCATTTGAGTACCCATGAAGATCGATGCTTTAGAGCTGTGGTGTTGGAGGAAAGTGCTGAGAGTGCCTTGGACTGCGAGAAGATCCAACCAGTCCATCCTCCAGGAAATAAAGCCCGACTGCTCACTGGAGGGAAGAGATACTAGAGACAAAGTTGAAGTACTTTGGCCACATCATGAGGAGACAGCAAAGCCTAGAGAAGACAATTATGCTGGGGAAAGTGGAAGGCAAAAGGAAGAGGGGCCGACCAAGGGCAAGATGGATGGATGGCATCCTTGAAGCGACTGGACTGACCTTGAAGAAGCTGGGGGTGGTGATGGCCGACAGGGAGCTCTGGCGTGGACTGGTCCATGAGGTCACGAAGAGTCGGAGACGACTGAACGGATGAACAACAACAGCCATGAAGCTGCAGAGTCAATCTGCAAGGATATCTGCATGGAGGTGGCCTGGCCCTTGTTGCCTGGAGGCACCCCCTGTTTGGGAGGTGTTAACTGGTACTTGATTGTTAGCTAGCAACAGTGGCTGAGTTGCAGAAAATGCTCCAGCTGTACTCCACTAAAAGCAAAATCAGCCTGCTATGCAAGCCTTGCAAATGCTGAATTATTATCAGTAAACGTTTGATTTTTCTATACCTGTTTTACATACCCAAATACGTGAAGAATGTAAATAATTCTCAGCCAGAAAGGAGCTGTGAGGGGGAAATAAGCCCTGCTCCAGAATACATGCATTCATATTAAAGAATGACTGCATTTGTGGGAGTTCACTCCCTTTGATGCTTAGATTCAGGCAAGAGGGTTTGAGCAAGGACATAGAATCAAAGAGTTGGAAGAGACCTCCTGGGCCATCCAGTCCACCTACATTTTGCCAAGAAGCAAGAAAATTGCATTCAAAGCACCCCTGACAGATTGCCACCCAGCCTCTTTTTAAAAGCCTCCAAAGAAGGAGCCTCCACTACACTCCGGGGCAGAGAGTTCCACTGCTGAACAGCTCTCACAGTCAGGAAGTTCTTCCTAATGTTCAGGTGGAACATTTGAAGTCCTTTAAACAAACTCCCACAACCCCTCAGCCAGGAGGGCTAGGAGATTATGATGCCAGAAATACAGCTTAAAGGTGTAATATTAGAAAATGTTGACCATTTCCACTCCCTTGGCAGCCACCTCTCCACCAAAGTCAACCTTGACACTGAAATACAACACCGCCTGAGCTCTGCGAGTGCAGCATTTTTCCGAATGAAGCAGAGAGTGTTTGAGGACCAGGACATCCATAGGAGACCAAGGTGCTTGTTTATAAAAGCTATTATCCTCCCAACCCTGCTATATGCCTGTGAGACATGGACTGTCTACAGATGTCAACATTGACACCGAAATACAACACCGCCTGAGCTCTGCAAGTGCAGCATTTTTCCGAATGAAGCAGAGAGTGTTTGAGGACCAGGACATCCGTAGGGAGACCAAGGGGCTTGTTTATAAAGCTATTGTCCTCCCAACCCTGCTATACGCCTGCGAGACGTGGACTGTCTACAGATGTCAACATTGACACTGAAATACAACACCGCCTGAGCTCTGTGAGTGCAGCATTTTTCCGAATGAAGCAGAGAGTGTTTGAGGACCGGGACATCCGTAGGGATACCAAGGTGCTTGTTTATAAAGCTATTGTCCTCCCAACCCTGCTATATGCCTGTGAAACGTGGACTGTCTACAGACGTCACATGCAACTCCTGGAACGATTCCATCAGCGCTGCCTCCGGAAAATCCTGCAAATTTCTTGGGAAGACAAGCGGACAAACGTCAGCATGCTGGAAGAAGCAAAGACCACCAGCATTGAAGCAATGGTCCTCTGCCATCAACTCCGCTGGACCGGTCACGTTGTCCGGATGTCGGACCACCGTATCCCAAAGCAGTTTATCTACTCCAAACTCAAGAATAGAAAACGGAATGTTGGTGGACAGGAAAAGAGATTGAAAGATGGGCTCAAAGCCAACCTTAAAATCTCTGGCATAGACACCGAGAACTGGGAAGTCCTGGCCCTTGAGCGCTCCAGCCGGAGGTCAGCTGTGACCAGCAGTGCTGCAGAATTTGAAGAGGCACGAAAGGAGGGTGAAAGAGAGAAACGTGCCAAGAGGAAGGTGTGTCAAGCCAACCCTGCCCAGAACTGCCTTTCGTCTGGAAACCGATGCCCTCACTGTGGGAGAAGATGCAGGTCAAGAATAGAGCTCCAAAGTCACCTATGGACCCATCGCCAGGACACCGAACTTGCAGGACAATCTTACTCAGACAACGAGGGATCACCTAAGTAAATAAGGAGATTATGGGAATAGCAGCCCATTGCGGAAGGGGATTTTCTCCATCCTTTGCTTTGCTTGCAGAGAGCAGCTGCTGTGTAGACACAGATACTGCCTGAGACAATTGGAGAAAGTGATCCACGTTGCAAAAAATGGATCCATGGGCTGCTGTCAGCAGAGATATCCCCTTTGTGTGCATATATGCAAAATATGCACACAAGAGCTTGCAACCAAGTCCCCCCCACCACCACCCTCACCTCCAACCCAAACCCCACACTCTTTCCTTCCCAAATGGCTCTTCCTTTCCTAAAAGGTCCGAGGGAGTTGGGAGCTGATAATGGCTTTATGTTCAGGCACATGGGCGCATGCATGCATTTGCATTTTGGAGGGGACTTCCAGGAAAAGACAGTCAGCTGGACTCATGACTAAGCGGGGAGGGGGCGCATGAGGGTGGGTGGCGGGGGAGCCGTGTGTGTCAGCAAGTAAATTTGGGTTCCTTTGGCGGCGAATGATTCCTGGTTATATAAGTGGGCTTTGTCTTAGTCACTGGATTCAGAAGAGAGTGAGAAGGCTCCCAGGAGATGGATCCCACAGAGAGGCCACTAAGAAGTCCAATGGAAAGTCGTCCGGAGAAGGTCCCTGGGCAGGACGAACACCATCATTTTGGCCCTAGCTTGCCAGGAGGCTCTGTTTGCCCACCCTGGAACATGCAACATATCATAGTCCTTCTTTAAGGGTCCCTTTCCAATCTAGGATACTATATCTGTGTGTTTGTGAATCATATCTATCTTTCTCTATCTATGGCTGGGTGGCTCTTTGTCAGGAGAGCTTTGATTATGTTTTCTTGCCCTGATGAAGGGAGTTGGACTGGATGGACGTAAGTATTTTCTGTTGGTCATGAAAGAAGAAAGCGCAAAAGCCGGGTTGCAGCTAAACATCAAAAAAACCAAGATTATGGCAACAAGAATGATTGACAACTGGAAAATAGAGGGAGAAAACGTGGAGGCCATGACAGGGTTTGTATTTCTAGGTGCAAAGATTACTGCAGATGCAGACTGTGGCCAGGAAATCAGAAGACGCTTACTTCTTGGGAGGAGAGCAATGTCCAGTCTCGATAAAATAGTAAAGAGTAGAGACATCAGACTGGCAACCAAGATCCATTGCCTAGTCAAAGCCATGGTCTTCCCTGTAGTCACCTACGGATGTGAGAGCTGGACCTAGGGAAGGCTGAGCCAAGGAAGAGAGATGCTTTTGAGCTGTGGTGTTGGAGGAAAGTGCTGAGAGTGCCTTGGACTGCGAGAAGATCCAACCAGTCCATCCTCCAGGAAATAAAGCCTGACTGCTCATTGGAGGGAATAGAGAAAGTTGAAGTACTTTGGCCACATCATGAGGAGACAGCAAAGCCTAGAGAAGACAATTATGCTGGGGAAAGTGGAAGGTAAAAGGAAGAGGGGCCGACCAAGGGCAAGATGGATGGATGGCATCCTTGAAGTGACTGGATTGACCTTGAAGGAGCTGGGGGTGGTGACGGCCGACAGGGAGCTCTGGCGTGGGCTGGTCCATGAGGTCACGAAGATCGGAGTTGGATTGGATGGCCTTAAGTATTTTCTGTTGGTCATGGGGGTTCTGTGTGGGAAGTTTGCCCCGATTCTGTCGTTCGTGGGGTTCAGAATGCTCTTTGATTGTAGGTGAATTGTGAATCCCAGTGACTACAACTCCCAAATGTCAAGGTCTATTTCCCCAAACTCCATCTGTGTTCATATTTGGGCGTATTGAGTGCTTGTGCCAAGTTTGGTCCAGATCCATCATTGTTTGAGTCCACAGTGCTCTCTGGATGTAGGTGAACTACAACTCCCAAACTCAAGGTCAAGGCCCTCCTTATCCGCAGTCCTTGCTGAAAATCTCAACATGCAGAATATTAATGAAGGGCCATGCCCAAATAGCCACTTTGAAAATATGCTTTCCAGCCTCAGGATTTCTCCCCACAGAGCCTCCTGGCAAGCCAGGGCCAAAACGATGGTGTTCGTCCTGCCCAGGGCCCTTCTCTGGACGACTTTCCATCGGACTGCTTAGTGGATGTAGGTGAACTACAATTCCCAAACTCAAGGTCAATGCCCACCAAATCCTTCCAGTATTTTCTGCTGGTCTTGGGAGTTCTGTGTGCCAAGTTTGGTTCAATTCCATCGTTGGTGGAGTTCAGAATGCTCTTTGATTTGAGGTGAACTATAAATCCCAACAACTACAACTCCCAAATGACAAAATCATTTGACAAAATCATCCAAACTACAAGAAAGAGAGATTCCATCTGAACATGAGGAAGAACTTCCTGACTGTGAGAGCTGTTCAGTAGTGGAACTCTCTGCCCCAGAGTGTGGTGGAGGCTCCTTCTTTGGAAGATTTTAAACAGAGGCTGGATGGCCATCTGTCAGGGGTGATTTGAATGCAATATTCCTGCTTCTTGGCAGGGTTGGACTGGATGGCCCATGAGGTCTCTTCCAACTCTTTGATTCTATGATTCTATGAAATCAGAATCCAAAATCCAGAGTCCAAGGTCCAGTCCGGGTCAGATGTTTTGTTGCCAAATTTGGTGTGATTTTGTTCATTGGTTCTTTTGTTTTTAAGGTATCATTATGCACAGAGCATTTATATATATATATATAGATGGTTAAAGTCAAATTTGAAATGAAACCTGAACTCTATCAGTTTCGGATGTCAGATGAAAATGTATAGGGTTATTGCTTTAGATGTTAACGGCAGCAAGAATGATCTATGCTCAGAGATGGAAAGGCTCCATATTTCTCAACCAAGATTATTGACTTATGAAAATAAGTGAACTTGTAGAAATGGATCAACTTATAGATTCCCATCCAAATCCAAGCAACGAAGGTGGAGGCATTACTTTTCATTCCACCCTCGTAGATGCAGGACCCCAAGTGAAGCAGCTAGGGAGACCTCAGAGTTCTCATTTTTCCTGCTCAAGTCCTGCAAACTCAACCCCCATCTATGGCTTCCTGAAGTGAGTGAATCAATGTATAACGCAATCATCTCCTTCTTGCATGACACAAGGAGGTCCTCCCTTGTGCATCATGTGGCAGGGCTCAGGTTGCATTGCAGCAGGTGGTCAGGGGTTGGCTCTTCTCCACACTCGCATGTCGAGGATTCCACTTTGTGGCCCCATTTCTCAAGGTTGGCTCTGCATCTTGTGGTGCCCAAGCGCAGTCTGTTCAGCGCCTTCCAAGTCATCCAGTCTTCTGTGTGCCCAGGGGGGAGTCTCTCATTTGGTATCTGTTCTGGGTTTGAGCCTGCCACTTTTGGACTCTCGCTTGCTGAGGTGTTCCAGCGAGTGTCTCTGTAGATCTTAGAAAACTATTTCTAGATTTAAGTCGTTGATGTGCTGGCTGATACCCAAACAGGGGATGAGCTGGAGATGTCTCTGCCTTGGTCCTTTCACTATTGGCTGCTACTTCCCGGCGGATGTCAGGTGGTGCAAACCGGCTAAGCAGTGTAATTTCTCCAGTGGTGTAGGGTGCAGACACCCCGTGATAATGCGGCATGTCTCATTAAGAGCCACATCCACTGTTTTAGCGTGGTGAGATGTATTCCACACTGGGCATGCATACTCAGCAGCAGAGTAGCACAGCGCAAGGGCAGATGTCTTCACTGTGTCTGGCTGTGATCCCCAGGTTATGCCAGTCAGCTTTTGTATGATATTGTTTCTATCACCCACTTTTTGCTTGATATTCAGGCAGTGCTTCTTGTAGGTCAAGACGCAGTCCAGAGTGACTCCCAGGTATTTGGGTGTGCTGCAATGCTCCAGTGGGATTCCTTCCCAGGTGATCCTCAGAGCTTGGGATGCTTGTCTGTTCTTAAGGTGAAAGGCACATGTCTGTGTTTTAGATGGTTTTCCCTGGTTTTCCCTGTAGTAGGCAGTAAGAGCACCTAGAGCTTTGGAGAGCTTCTGTTCTACCATCTCAAAGCTCCCTGCTTGGTCGGTGATGGCACGATCATCAGCATAGATGAAGCTCTCTGTCCCTTCTGGCAGTGGCTGGTCATTTGTGTAGATGTTGAACATGGATGGAGCAAGCACGCTCCCCTGAGGCAGGCCGTTCTTCTGTTTCCGCCATCTGCTTCTCTGGCCCTGGAACTCAACAAAAAAGCTCCTGTTTTGTAGCAGGTTTCCTATGAGGCAGGTGTAAATGATTTTCATTCTCTGCAATGACAGAAGTTTGGTGGCTGTCAATGGAAGGCGCAGAGTTCTTATTTGGAGAGGCAATGCTTCCATTTTGCACACACATTCCCATTGCTATGACCCTGGTTCCATTCAATGTGAGATTTGCATTGTGTCATCAATGTGCAAGGCCACCTGCTTGGACCTCTGCCAGGCAAACCTTTGTCGGATCCCAGCCAAATGCTGTAGTTTTGCATTTCATTTCTGGCTTTTGGCCTCCTATTGCGACAATGAGTGTACATGGAAAGTAAATCTCTGCTAACTACAGATAAGAGACTCTGCAGTGTTTTGGTTTGATCTAATTGCTTGCCTTGAGACAGTCAGTTCTATGTGCAGCATAGGGAGAACATGATAGAAGGAACATCTTTCCTGCCTGGCAGGAGGTTGGTCTGGATGGCATTTGGGGGTCCCTATTGTTGCTTCCGGTAAGAGAAGGCACCTGTTGCCTCCTGGCCAAGTCAGAGCTGGCTGAGTAAGAAGCGGGCGGTGTGTGTGTCACCATCTCTTTCTTCTTTCGGCTCACGCCTTCTTGCCAGAATTAATAGATTCAGAGTGGCCCCCGATTGTGAAACATCCTCTTCAAGCTGACGCCTGTCACAGCAATGGCGCATGAGAAGGCGACTTCGGATGGATGAGTCTTTCTCTCTCTGCTGGGCAAAGGTGTTCCCGTGGGAGAAGAAGCTCCTCAACACACAAGTTGGAGAAGGGTCCAGATCCAGGAAGGGGGGAGCAGCAAAGTGGAGGGGATTATTTCCCTACAATTGGGATGGATGGCTTCCCAGGCAAGGGCAGATGTGTTTATGTGCAAGTTTCTTTAGTTTTAGTTCAAACTTTAGCACTGAGATCTATCTCTCTCCTCAAAGTGTTCAGCACCTTGGAGAGGTCCTCTAAAGTTCAGACTAAAACCCAGGATAGATTTCATCGCCATCTTGAAGCCAGGCAAAGACCGCCATGACCCAAAAAGCTACAGACCAATCTCCGTGCTGTGCCACCTCTACAAAGTCCTGGAGAGACTTATTTTGCATAGAATTATGGGGAAAAAATAGACCCCTGTCTGATTCTTTCAGGAAAGGCAGAAGCTGCACATCGCAAGTGCTGAACCTGACTCAGCCCATAGAAGGTGGCTTTGAAAGGCAGCAGATCACAGGAGCTGTCTTCATAGACCTGTCAGCAGCCTATGAGACTGTGAACCACCGCCTCCTCCTGAGAAAAATGTATAATATCACAAAGGACGACCACCTCACCCGCCTCATAGGAAACCTGCTACAAAACAGGAGCTTTTTTGTTGAGTTCAGGGCCAGAGAAGCAGATGGCGGAAACAGAAGAACGGCCTGCCTCAGGGGAGCGTGCTTGCTCCATCCATGTTCAACATCTACACAAATGACCGGCCACTGCCAGAAGGGACAGAGAGTGCGTGCTTGCTCCATCCATGTTCAACATCTACACAAGTGACCAACCACTGCCAGAAGGGACAGAGAGCTTCATCTATACTGATGATCGTGCCATTACCGCTCAAGCAGGGAGCTTTGAGATGGTTGAACAGAAGCTCTCCGAAGCTCTAGGTGCTCTTACTGCCTACTACAGGGAAAACACAGACATGTGCTTTTCATCTCAAGAACAGACAAGCATCCCGAGCTCTGAGGATTATTCCCTGGGAAGGAATCCCACTGGAGCATTGCAGCACACCCAAATACCTGGGAGTCACTCTGGACTGTGCTCTGACCTACAAGAAGCACTGCCTGAACATCAACAAAAAGTGGGCGCTAGAAACAATATCATACGAAAGCTGACTGGCACAACCTGGGGATCACAACCAGGCACAGTGAAGACATCTGCCCTTGCACTTTGCTACACCGCTGCTGAGTACGCATGCCCAGTGTGGAACACATCTCACCATGCTAAAAGAGTTGGAAGAGACCTCATGGGCCATCCAGTCCAACCCCCTGCCAAGAAGCAGGAATATTGCATTCAAATCACCCCTGACAGATGGCCATCCAGCCTCTGTTTAAAAGCTTCCAAAGAAGGAGCCTCCACCACACTCCGGGGCAGAGAGTTCCACTGTTTTGTTTTGTTCTGTTAGAAATGTAATAAAATTGGCTGGTTGCCCTGACACGACAAATAAATAAATTTATTAAAAGGTTAAACTTAATGGAATTTTAGGGTACAGCTGCTGCTAGATCCATCCCGGAAACTCTAGCACAGATGTAGGCAAACATGGGCCCTCCAGGTGTTTTGGACTCCAACTCCCACAATTCCTGCAGGACCCAAGTTTGCCCATGCCTGGTAAAGACGTTGCAAGCTAGTATTGCCTCTGGAGTGTTGTATTTATTTATTTATTTATTTATTTATTTATTTATTTATTTATTTACCTTACTTATATACCGCTGTTCTCAGCCCGAAGGCGACTCACAGCGGTTCACAACAAATACGAACAGCAAAAATTCAGTGCTACAGTATAGAAACAGTTAACAACCTAACACATTACACAATTAATAAACAGTTACTACAATACCCATTCACTGTCGTCTCGTCATCAAAAACATGTTCCAGATTCGTCATCCATTGTTCCATTCCAGTGTTCATTAACCAATCATTGCACTAATTATTCGAACGCCTGCTCAAACAGCCAGGTCTTCACTTTTTTGCGGAATACCATTAGAGATGGTGCTAGTCTAATGTCCGTAGGAAGGGCGTTCCACAGCCGAGGAGCCACCACCAAGAAGGCCCTATCTCTCGTCCCCGCCAGCCGAGCTTGAGAAGCAGGCGGGATCGAGAGCAGGGTCAAAATAAAAAAAAAATGGGGAGGGACGGAGGGGTCCCTGCGGAGGGAGGGAGAGGGGGGGAGGGAAGAAAGGCTGGCCGTGCTGGGGGGCTTGGACAGTGTGCCTTGGGACCTCAGGGAGAGAGGCTCCTCTCTCTCTCTGGTTCAGAAGCTCTCTGTCCGTAGGAAGGGCGTTCCACAGCCGAGGAGCCACCACCGAGATGGCCCTATCTCTCGTCCCCGCCAGCCGAGCTTGAGAAGCAGGCGGGATCGAGAGCAGGGCCTCCCCGGAAGATCTCAAAGTCCTTGTGGGTTCATAGGCAGAGATGCGGTCGGATAGGTATATTTGCACATACGAGGGTTGAATGAAAAGTAATGCCTCCACCTTCATTACTTAGGTTTGGATTTTTTTATTAGAGCATTCGATCTCTGTTAATTTTTAATTTTTGTATGTATGTATTTTATCTTTATAATTTAGCTGTAAATCGCCTAGAGCATTCTTGGATGGAGGGCGATTAATAAGTAATTAAATGATGATGATGATGATGATGATGATGAATTAAATGATTGATTTTATTTATTTATCGTGTCAGGAGCAACCAGACATTTGTATTACATTTTTAACAAAACAAACAGACAAAACACAAAGTTTGCAAGCTTGGTAGTTGATTAAATGTCCTTTGACCAGTATCTGGCCACTTGGAGTGCCTCTGGTGTTGCGCAAGGAGGTCCTCCATTGTGCATCATGTGGTGGGACTCAGGTTGCATTGCAGCAGGTGGTCAGTGGTTTGCTCTTCTCCACACTCGCATGTCAAGGATTCCACTTTGTGGCCCCATTTCTTGAGGTTGGCTCTGCATCTCGTGGTGCCAGAGCGCAGTCTGTTCAGCGCCTTCCAAGTTGCCCAGTCTTCTGTGTGCCCAGGGGGGAGTCTCTCATTTGGTATCAGCCATTGGTTGAGGTTCTGGGTTTGAGCCTGCCACTTTTGGACTCTCGCTTGCTGAGGTGTTCCAGCGAGTGTCTCTGTAGATCTTAGAAACTTGGGTTTGGATGAGAATATTTTAATAAATCAAATATAGAAATCATCCTTAGCATGTACTCTTTAACTACCACTATTCACTTTTCCACATACTCACCAGACAATTGGATACATTTCTGCCAACGATGAACAAGTTTTCTGAAGCCGTCACGGAAGAAGTCGACACTGTTTCTGCAACCAGCATCTCACAGTTCTCTCAATGTCTTACTTACTTACTTACTTACTTACTCGCACAATGATGCACAGTACTCACATCAACACAATGACCATCAACAGGTTGCATTCTCTGAGGAATCTCTTTTGGGGTGACACCTTCTGCAGTCAAGAATTCAATGACTGCATGTAGCTTAAGTCATATTGACTGACCGTCTGCGCAGGATTCCATAGTTTACACTTTAACACACAACTGTTAAATGCTAAGGCTTCCCGCCAAAATGGAATTGTAGAGGAGAGTCTACTGAACAAGCCAGTACTTCCTGCATACGTTGCTTAAGTCGCATTGAGCGACTGTCTGCGCAGGGTTCCATACTTTGCACTTTAACAACACAACCATTCAATGCTAAGGCTTCCCACCAAAATTGAACTGTAAAGGAGAGTCTAGTGAACAAGCCAGTACCTCCTGCATACGTTGCTTAAGTCGCATTGAGCGACTGTCTGTGCAGGATTCCATATCTTGCACTTTAATAACACAACTGTTCAATGGTAAGGCTTCCCGCCAAAATGGAACTGTAGAGGAGAGTCTGCTGAACAAGCCAGTACCTCCCGCATATGTTGCTTAAGTCACATTGAGCGACTATCTGCGCAGGATTCCATACTTTGAGCTTTAACAACACAACCGTTCAATGCTAAGGCTTCCTGCCAAAATGGAACTGTAGAGGAGAGTCTACTGAATAAGCCAGTACCTGTCGCATACGTTGCTTAAGTCGCATTGAGCGACTGTCTGTGCATGGTTCCATACTTTGCACTTGAACAACACAACCGTTCAATGCTAAGGCTTCCTGCCAAAATGGAGCTGTAGAGGAGAGTCTACTGAACAAGCCAGTACCTGCCACATACCATCAGTTGAAGAGTTATGAAGGTGGAGGCATCACTTTCCATTCAACCCTCGTATTTATATTGTAAAATGACTGCTCCGACTTCTGTGAGTTTTTGGAGGACAAAGGATACTAAGGTAAACAAAGGTAACAAAATGCAAGCAGTGCACCTCACCTGTGATGTTTCAATGCAAAGCTCAGGTGTGCCCAAGAGACACACATACAGAGAGAAAGAAATCATCTTTGCTGCACTAATTAAGCCCTTAGAGCGGGAGAGAGACCGACCGGGTCTTCTGGGAAATGTCAATAAGCAGCCTCCCTGGCGATGAAAGCATCTCTCAGCACTTTCACCTGGAGGCACCTGCTTCTCTTGGCGAAAGGTGACTTTCAGGCCAGCGTGCAAAAGCAAGCCTCCCCGTTTCGGAGTGAGATCAGAAAGGGATGCTTTTCTTCTTTTGCCGGAGCTGCAGGAGTGAAAAGGCAAGGGCCTGTTTGCAAAAGGCAGAAACAGAGGCCAGGTGTTGGCAGAGCAGGTGGATGCAGCTCTTTTGGCAAAAGGGTTTTGCTTTCTCGCGACCTAGAATCCTAGAGTTGGAAGAGACCTCCTGGGCCATCCAGTCCAACCCCATTCTGCCAAGAAGCAGGACAATTGCATTCAAAGCACCCCTGACAGATGGCCATCCAGCCTCTGTTTAAAAGCTTCCAAAGAAGGAGCCTCCACCACACTCCGGGGGCAGAGAGTTCCACTGCTGAACGGCTCTCACAGTCAGGAAGTTCTTCCTCATGTTCAGATGGAATCTCCTCTCTTGTAGTTTGAAGCCATTGTTCCGTTGCGTCCTAGTCTCCAAGGAAGCAGAAAACAAGCTTGCTGCCTCCTCCTCCCAATGACTTCCTCTGACATATTTATACATGGCTATCATATCTCCTCTCAGCCTTCTCTTCTTCAGGCTAAACATGCCCAGCTCTTTAAGCCGCTCCTCATAGGGCTTGTTCTCCAGACCCTTGATCATTTTAGTCGCCCTCCTCTGGACACATTCCAGCTTGTCAATATCTCTCTTCAATTGTGGTGCCCAGAATTGGACACAGTATTCCAGGTGTGGTCTAACCAAGACGGAATAGAGCATGGGGAGCATGACTTCCCTAGATCTAGACCAGGGGTCCTCAAACTTTTTACACAGAGGGCCAGGTCACAGTCCCCCAAACTGTTGGAGGGCCGGATTATAATTTGAAAAAAACATGAATGAATTCCTATGCACACTGCATATATCTTATTTGTAGTGCAAAAACACTCTAGAACAATACAATAATTGAAATGAAGAACAATTTTAACAAATATAAACTTATTAGTATTTCAATTGGAAGTTTCGGCCTGCTTTTGGCTGATGAGATAAGATTGTTGTTGTTGTTGTTGTTGTGTGCTTTCAAGGCGTTTCAGACTTAAGTTGTCCCTGAGCAAGGGCCAGGTAAGTGACCTTGGAGGGCCGTATCCAGCCCCCGGGCCATAGTTTGAGGGCCCCTGATCTAGACACTAGGTTCCTCTTGATGCAGGACACAATCCCATTGGCCTTTTTTGCTGCCACATCACATTGTTGGCTCATGTTTAACTTGCTGTCCACGAGGACTCCAAGATCTTTTTCCACTACTTTGATGGCCGAAAGCGAGGAGGAGCTGAGAAGCCTTCCAATCACAGTGAAAGAAGAAAGTGCAAAAGCTGGGTTGCAGTGAAACATCGAAAAACCCAAGATTATGGCAACAAGAATGATTGACAACTGGGAAATAGAGGGAGAAAATGTGGAGGCCGTGACAGACTTTGTATTTCTAGGTGCAAAGATGAGTGTAGACGCAGACTGCAGGCAGGAAATCAGGAGACGCTTCCTTCTTGGGAGGAGAGCAATGGCCAATCTCGATCAAAGTGTGAAGAGTAGAGACATCACACTGGTAACGAAGATACGCATAGTCAAAGCAATGGTATTCCTCATCGTAACCTATGTCTGTGAGAGCTGGACCAGAAGGAAGGCTGAGCGAAGGAAGAGAGGCACTTTTGAGCTGTGGTGCTGAAGGAAAGTTCTGAGAGTGCCTTGGACTGCGAGAAGATCCAACCAGTCCATCCTCCAGGAAAGAAAGCCCGGCTGCTCACTGGAGGGAAGGAGACTAGAGGCCAAGATGAAGTCCTTTGGCCACATCATGAGAAGAAAGGAGAGCTTAGAGAAGACGACGATGCTGGGGAAAATGGAAGGAAAAAGGAAGAGGGGCCAACCAAGGGCAAAGTGGGTGGGTGGCATCCTTGAAGTGACTGGATTGACCTTGAAGGATCTGGGGGTGGTGACGGCCGACAGGGAGCTCTGGCGTGGACTGGTCCATGAGGTCACCTAGAGAAGACAATGATGCTGGGGAAAATGGAAGGAAAAAGGAAGAAGGGCCGACCAAGGGCAACATGGATGGATGGCATCCTTGACGTGACTGGATTGACCTTAAAGGGATCTGGGGGTGGTGACGGCCGACAGGGAGCTCTGGCGTGGACTGGTCCTTGAGGTCACCTAGAGAAGACAATGATAC
>NW_026844366.1:353103465-353162141 GCF_025583915.1 Anolis sagrei ordinatus | reverse complement strand
GACAATTTCAACAGAAAGGAGGAAACCATGAAAATGAACAAAATCTGGCTACCAGTATTAAAAAAAACTTTACAATTACAACAGCAAAACAACAGGAAGTAAACAATCAGGCACATCTAATCACCTCTCAACAAAAGATTGCCCCAGGCACTGTCAGGCCATTATATGCTAATCAAGGTGATCAGTTGAAACAATCACACCCAGCTCCAGCAGACAAGAGTCCTTTGTCCCACCCTGGTCATTTTATTTGAGAACACAGAAATGCTGGACCACTCTCACAACCACCATGTCAGACTACACAGAGAAGCCATTGAAATACACAAGCATGTGGGCAATTTCAACAGAAAGGAGGAAACCATGAAAATGAACAAAATCTGGCTATCAGTATTAAAAAACTCTAAAATCACAACAGCACAACAGCTGAAACATTCACACTCAGCTCCAGCAGACAAGAGTCCTTTGTCCCACCCTGGTCATTCCACAGATACATAAACCCTTTTTCCTAGTTCCAACAGACCTCACTACCTCTAAGGATGCTTGCCATAGATGCAGGCGAAACGTCAGGAGAGAATGCCTCTAGACCACGGCCATACAGCCTGAAAAAACCTACAACAACCTGAACTGCTTTAACCCCGAGTGCTAGGGAGACACGAAAGCCCTCCCTCCAAGGACATTGCAGGTTACAATGAGCCACATCCCAGGGTTCCATTCTCTCTCCCTTGGTTTGGAATTTGCATGACCCTGTCCACTGCTTCTCCCTTAACCTTTACCTCCCCTTTTCTATGGCACACAGCAACTGAACATCTGGAAAGAGGGGTTTGGAGAGAGGAGTTGTAGGGACGGAGATGTATAATTCACCTGCAATCTAAGAGCACTCTGACCCCAACAGATGATGGATCTGGAGCATACTTGGCACACAGGCCCAACATTGCCAACTTTGAATACTGGTGGACTTTGGGGGAGATTGATCTCTATTCCGCTTTGGTTAGACCACAGCTGGAATATTGTGTCCAATTCTTGGCACCACAATTGAAGAGAGATATTGACAAGCTAGAATGTGTCAAGAGGAGGGCGACTGAAATGATCAAGGGTCTGGAGAAAAAGCCCTATGAGGAGCGGCTTAAGGAGCTGGGCATGTTTAGCCTGAAGAAGAGAAGGCTGAGAGGGGATATGATAGCCAAGTATAAATGTGTGAGAGGAAGCCACAGGGAGGAGGGAGCAAGCTTGTTTTCTACTTCCTTGAGGACTAGGACTCGGAACAATGGCTTCAAACTACAAGAGAGGAGATTCCATCTGAACATGAGGAAGAACTTCCTGACTGTGAGAGCCGTTCAGCAGTGGAACTCTCTGCCCCGCAATGTGGTGGAGGCTCCTTCTTTGGAAGCTTTTAAACAGAGGCTGGATGGCCATCTGTCAGGGGTGATTTAAATGCAATATTCCTGCTTCTTGGCTACCTGCCTAACCATCAGCACGTCTGAAGTCTTTCCTCTAAACTGAAAAGGCAGGGGAGATTCCAAAATGGAGATCTTTTCCCTGGGAGAAAAGGCGGTCCCTAGACCCAAAAAGATACCTTTCTGAACCAATAGCTGCAAAGGAGGCCTGCAGACTGAGGGGGTGATTTGAATGCAATATTCCTGCTTCTTGGCAGGGGGTTGGACTGGATGGCCCATGAGGTCTCTTCCAACTCTTTGATTCTATGAATGATGGAATTGAACCAAACTTGGCACACAAAACTCCCGTGACCAACAGAAAACACCAGAAGGGTTTGGTGGGCACTGACCTCGAGTTTTGGAGTTGTAGTTCACCTACATCCAGAGAGCAACGATGGATCTTGACCAAAATTGGCACAAATACTCAATATGCACAAATGCGAACACTGGTGGAGTTTGGGGAAATAGACCTTGACATTTGGGAGTTGTAGTTGCTGGGATTTATAGTTGTAGTTGCTGTCATTTATCGTTAACCTACAATCAAAGAGCATTCTGAACCCCACCAATGATAGAATTGGGTCAAACTTCCCACACAGAATTCCCATGACCAATAGAAAATACTGTGTTTTCTGATGGTCTTTGGCGACCCCTCCAACAACCTCTCACAACCCCTCCAGGAGTCCCAACTCCCAGGTTGAGAAACACTGCCCTAAACGGTTCGGGCCCCGCCTATCTCCGCAATTGCATCTCCTTCTATGAACCGGCACGAGCTCCAAAATCTTCCGGGGAGGCCCTCCTCTTGGTCCCACTACCGTCTCAAGCGCGGTTGGTGGGGATGAGAGAGAGGGCCTTCTCAGTAGTGGCCCCCCGTCTCTGGAACGCCCTTCCAAGGGAAACGAGACAGGCGCCATCCCTCCCCTCCTTTCGTAAGAGCTTGAAGACCTGGTGGTTTCAACAAGCCTTTGAAAATGACCAGTTCTAACTCAGCCCCACACATTGTCGAATACGGCCTTATTCTCCCTACTAATTACCCAGATTCTTTCCTCTAATCATCCCTGGAATGAACAGCCACAGACCCGTACCTAATATTATTGTTGCCTGCCATAGCATTGCACTTAATTCCCGGGCCCCCTAGAATTTTTGGGCTTGCACAAATCTTGGCCTGGCCTTTTAAATTTTTAATTGCCTTGAACAGGCAAGATTACTTTTAATATATATGTGTTATGGCGACAATCTTTATGCTTATATGCTTTATGCTTATGCTTTTTGTTTGTTAATCTTATGGTTATGTTGTTTTTACCTTGTATGTTTTTGTGATGTTACCTGGGAACCGCTCTGAGTCCCCTTGGGGAGATTGAGCGGTATATAAATCAAATTTTATTATTTTTATATTATAAGTGTATATTCTGTGTATACGTGTTTTGTGTGTGTATATATGCATATATGTGTGTGTGTATAGTTGTGTATATGTGTATATGCATGTTTGTGTATATTCTGTGTATGTTGTGTGCGTATATATATATGTGTTTGTATATATTCTGCTACCGGGCTGAATTCAAAGTGCTGGCGTTGGCCTTTAAAGCCCTAAACGGTTCCGGCCCAAGCTACCTATCTGACCGCATCTCTGCCTATGAACCCACCAGGACTTTGAGATCTTCCGGGGAGACCCTGCTCTCGATCCCGCCTGCTTCTCAAGCTCGGCTGGCGGGGACGAGAGATAGGGCCTTCTCGGTGGTGGCTCCTCGGCTGTGGAACGCCCTTGGAACAATGGATGACGAATCTGGAACATGTTTTTGATGACGAGACGACAGTGAATGGGTATTGTAGTAACTGTTTATTAATTGTGTAATGTGTTAGGTTGTTAACTGTTTCTATACTGTAGCACTGAATTTTTGCTGTTCAAATTTGTTGTGAACCGCTGTGAGTCGCCTTCGGGCTGAGAACAGCGGTATATAAGTAAGGTAAATAAATAAATAAGTAAATATTCTGTGTATATGTGTCTTGTGTGTATATAATAATAATAGTAGTAGTAATAATAATAATAATAGTAGTAGTAGTAATAATAATAATAATAATAATAATAATCTTTATTTGTACCCCGCTACCATCTCCCCAAGGGATTCGGTGCGGCTTACATGAGGCCAAGCCCAAGATACATCAAACAAACATCAATAAACACAACATCAATAAACAATCAATAAAATACAAATCATATAAATCACATAAACAAAAAAAAGCAATGGTGACATATAACAATTTTAAAATGGCCGGGCCGAATGTAATAGATTAAAATGAAAATATGCTGACATGAACAAGGTAAAATATAACTGGGATAGGATTTTTCAGAGAGAAATGAGGGAACGCAGTCCATCCTAAGTCAGTATTAAAGTGCATTATGAGGGCATATTGCTGAGAGTTCTTCTTATTCTGGGAAGGCACACTGGAACATCCACATTTTCAGGTTCCTCCTAAAGACTGCCAACGTTGGGGCATGTCTGATGTCCCTGGGAAGTGAGTTCCAGAGTCGGGGGGCCACCCCCGAGAAGGCCCTCTCCCTCGTCCCCACCAATCACGCCTGCGAAAAAGGTGGGAGCGTGAGCAGGGCCTCTCCAGATGATCGGAGAGATCGTGTGAGTTCGTACACAGAAATGTGGTCACGCAGGTAGGCGGGTCCCAAACTGTTCAGGGCTTTGTAGGTGAGAACCTGCACCTTGAATTGGGACCGGAAAATAAACGGCAGCCAGTGGAGCTCCTTAAACAGGAAGGTTGACCGCTCTCTGTAAGAAGCACCAGTTAGTAACCTGGCTGCTGCCCGTTGTACCAATTGAAATTTCCGGGCCGTTTTCAAGGGCAGCCCCACGTAGAGTGCATTACAGTAGTCCAATCTGGAGTGCATTACAGTAATCCAATCCAATATAGGTATATGTGTGTGTATATATTTGTGTATATATATGTGTTTGTGTATATTCTGTGTATATGTTTTGTGCGTATATATGCGTATATGTGTGTATATATTTGTGTATATGTGTATATATGTGTGTTTGTGTATATATGTGGTTTTGCGCATGTGTTGTAATGTATTTATTTATTTATTTTGGCTTTTCAAGTCTCTTCTGCTGTCTTTTTCAGTGTTTTTATGAGTGATGGTCACTCATTGGCCTGATAGGTGTATTGTGTCCAAATTTGGTGTCAATTCGCCCAGTGGTTTGAGTTATGTTAATCCCACAAACGAACATTACATTTTTATTTATATAGATACTAGCCATCCCCTGCCATGCGTTGCTGTGACGCAGTCTGTTGTTCTGGAAAATAAGTAATGAGAAAGTGTTGGTTTCTAATATATGTAATTTCTTTATGCTTGTGGGTAAACAGTATTTCTTGCTGTTTGTCAATGTTGATGTGGAGATCGTCTGGTTTGCCCACCCTGGAACATGCAACATATCATTGTCCATCTTTAAGGGTCCCTTTCAAATCCATGATAGTATATCTCTCTGTGTATGAATCATATTTATTAGGCCTGTGCGGTTTCGTTCGTTAATTCGTTAATTCGTTATTAATTCGTTATTTTTGGCATTTGGTGGGGACGAGAGATAGGGCCTTCTCGGTGGTAGCTCCTCGCCGCCTGCTTCTCAAGCTCGGCTGGTGGGGACGAGAGATAGGGCCTTCTCGGTGGTGGCTCCTCGGCTGTGGAACGCCCTTCCTACGGACATTAGACTAGCACCATCTCTAATGGTATTCCGCAAAAAGGTGAAGACCTGGATGTTTGTGCAGGCGTTTGAGTAATTTAGTGCAATCTGGTAATGGAACATAGGAATGGAACAAGGGACGACGAACCTGGACTACGCTTGGATGATGAGAAGATTCCTATAGAAATCCTCCCTATAGAAGTACGATCAGCCTCTTCGCTGATGGTGTTTCGGAAGAGACTGAAAACATGGATGTTTAAACAAGCATTCGGTTAATCTGTCGCAACGGACTTTGATGACCAAAGGACTGGTAATCACGGACGACGAATTTTGGATTGTGATTTTAACTACGAGATGCTTGGGAATATTATTGGTGGCCCAATAATTTGTATTGAATGTGTTTTTATGTTTTTAAATTGAATACTGTTTTTAATTGTTGTAAACCGCAATGAGTCGCCGACTTAGGCTGAGATATTAGCGGTATACAAGTGTATAAATAAATAAATAAATAAATATAAGATTGGGTACGGTTGTTTTTCGTAATAATTGTGCATTGTAACTGCTTATTGGTAATTTATGGATAATGTGTTAAGTCAATTGTTATATGTTGCATGGAACCACTGCTGTTTCTACTGTTTTTACTGTTTGTGAACCGCTGTGAGTCGCCTTCGGGCTTGAGATACAGCGGTATAGAAGCAAAGTAAATAAATAAATAATAATAAGATGCTGGAGCAGGTGAAGAGGCGGGCGCTAGGACCGCACCGCACCCTTTTGGCGGGCGGCGGCGGCGGCGACGGCGCTGCTGTTGCTGCTGCTGCTCTCGTCCTCCCCCTAGCGGCCGCCCGCCTTCCTGCCGTGTCCCGAGCGGTGCCGAGTGTTTCCGAAGCCTTCCGATCTGGCTGTCGGCTGGTTGCTTGCTTGCTGGCTTGGTGCAGCAGTGGCCGAGGCGGCGGGCGGGCGGGCGAGGCCGGGGCGACCCTTCCTCTCCCATTCCCGTTGCCATTCCTCCTCCTCCTGGTTCTGCTTCCCGGGCAGGAGAGGCGAGGAGGCAAGGCAAGCAAGGAAGGCAGCAGCAAAGGGCAGAGGCAGGCGAGGCCAAGCAGGAGAGGAGGAGGAAGGAGGGAGAGGAAGGAAGGGAGGAGGAAGGAGGAAGGAGGAAGAAGGAAGGAAGAGGAGGGGGAGAGACCCCCCCCTCCTGGATCACCACCACCACCACCACCACCAGGTAAATCAATACCTTGCAAGCCTCTGTTGCCATTTGCATTGGGGTGGGTGGCTGGGAAAGGCAGCAAGAAGGTGGGCTTCTGCAAAATGCAAAATGCCAAAAGCCTTGCATGGCATTGCATTGCATTGCATTGAATGGCATGGCAGGGAAATGCAGCAGCCTTCACCCACCCCTCTCTATCTAGGGTATGGCAGCTCAACCCCCCCCCCCACACACACACACTCCCTTTGCACTCCCTCCCTCCCCACACACAAACACACACACCTCCCTTTGCACTCCTCCCTCTCCCTCTAGCCCCCCCCTAGACTTCAAGTGCAAAGGGTGGAGGAGGGGGATTGCAAGAGCACCTTCCCAATAAGCATGAATTAGTATCTATATTATACAATATTTTGCTGTTATTCACATCCCCCCCACCACCCTCCCTGTCCTTGGGTATGGCAGCTCCAAAACCACCCCCCCCCCACACATCAACAACAAGGCGCCCATCCCTCTCCCTCTCCTTTCTCCTTCTCCCTCCCTCCCCCCCCTCCCCCCCCCCCCCCCCCCCCCCCCCCCCTCCCCACCCCAGATTCAAGTTCAAAGGGGGAGGAGGGGGATGCAAGAGCCCCTCCCCAATGCCCTGAATATAGCTATTTAATTTTTATTATTTATTTACCCCCCCCCCCCTCCCTGTCTTGGGTATGGCAGCTCAACCCCCCCCCCCCCCCCCCCACACACACACACTCCCTTTGCATTCCCTCCCCCCCCCCCCCTAGATTTCAAGTTCAAAGGGGAGGGAGGGGGATTGCAAGAGCCCCCTCCCCAATTGCCCCGAATTAGTATTATTATTCCCCCCCCCACCCCTCCCTGTCTTGGGTATGGCAGCTTCACCCCCCCCCCCACACACACACCCCTTGCATTCCCCCCCCCCCCCCCCCCCCCAGATTTCAAGTTCAAAGGGGAGGGAGGGGGATTGCAAGAGCCCCCTCCCCAATTGCCCTGAATTAGTATTATTATTCTCACATATTATTTTTTATTATATTTTTTATTTATTGTTATGTTTATTATTATTATTTATTATTCCCCCCCCCCCCCCCCCCTGTCGGCGCTGGCAGCTCACCCCCCCCCCCCACACACACACACTCCTTTTGCATTGCCTCCCTCTTTCCCCCCCCTAGATTTGGGACAAAACTTACCATAATGGCAAAACCCTTTGCCTTCACGTAGTAGTAGTATTGGAATTAGTATTATTATTATTCCCCCCACCCCCCCCCCCCCCCCCCCACCCCCACACACACTTCTTTTAACATCCCTCTTCCCCCCCCCCCCCCCCCCAGATTTCAAGTTCAAAGGGGAGGGAGGGGGCTTGCAAGAGCCCCCTCCCCAATTGCCCCGAATTAGTATTATTATACCCCCCCCCACCCCTCCCTGTCTTGGGTATGGCAGCTCAATCCCCCCCCCCCTCCCTGTCTTGGGTATGGCAGCTCAATCCCCCCCCCCCACACACACACACACTCCCTTTGCACTCCCTCCCTCTCTCCCCCCCCCCCCAGATTTCAAGTTCAAAGGGGAGGGAGGGGGATTGCAAGAGCCCCCTCCCCAATTGCCCTGAATTAGTATTATTATTCCCCCCCCCACCCCTCCCTGTCTTGGGTATGGCAGCTCACCCCCCCACACACACACACTCCCTTTGCATCCCCCCCCCTCTCCCCCCCCCCCCAGATTTCAAGTTCAAAGGGGAGGGGGGATTGCAAGAGCCCCCTCCCCAATTTCCCCAATTAGTATTATTATTCCCCCCCCCACCCCTCCCTGTCTTGGGTATGGCAGCTCAATCCCCCCCCACACACACACACTCCCTTTGCATTGCCTCCCTCCCTTTCCCCCCCCCCTAGATTTCAAGTTCAAAGGGGAGGGAGGGGGATTGCAAGAGCCCCCTCCCCAATTGCCCCGAATTATTATTATTCTCCCCCCCCCCTTGATAAGGATTAGGGGTCCTGCAATCCTCCTGCAACCCCCCTCCATTTAGAACTATTTTTTATTACAGGGAGGGGGGTTATTTTGCAAGCTCCTAGAAAATAATATTTTGCAAGCTCCTTCTCTATGCATCCAAGGATTTGCAAAATGTATTTTTTTTTAATTGGGGGGGGGGAATAGGGAGTTGGGTTCAGGTGAGTAATTCCTGCCCCCCCCCCTTAGGAAATAATATTTTGCAAGATCCTTCTCTATGCACCCATAAATGCACCCTAGAATTTGCAATATATATTTTTTAATTTGGGGGGGGGTTGGCTTTTTATGAGTTCTCCCCCCCCCCCAGAAAATAATACTTTGCAAGATCCTTCTCTATGCACCCATAAATGCACCCTAGAATTTGCAAAATATATATTTTAATTGGGGGGGAGGTTGGCTTCAGGTGAGATCCCCCCCCAGAAAATAATATTTTGCAAGATCCTTCTCCATGCACCCATATATGCATCCTAGAATTTGCAAAATTTGCAAAATTTGGAATTTGCAAAATTTTAATGGGGGGGGGGGAGTTGGGTTCAGGAGGGTTAATTCCTCCTCCCCCCCCCCAAGAAAATAATATTTTGCAAGCTTCTCTATTCATCCATCCTGCAACCTAGGATTTGCAATATATATATTTTTAATTGGGGGGGGGGGAGTTGGCTTAAGGTGAGTCAAAAGGTGACCCCCTCCTCAATCCCCCCCCCTAGAAAATAATATTTTGCAAGATCCTTCTCTATGCACCCATAAATCATCCTAGGATTTGCAGTTTTTTTATTGGGGGGGGGGGGGCTTCAGGTGAGTTGAGAGGTGACTCCCTCCTCCATGTACTTAAATTTTGCAAGTTCCTTCTCTATGCATCCATCCTGCAACCCCCCTCCCCTTTGAACTATTTTGAATACAGGATGGGGGGGCACCTTGGCATCATAACCTCCCCCCACTTAGAAAATAATATTTTGCAAGCTTCTCTATTCATCCATCCTGCAACCCCCCCCCCTCTTCTTTGAACTATTTTTAATACAGGGTGGGGGGGCATCTTGGCATCATAATCTCCCCCCACTTAGAAAATAATATTTTGCAAGCTCCTTCTCTATGCATCCATGCTAGAACCCCCTCTCTTCTGATACAGAGTGGGGGGGGGCATCTTGGCATCATAATCTTCTCCCCCCCCATCTAGAAAAAGGGAAGGGGGGTTATTTTGCAAGCTCCTAGAAAATAATATTTTGCAAGCTTTGTGTATGCAAAATAATACTTTGCAAGCTCCTTCTCTATGCATCCATGCTAGAACCCCCCTCTTCTGATACAGAGTGGGGGGGGGCATCTTGGCATCATAATCTTCTCCCCCCCTTCTAGAAAAAGGGAAGGGGGGTTATTTTGCAAGCTCCTAGAAAATAATATTTTGCAAGCTTCTTCTCTGTGTATGCATCCATACATGCATCTATCCCTCCAAGGATTTGCAAAATGTATTTTTTTAATTGGAGGGGGGGGGTTAGTAATCTTCTCCCCCCCCATCTAGAAAAAGGGAAAGTGGGTTATCTTGCAAGTTCCTAGAAAATAATATTTTGCAAGCTTTGTGTATGCATCCATGCATGCATCTATCCCTCCAAGGATTTGCAAAATGTATTTTTTTAATTGGGGGGGGGGTTAGTAATCTTCTCCCCCCCCATCTAGAAAAAGGGAAAGTGGGTTATCTTGCAAGTTCCTAGAAAATAATATTTTGCAAGCTTTGTGTATGCATCCATGCATGCATCTATCCCTCCAAGGATTTGCAAAATGTATTTTTTTAATTGGGGGGGGGGGTGGGTGGTTGGGTTCAGGTGAGTTGAGAGGTGACTCCCTCCTCCATGTTTCCCCCCCCCTCCTCCTCCCATTTTGTAGTCTTCCTGCAACGAAGCAAGCGAGGCTTGGCTTGCTTTTATTTATTTTGCAAAGGAAGGAAATGGGTGAATGGGGGAAGGGGGGGGGGAGAGAGGAAGCCATGGCAAACATGGCAGCCTGGCATGACCTAAAGGGCGGGCCAAACCGGGGGGGGGGGGGGAAGAGAAGGGAATGCTATTCTGCAAATTGCCTTTCACTCCCTTCCTTTTCCTCCTTTTGCAGCTTTGCAAAATAACCCCCCTTATTTAAAGGAAAAGGGGATGTATTTCCCCCTCCCCACCCCCCCTCCCTATTGGCAAAGCCTGGGGAGAGCTTTGGCTAGTGTCCCCCCTCCCTCCCTTTTGCGCAGGCGCAAGAACACACCTGTAGCATGAAGGGAGGGGTGGGGGGAGGACTGGTGCAAAGCCTGGTTTTGCAAAAAATCCCTTTTTTTTTTTTTTGCAAAACCCAGGATGTTTTTGCAAACACTGGGAAGGTGCAAAAATGCCCTTGTTTATCAATAATCCATATTCTACCCCTCCCTTCTTCTTCTCCCAATTTGGGGGGGGGGGGTTCTCTCTGTCTCTGTAGGTTGTCCTTGAAGGCAGGCGAAGGGCAAACTGGGAAGGAGTGGGTGCAATTTGGAAAGGAAATGAAAGCAAAGGAGGGGGGGTATTGGAAAGGAGCCCCTCCCTTTGCAAGGCTGAGCTGGAGGGGCTGTAGAGAGAAGGGGGAATAATTGGGGGGGGGGTCTCCTTTCCTTCCTTTTCCTCCCAGCCTTAGTTCTCCCCCAGCCCTGCCAGCTCTCTCTCTTTCCCTCTTTCTCTCCACCCCCCCCCCCCCCATTTGCCTCAATTGCGTGCTTCCTCCTCCATCCCCAGGACTGGCACCATGCCAGGCTGCAGGCTCCACCCCCTCCTCTGACGTCACAACCTCCTCCTCCCCTCTCATCCCTGTGGATGTCAATGGGGAGGGAGGGAGGGGGGGGGGCAGAGCAGAAAGGGACTGCTGGACTGCTGGCTGGCTGGCTTGCAGAATGAGGCAATGCAAAGGGTGGGCTTCTTCTCCAGGCAAAGGAAGGGAAAGAGCGCCAGGTCTCCCACTCACTGTGTTGTCGAAGGGTTTCACGGCCGGAATCACTGGGTTGTTGTAGGTTTTTTCGGGCTATATGGCCATGGTCTAGAGGCATTCTCTCCTGACGTTTTGCCTGCATCTATGTGAATGTCTCAACTGACCACCTTGATTAGCATATAATGGCCTGGCGGTGCCTGGAGCAAACTTTTGTTGAGAGGTGATTAGATATCGGGTTGTTGTAGGTTTTCCGGGCTATATGGTCATGTTCTACAAGCATTGTCTCCTGACGTTTCGCCTGCATCTGTGGCAAGCATCCTCAGAGGTTGTGAGGTCTGTTGGAACTAGGAAAAGGGTTTATATATCTGTGGAATGACCAGGGTGGGACAAAGAACCCTTGTCTGTTGGAGCTAGGTGTGAATGTTTCAACTGACCACCTTGATTAGCATTTGATGGCCTGGCAGTGCCTGGGGCAATCTTTTGTTGAGAGGTGATTAGATGTCCATGGTTTCCGTTTTTTCGGGTTATATGGCCATGTTCTAGAGGCATTCTCTCCTGACATTTCGCCTGCATCTATGGCAAGCATCCTCAGAGGTTGTGAGGTCTGTTGGAAACTAGGAAAATGGTTTATATATCTGTGGAATGACCAGGGTGGGACAAAGAACCCTTGTCTGTTGGAGCTAGGTGTGAATGTTTCAATTGACCCCCTTGATTAGCACTGGATGGCCTGGCAGTGCCTGGAGCAAACTTTTGTTGAGAAGTGATTAGATGTTGGGTTGTTGTAGGTTTTCCGGGCTATATGGTCATGTTCTACAAGCATTCTCTCCTGACGTTTCGCCTGCATCTATGGCAAGCATCCTCAGAGGTTGTGAGGTCTGTTGGAACTAGGAAAAAGGGTTTATATATCTGTGGAATGACCAGGGTGGGACAAAGGACTCTTGTCTGCTGGAGATAGGTGTGAATGTTTCAACTGACCACCTTGATTAGCATTTGATGGCCTGGCAGTGCCTGGAGCAAACTGCTGGAGCTAGGTGTGAATGTTTCAATTGACCCCCTTGATTAGCACTGGATGGCCTGGCAGTGCCTGGAGCAAACTTTTGTTGAGAGTGATTAGATGTTGGGTTGTTGTAGGTTTTCCGGGCTATATGGTCATGTTCTACAAGCATTGTCTCCTGACGTTTCGCCTGCATCTGTGGCAAGCATCCTCAGAGGTTGTGAGGTCTGTTGGAACTAGGAAAAAGGGTTTATATCTCTGTGGAATGACCAGGGTGGGACAAAGGGCTCTTGTCTGCTGGAGCTAGGGGTGAATGTTTCAATTGACCACCTTGATTAGCATTGGATGGCCTGGCAGTGCCTGGAGCAAACTGCTGGAGCTAGGTGTGAATGTTTCAATTGACCACCTTGATTAGCATATAATAGCCTGACAGTGCCTGGAGCAAACTTTTGTTGAGAGGTGATTAGATGTCGGGTTGTTATAGGTTTTCCGGGCTATATGGCCATGGTCTAGAGGCATTCTCTCCTGATGTTTTGCCTGCATCTATGTGAATGTCTCAACTGACCACCTTGATTAGCATATAATGGCCTGGCGGTGCCTGGAGCAAACTTTTGTTGAGAGGTGATTAGATATCGGGTTGTTGTAGGTTTTCCGGGCTATATGGTCATGTTCTACAAGCATTCTCCTGACATTTCGCCTGCATCTGTGGCAAGCATCCTCAGAGGTAGTGAGGTCTGTTGGAACTAGGAAAAAGGGTTTATATATCTGTGGAATGACCAGGGCGGGACAAAGGACTCTTGTCTGCTGGAGCTAAGTGTGAATGTTTCAACTGACCACCTTGATTAGCATTGGATGGCCTGGCAGTGCCTGGAGCAAACTTTTGTTGAAGGTGTGAATGTTTCAATTGACCACCTTGATTAGCATATAATAGCCTGACAGTGCCTGGAGCAAACTTTTGTTGAGAGGTGATTAGATGTCGGGTTGTTATAGGTTTTCCGGGCTATATGGCCATGGTCTAGATCAAGGGTCCTCAAACTAAGCACGGGGACTGGATGCAGCCCTCCAAGGTTATTTACCCGGCCCTCGCTCAGGGTCAGCCTAAGTCTGAAATGACTTGAAAGAACACAACAGTAACAACAATCCTATCTCATCAGCCAAAAGCAGGCCCACACTTCCCACTGAAATACAATAATTTTATATTTGTTAAATTGTTCTTCATTTTAATTATTGCATTGTTTTTAAGTGTTTTTGCACTACAAATAATATATGTGCAGTGTGCATAGGAATTAATTCATGTTTTTTTCAAATTATAATCCGGCCCTCCAACAGTTTTAGGGACTATGACCTTGCCCTCTGTTTTAAAAGTTTGAGGACCCCTGGTCTAGAGGCATTCTCTCCTGACGATTCGCCTGCATCTATGGTAAGCATCCTCAGAGGTTGTGAAGTCTGTTGCAACTAGAAAAAAGGGTTTATATATCTGTGGAATGACCAGGGTGGGACAAAGGACTCTTGTCTGCAGGAGCTAGGTGGGAATGTTTCAACTGACCACCTTGATTAGCATTTGATGGCCTGGCAGTGCCTGGAGCAAACCTTTGTTGAGAGGTGATTAGATGTCGGGTTGTTGTAGGTTTTCCAGGCTATATGGCCATGGTCTAGAGGCATTCTCTCCTGACATTTCGCCTGCATCTATGGCAAGCATCCTCAGAGGTAGTGAGGTCTGTTGGAACTAGGAAAATGGGTTTATATATCTGTGGAATGACCAGGGTGGGACAAAGGACTCTTGTCTGCTGGAGCTAGGTGTGAATGTTTCAACTGACCACCTTGATTAGCATTTGATGGCCTGGCAGTGCCTGGAGCAATCTTTTGTTGAGAGGTGATTAGATGTCCTTGTTGTAGGTTTTTTCAGGCTATATGGCCATGGTCTAGAGGCATTCTCTCCTGACGTTTCGCCTGCATCTATGGCAAGCATCCTCAGAGGTAGTGAGGTCTGTTGGAACTAGGAAAATGGGTTTATATATCTGTGGAATGACCAGAGGTGGGACAAAGGACTCTTGTCTGCTGGAGCTAGGGGTGAATGTTTCAACTGACCCCCTTGATTAGCATTTGATGGCCTGGCAGTGCCTGGAGCAAACCTTTGTTGAGAGGTGATTAGATGTCGGGTTGTTGTAGGTTTTCCAGGCTATATGGCCATGGTCTAGAGGCATTCTCTCCTGACATTTCGCCTGCATCTATGGCAAGCATCCTCAGAGGTAGTGAGGTCTGTTGGAACTAGGAAAATGGGTTTATATATCTGTGAAATGACCAGAGTGGGACAAAGGACTCTTGTCTGCTGGAGCTAGGGGTGAATGTTTCAACTGACCCCCTTGATTAGCATATGATGGCCTGGCAGTGCCTGTAGCAAACTTTTGTTGAGAGGTGATTAGATGTCGGGTTGTTTTGTTGTAGGTTTTTTCGGGCTATATGGCCATGTTTTAGAGGCATTTTCTCCTGACGTTTCGCCTGCATCTATGGCAAGCATCCTCAGAGGTAGTGAGGTCTGTTGGAAGTAGGAAAATGGGTTTATATATCTGTGGAATGACCAGGGTGGGACAAAGGACTTTTGTCTGATGGAGCTAGGTGTGAATGTTTCAACTGACCACCTTGATTAGCATTTGATGGCTTGGGAGTGCCTGAGGGAATCATTTTTTGAGAGGTGATTAGATGTCCTTGTTGTTTCCTCTCTGTTGTTGTGCTGTTGTAATTTTTTTTTAATACTGGTAGCCAGATTTTGTTTATTTTCATGGTTTCTTCCTTTCTGTTGGAATTGTCCACCTGCTTCTTGTGGATGTCAATGGCTTCTCTGTGTAGCCTGACATGGTGGTTGTTGGTGTGGTCCAGCATTTCTGTGTTCTCAAATAATATGCTGTGTCCAGGTTGGTTCCTCAGGTGCTCTGCTATGGCTGACTTCTCTGGTTGAACCAACATGGACACAGCATTTTATTTGAGAGTCTGTCTGCGTGATCTTCTTGCAGCAACTGAGAATTATTATTATTATTATTACTACTACTATTATACTAGCCATCCCCTGCCACGCGTTGCTGTGCCCAGTCTGTGTACTGTATTTGTGTTTTGTGTATATGGGTTGTTGTTGTAGGTTTTTTGGGCTATATGGCCATGTTCTATAACAGTGTTTCTCAACCTGGGGGTCGGGACCCCTGGGAGGGTCGTGAGGGGGTGTCAGAGGGGTCACCAAAGACCATCCGAAAACACAGTATTTTCTGTTGGTCATGGGGCTTCTGTGTGGGAAGTTTGACCCAGTTCTATCATTGGTGGGGCTCAGAATGCTCTTTGGTTATAGGTGAACTATAAATCCCAGTAACAACTCCCAAATGTCAAGGTTTATTTTCCCAAAGTCCCCCAGTGTTGGGCAGACTGAGTATTCATGCCAAGTTTAGTCCAGATCCATCATTGTTTGAGTCCACAGTGCTCTCTGGATGTAGGTGAACTGCAACTCCCAAACTCAAGGTCAATGCCCACCAAAACCTTCTAGTGTTTTCTGTTGGTCATGGGAGAACTGTGTGCCAAGTTTGGTTCAATTCCATCATTGGTGGAGTTCAGAATGCTCTTTGATTGTAGGTGAACCATAAATCCCAGCAACTACAACTCCCAAACGGCAAAATAAATCCTCCCCCAACCCCACTAGTATTCACATTTGGGCGTATCGAGTATTTGTATCAAATTTGGTCCAGTGAAGGAAAATACATCCTGCATATCACATATTTACATCATAACAGTAGCAAAGTTGCAGTTATGAAGTAACAACAACAATAATTTTATGGTTGGGGGTCACCACAACACGAGGAACTGTATTAAGGGGTCGTGACATTAAGAAGGTTGAGAACCACTGTTCTAGAAGCATTCTCTCCTGACATTTCGCCTGCATCTATGGCAAGCATCCTCAGAGGTTGTGAGGATGCTTGCCATAGGTGCAGGTGTTAACTTCAGGAGAGAATGCCTCTATACATAGCCATATAGCCCGAAAAAACCTACAACAACCCAGTGATTCCAGCCATGAAAGCTTTCGACAATAGGGTTGTTGTAGGCTTTTTCAACCTCACAACCTCTGAGGATGCTTGCCGTAGATGTAGGCGAAACATCAGGAGAGAATGCTTTTAGAACATGGCCATATAGCCCGAAAAACCTACAACAACCCAGTGATTCCAAGCCATGAAAGCTTTGGACAATACCTTTGACAATACTATGTGTGTATATATTTGTGTATATGTGTACATATGTGTTTTTGCATAAATATGTGTGGTATTGTCGAAGGCTTTCATGGCCAGAATCACTGGGTTGTTGTAGGTTTTTTTGGGCTATATGGCCATGTTCTAGAAGCATTCTCCCCTGAAGTTACACCTGCATCTATGGCAAGCATCCTCTGAGGATGCTTGCCATAGATGCAGGCGAAATGTCAGGAGAAAATGCCTTTAGAACATGGCCATATATCCCGAAAAAACCTACAACAACCCAGTGATTCCGGCCATGAAAGCCTTCAACAATCTCGACAAACTTTAGTTGTAGTTAGGATGGAGATACATTATGTGAGTAGCCTTGAACACATATAAATAATGTGTTGTCGAAGGCTTTTATGGCCGGAATCATTGGGTTGTTGTAGGTTTTTTCGGGCTAGATGGCCATGTTCTAGAAGCATTCTCCCTGACGTCACCTTCGTATCAAGACTGCCTCTGAGGATGCTTGCCATAGATGCAGGCAAAAATCAGGAGAGAATGCTTCTAGAACATGGCCATATAGCCCGAAAAAACCTACAACAACCCAGTGATTCCAAGCCATGAAAGCTTTCGACAATACCTTTGACAATACTATGTGTGTATATATTTGTGTATATGTGTACATATGTGTTTTTGCATAAATATGTGTGGTATTGTCGAAGGCTTTCATGGCCAGAATCACTGGGTTGTTGAAGGTTTTTTCGGGCTATATGGCCATGTTCTAGAAGCATTCTCCCCTGAAGTTACACCTGCAAGTATGGCAAGCACTGCCTCTGAGGATGCTTGCCATAGATGCAGGCGAAACGTCTGGAGAGAATGCTTCTAGACCATGGCCATATAGCCCGAAAAAACCTACAACAACCCAATTTGCACATGCGTTCGTGTTTTTATTTTATTTTATTTTGGGGCTTTTAACGTCACTTCTACTGTGTTTTTCAGTGTTTTTATGAGTGATAGTCACTTGTTGACCTGATAGGTGTCTTGTGTCCAAATTTGATGGCAATTCATCCAGTGGTTTTTGAGTTATGCTAATCCCACAAACTAGCATTACGGTACATTTTTAATTATATAGAGTACTAGCTGTCCCCTGCCAGGCGTTGCTGTGGCCCAGTCTGTTGATCTGGAAAATAAAGTAATGAGAAAGTGTTGGTTTCTAATATATGTAATTTCTTTCTCCTTGTGGGTAAACACTATTTCTTGTTGTTGCTTTATCAGTGTTGATGTGGAGAGTGTCTGGTTTGCCCACCCTGGAACATGCAACATATCATTGTCCTTCTTTAAGGGCCCCTTTCAAATCTAGGGTACTATATCTCTCTCTGTGTGAATAATATCTATCCATATCTATGACTGGATGGCTCTTTGTCGGGAGAGTTTTGATTATGTTTTCTTGTCTCGGTAAAGGGAGTTGGACTGGATGGTCTTAAGTATTTTCTGTTGGTTATGGGGGTTCTGGATGAGAAGTTTGGCCCAATTCTGTTTCATAATGCTCTTTGATTATAGGTGAACTATAAATCCCAGCAACGACAACTCTGAGGTGTCTATTTTCCCCAAACCCCATCTGTGTTTGTATTCTGTGTGCCAAGTTTGGTTCAATTCCATCATTGGTGGAGTTCAGAATGCTCTTTGATTGTAGGTGAATTATAAATCCCAGCAACTACAACTCCCAAATGACAAAATCAATTCTTTTTCAGTGATGGTCACTCCTTGGGTTGAACATTAGGAAGAACTTCCTGACTGTGAGAGCTGTTCAGCAGTGGAACTCTCTGCCCCGGAGTGTGGTTGAGGCTCCTTCTTTGGAAGCTTTTAAGCAGAGGCTGGATGGCCATCTGTCAGGGGTGATTTGAATGCAATATTCCTGCTTCTTGGCAGAATGGGGTTGGACTGGATGGCCCATGAGGTCTCTTCAACTCTTTGATTCTATGATGCTATGATTCTATGATTGGGGTGACACCTTCTGCTGTGTCAATTCGTCCAGTGGTTTCTATTAATCCCACAAACGGACATTACATTTTTATTTATATTGTCTAGAAATTATGTTTTGATTTTCACATGTATATACAGCAGTGTTTCTCAGCCTGGGGGTCGGGGCCCTGGGGGGTCTCGAGGGGGGTGTCAGAGGGGGTTGCCAAAGACCATCAGAAAATACAATATTTTGTGCTACTCATGTGGGTTCTGTATGGGAAGTTTGGCCCAATTCTATCGCTGGTGGGGTTCAGAATGCTCTCTGATTGTGGGTGAACTATCAATCCCAGCAACTACAACCCTCAAATGTCAAGGTCTATTTCCCCCCAAACTCCACCAGTGTTCCTAGTTGGGCATATGGAATATTCGTGCCAAGTTTGGTCCAAATCCATCATTGTTTGAGTCCATAGTTCTCGCTGGATGTTGGTGAACTACAACTCCAAAACTCAAGGTCAATACCCACCAAACCCTTCCAGTATTTTCTGTTGGTCATGGGAGTTCTGTGTGGGAAGTTCGGCCCAATTCTATCTCTGGTGGAATTCAAAATGCTCTCTGATTGTGGGTGAACTATAAATCCCAGCAACTACGACCCTCAAATGTCAAGGTCTGTTTTTCCCAAACTCCACCAGTGTTCACATTTGGACATATGGAGTATTTGTGCCAAGTTTGGTCCAGATCCAATATTGTTTGAGTCCACAGTGCTCTCTGGATGTAGGTGAACTACAACTCCCAAACTCAAGGTCAATGCCCATCAAACCCTTCCAGTATTTTCTGTTGGTCATGGGAGTTCTGTGTGGGAAGTTTGGCCTAATTCTATCGCTGGTGGCATATTCATGCCAAATTTGGTCCAGATCCATCCTTGTTTGATTCCACAGTGATCTCTGGAGGTAGGTGAACTACAACTCCGAAACTCAAGGTCTGCACCCACCAAACCCTTCCAATATTTTTTTGTTGGTCATGGGAAATCTGTGTGCCAAGTTTGGTTCAATTCCATCATTGGTAGAGCTTAGAATGCTCTCTGATTGTGGGTGAACTATAAATCCCAGAAACTACGACCCCCAAATGGCAAGGTCTATTTTCTCCCAAATTCCACCAGTCTTCAAATTCAGTCAAATGGGATATTTATGTCAAATATAATCCAGTGAATGAAGATCTATCCTGCATATCAGATATTTACATTGCGATTCACAACAGTAGCAAAATAACAGTTGTGAAGTGACAATGAAAATGGGTTGTTTTAGGTTTTTTCGGGCTATACTCCTGACTCTGAGAGCCGTTCAGCAGTGGAACTCTCTGCCCCGGAGTGTGGTGGAGGCTCCTTCTTTGGAAGCTTTTAAACAGAGGCTGGATGGCCATCTGTCAGGGGTGATTTGAAAGCAATATTCCTGCTTCTTGGCAGAATGGGGTTGGACTGGATGATGGCCCAGGAGGTCTCTTCCATCTCTTTGATTCTATGATTCTTGCTTTCAAATTGCTTGGGTAAATAATGAGCTAGGCTGACAGTTGGCAGTGCATGCCAACCCGAGGCTTTGAACTTGCAACTTTTTGTTTGCTAGATCTTATAATTGCTGATGGTTTACCAGCTCTGCTAAACCTCCGGCCCTCTGTCGGGAGGGCTTGAGTTGTTCCTTCCAAGTCCTCAGCTGAAGCAGAGGAGGGGGGAAAGGGAAGGGTCCTGAGGCTGTTAGGAAGCCCAAAACACCTGGAGGGTGTATATATCTGTGGAATGACCAGGGTGGGACAAAGGACTCTTGTCTGCAGGAGCTAGGTGGGAATGTTTCAACTGACCACCTTGATTAGCATTTGATGGCCTGGCAGTGCCTGGAGCAAACCTTTGTTGAGAGGTGATTAGATGTCGGGTTGTTGTAGGTTTTCCAGGCTATATGGCCATGGTCTAGAGGCATTCTCTCCTGACATTTCGCCTGCATCTATGGCAAGCATCCTCAGAGGTAGTGAGGTCTGTTGGAACTAGGAAAAAGGGTTTATATATCTGTGGAATGACCAGGGTGGGGCAAAGGACTCTTGTCTGCTGGAGCTAGGTGTGAATGTTTCAACTGACCACCTTGATTAGCATATAATGGCCTGACAGTGCCTGTAGCAAACTTTTGTTGAGAGGTGATTAGATGTCGGGTTGTTGTTTTTCTGGGCTGTATGGCCATGGTCTAGAAGCATTTTCTCCTGATGTTTCGCCTGCATCTATGGCAAGAGGTACTGAGATCTGTTGGAACTAGGAAAAGGGGTTTCTATATCTGTGGAATGACCAGGGTGGGACGAAGGACTTTTGTCTGCTGGAGCTAGGTGTGAATGTTTCAACTGACCACCTTGATTAGCTTGACAGTGCCTAGAGCAAACTTTTGTTGAGAGGTGATTAGATGTCCCTGCCTATTATACATGGCTCATATCCCCTCTCAGCCTTCTCTTCTTCAGGCTAAACATGCCCAGCTCGTTAAGCCCTCCTCATAGGGCTTGTTCTCCAGACCTTTTATCATTTTAGTCGCTCTCCTCTGGACACATTCCAGCTTGTCAATATCTCTCTTGAATTGTGGTGCCCAGAATTGGACACAATATTCCAGATGTGGTCTAACCAAAACAGAATAGAGGGGTAGCATTACTTCCCTAGATTGTCTAGTTTGTATTATGGTGGGGTTCTTACGATGCAGTGACCTCTTGGCCCAGTATCCCCAGAAAATGCCACTAGATGCCCAGCTGCAAAAAATGTGCATTATCCAAAATGTTTTCCTCTAACCCAGGCATGGGCAAATGTCAGCCCTTCAAGTATTTTGGACTCCAATTCCCATAATTCCTAACAGCTGGGAAGAGGGCCCAAGTTTGCTCGTGCCTGTGATACACTCATGCAGTGCACGCAGAGGACGAGGTTGATTTGTGGATGGTTGGCTTTGAAAGGCCCCGACAATTGGGGGATGGGGCTGGGGGCTTTTGTGGTCCTGGGATTTGTCAGTGCCAGCTGAGTTTGGTCTGCGGAATAACCCCTCGCATGCTGGGTCATCTGGAAACACCCTGGCGGGGGGCTCTTTCTTCTCCCAATTAGATGCCTCAAAACATTTGCCATGGGATAATGGAGGGGGCTTGTCAAAGGAGAGGAACTTTGGCTGGGGGCAACGGGAAGGCAGGCGGAGGGGGTTGGAGGATTACATCCTGGGCACAGAGCTGCTTTGGGGCTTAGAGAACCTCCAGATTTCTCAGCGCCTTAGGAGAGCCAAACTAGATTGACCTAGAAAAATAAAATGGGAAGGGGGGAGGGTGGGAAGAGGCCTAGGCAAGGAATGTTTGCCTTTGGAAACGTGGTGCAGCGTCCTGTTATATATATTTTTTGCAGGGCCTTGCAAAAGGTTGCTCCCGAAGTAGAGTGAGATGGTACAGTTGCCATGTACGCGTCTCAAAGCACAATGGGATGGTACAGTTGCCAGTTATGTATCTCAAAGCACAATGGCATGGTGCAGTTGATGGTTATGTATCTCAAAGCACAATGGGATGGTGCAGTTGACGGTTATGTATCTCAAAGCACAATGGGATGGTGCAGTTGACGGTTATGTATCTCAAAGCACAATGGGATGGTGCAGTTGCCAGTTATGTATCTCAAAGCACAATGGGATGGTGCAGTTGACGGTTATGTATCTCAAAGCACAATGGCATGGTACAGTTGCCAGTTATGTATCTCAAAGCACAATGGGATGGTGCAGTTGACGGTTATGTATCTCAAAGCACAATGGGATGGTGCAGTTGCCAGTTATGTATCTCAAAGCACAATGGGATGGTGCAGTTGCCAGTTATGTATCTCAAAGCACAATGGGATGGTGCAGTTGCCAGTTATGTATCTCAAAGCACAATGGGATGGTGCAGTTGCCAGTTATGTATCTCAAAGCACAATGGGATGGTGCAGTTGACGGTTATGTATCTCAAAGCACAATGGGATGGTACAGTTGCCAGTTATGTATCTCAAAGCACAATGGGATGGTGCAGTTGCCAGTTATGTATCTCAAAGCACAATGGGATGGTACAGTTGCCATTTATGTATCTCAAAGCACAATGGGATGGTACAGTTGCCAGTTATGTATCTCAAAACAGAGTGGGATGGTAGAGCTGCCATGTACGCGTCTCAAAGCACAATGGGATGGTACAGTTGCCAGTTATGTATCTCAAAGCACAATGGGATGGTACAGTTGCAAGTTATGTATCTCAAAGCACAATGGGATGGTGCAGTTGACGGTTATGTATCTCAAAGCACAATGGGATGGTGCAGTTGACGGTTATGTATCTCAAAGCACAATGGGATGGTGCAGTTGCCAGTTATGTATCTCAAAGCACAATGGGATGGTGCAGTTGCCAGTTATGTATCTCAAAGCACAATGGGATGGTGCAGTTGCCAGTTATGTATCTCAAAGCACAATGGGATGGTGCAGTTGCCAGTTATGTATCTCAAAGCACAATGGGATGGTACAGTTGCCATTTATGTATCTCAAAGCACAATGGGATGGTACAGTTGCCATTTATGTATCTCAAAGCAGAGTGGGATGGTACAGTTGCCATTTATGTGTCTCAAAGCACAATGGGATAGTACAGTTGCCAGTTATGTATCTCAGAGCAGAGTGGAAACCTTTTGACAGTTGCCATGTACGCGTCTCAAAGCACAATGGGATGGTACAGTTGACAGTTATGTATCTCAAAGCACAATGGGATGGTACAGTTGCCATTTATGTGTCTCAAAGCAGAGTGGGATGCTACAGTTGCCATTTATGTGTCTCAAAGCACAATGGGATGGTACAGTTGCCAGTTATGTATCTCAGAGCAGAGTGGAAACCTTTTGACAGTTGCCATGTACGCGTCTCAAAGCACAATGGGATGGTACAGTTGACAGTTATGTATCTCAAAGCACAATGGGATGTACAGTTGCCATTTACGTGTCTCAAAGCACAATGGGATGGTACAGTTGCCATTTATGTATCTCAAAGCACAATGGGATGGTACAGTTGCCATTTATGTGTCTCAAAGCAGAGTGGGATGCTACAGTTGCCATTTATGTGTCTCAAAGCACAATGGGATGGTACAGTTGCCAGTTATGTATCTCAGAGCAGAGTGGAAACCTTTTGACAGGCCCAGATCCACCCAAGAGATACGTAAATGGCAACTGTACCATCCCACTCTGCTTTCGGATATGCAAATGGCAACTGTATAACTCCACGCTGTTTTGAGATACGTAAATGGGGAGGGGGTGGGTGGGGGGAGGCCTAGACGAGGAATGTTTGCCTTTAGAAACTTAGTGCAGCGTCCTGTTATATATATTTTTTGCAGGGCCTTGCAAAAGGTCTCCCCCAAAATAGAATGAGATGGTACAGTTGCCATGTACGTGTCTCAAAGCACAATGGGATGTACAGTTGCCAGTTATGTATCTCAAAACAGAGTGGGATGGTAGAGCTGCCATGTACGTGTCTCAAAGCACAATGGGATGGTACAGTTGCCAGTTATGTATCTCAAAACAGAGTGGGATGGTAGAGCTGCCATGTACGTGTCTCAAAGCACAATGGGATGGTACAGTTGCCATTTATGTATCTCAAAGCACAATGGGATGGTACAGTTGCCAGTTATGTATCTCAAAACAGAGTGGGATGGTAGAGCTGCCATGTACGCGTCTCAAAGCACAATGGGATGGTACAGTTGACAGTTATGTATCTCAAAGCACAATGGGATGTACAGTTGCCATTTACGTGTCTCAAAGCACAATGGGATGGTACAGTTGACAGTTATGTATCTCAAAGCACAATGGGATGGTACAGTTGCCAGTTATGTATCTCAAACCACAATGGGATGGTACAGTTGCCAGTTATGTATCTCAAAACAGAGTGGGATGGTAGAGCTGCCATGTACGTGTCTCAAAGCACAATGGGATGGTACAGTTGCCATTTATGTATCTCAAAGCACAATGGGATGGTACAGTTGCCAGTTATGTATCTCAAAACAGAGTGGGATGGTAGAGCTGCCATGTACGCGTCTCAAAGCACAATGGGATGGTACAGTTGACAGTTATGTATCTCAAAGCACAATGGGATGTACAGTTGCCATTTACGTGTCTCAAAGCACAATGGGATGGTACAGTTGACAGTTATGTATCTCAAAGCACAATGGGATGGTACAGTTGCCAGTTATGTATCTCAAACCACAATGGGATGGTACAGTTGCCAGTTATGTATCTCAAAACAGAGTGGGATGGTAGAGCTGCCATGTACGTGTCTCAAAGCACAATGGGATGGTACAGTTGCCATTTATGTATCTCAAAGCACAATGGGATGGTACAGTTGCCAGTTATGTATCTCAAAACAGAGTGGGATGGTAGAGCTGCCATGTACGCGTCTCAAAGCACAATGGGATGGTACAGTTGCCAGTTATGTATCTCAAAGCACAATGGGATGGTACAGTTGCAAGTTATGTATCTCAAAGCACAATGGGATGGTGCAGTTGACGGTTATGTATCTCAAAGCACAATGGGATGGTGCAGTTGACGGTTATGTATCTCAAAGCACAATGGGATGGTGCAGTTGCCAGTTATGTATCTCAAAGCACAATGGGATGGTGCAGTTGCCAGTTATGTATCTCAAAGCACAATGGGATGGTACAGTTGCCAGTTATGTATCTCAAAGCACAATGGGATGGTGCAGTTGCCAGTTATGTATCTCAAAGCACAATGGGATGGTACAGTTGCCATTTATGTATCTCAAAGCACAATGGGATGGTACAGTTGCCATTTATGTATCTCAAAGCAGAGTGGGATGGTACAGTTGCCATTTATGTGTCTCAAAGCACAATGGGATAGTACAGTTGCCAGTTATGTATCTCAGAGCAGAGTGGAAACCTTTTGACAGTTGCCATGTACGCGTCTCAAAGCACAATGGGATGGTACAGTTGACAGTTATGTATCTCAAAGCACAATGGGATGGTACAGTTGCCATTTATGTGTCTCAAAGCAGAGTGGGATGCTACAGTTGCCATTTATGTGTCTCAAAGCACAATGGGATGGTACAGTTGCCAGTTATGTATCTCAGAGCAGAGTGGAAACCTTTTGACAGTTGCCATGTACGCGTCTCAAAGCACAATGGGATGGTACAGTTGACAGTTATGTATCTCAAAGCACAATGGGATGTACAGTTGCCATTTACGTGTCTCAAAGCACAATGGGATGGTACAGTTGCCATTTATGTATCTCAAAGCACAATGGGATGGTACAGTTGCCATTTATGTGTCTCAAAGCAGAGTGGGATGCTACAGTTGCCATTTATGTGTCTCAAAGCACAATGGGATGGTACAGTTGCCAGTTATGTATCTCAGAGCAGAGTGGAAACCTTTTGACAGGCCCAGATCCACCCAAGAGATACGTAAATGGCAACTGTACCATCCCACTCTGCTTTCGGATATGCAAATGGCAACTGTATAACTCCACGCTGTTTTGAGATACGTAAATGGGGAGGGGGTGGGTGGGGGGAGGCCTAGACGAGGAATGTTTGCCTTTAGAAACTTAGTGCAGCGTCCTGTTATATATATTTTTTGCAGGGCCTTGCAAAAGGTCTCCCCCAAAATAGAATGAGATGGTACAGTTGCCATGTACGTGTCTCAAAGCACAATGGGATGTACAGTTGCCAGTTATGTATCTCAAAACAGAGTGGGATGGTAGAGCTGCCATGTACGTGTCTCAAAGCACAATGGGATGGTACAGTTGCCAGTTATGTATCTCAGAGCAGAGTGGAAACCTTTTGACAGGCCCAGATCCACCCAAGAGATACGTAAATGGCAACTGTACCATCCCACTCTGCTTTCGGATATGCAAATGGCAACTGTATAACTCCACGCTGTTTTGAGATACGTAAATGGGGAGGGGGTGGGTGGGGGAGGCCTAGACGAGGAATGTTTGCCTTTAGAAACTTAGTGCAGCGTCCTGTTATATATATTTTTTGCAGGGCCTTGCAAAAGGTCTCCCCCAAAATAGAATGAGATGGTACAGTTGCCATGTACGTGTCTCAAAGCACAATGGGATGTACAGTTGCCAGTTATGTATCTCAAAACAGAGTGGGATGGTAGAGCTGCCATGTACGTGTCTCAAAGCACAATGGGATGGTACAGTTGCCATTTATGTATCTCAAAGCACAATGGGATGGTACAGTTGCCAGTTATGTATCTCAAAACAGAGTGGGATGGTAGAGCTGCCATGTACGCGTCTCAAAGCACAATGGGATGGTACAGTTGACAGTTATGTATCTCAAAGCACAATGGGATGTACAGTTGCCATTTACGTGTCTCAAAGCACAATGGGATGGTACAGTTGCCATTTATGTATCTCAAAGCACAATGGGATGGTACAGTTGCCATTTATGTATCTCAAAGCAGAGTGGGATGCTACAGTTGCCATTTATGTGTCTCAAAGCACAATGGGATGGTACAGTTGCCAGTTATGTATCTCAGAGCAGAGTGGAAACCTTTTGACAGGCCCAGATCCACCCAAGAGATACGTAAATGGCAACTGTACCATCCCACTCTGCTTTCGGATATGCAAATGGCAACTGTATAACTCCACGCTGTTTTGAGATACGTAAATGGGGAGGGGGTGGGTGGGGAGAGGCCTAGGCGAGGAATTGGTGCAGCATCCTATTATATATATTTTTTGCAGGGCCTTACAAAAGGTCTCCCCCAAAGTAGAGTGAGATGGTACAGTTGCCATTTACACGTATCTCAAAGCACAATGGGATGGTACAGTTGGCATTTACGTATCTCAAAGCAGAGTGGGATGGTACAGTTGCCATTTACGTGTCTCAAAGCACAATGGGATGGTACAGTTGCCAGTTATGTATCTCAGAGCAGAGTGGAAACCTTTTGACAGGCCCAGATCCAGCCAAGAGATACATAAATGGCAACTGTACCATCCCACTTTGCTTTGGGATATGTAAATGGCAACTGCATCATTCCATTCTGTTTTGAGATACGTAAATGGCAACTGTACCATTCCACTCTGTTTTTGGATATGTAAGTGTCAACTGTATAATTTCACTGTGCTTTGAGATACGTAAATGGCAACTGTACCATTCCACTCTGTTCTGAGGTACATAAATGGCAACTGTACCATTCCACTCTGCTTTGAGATACATAAATGGGGAGGGGGTGGGTGGGGAGAGGCCTACATGAGGAATGTTTGCCTTTAGAAACTGTTAATTTTTTGCAGGGCCTTGCAAAAGGTTTTCCCCAAAGCAGAGTGGGATGGTACAGTTGCCATTTATGTGTCTCAAAGCACAATGGGATGGTACAGTTGCCAGTTATGTATCTCAGAGCAGAGTGGAAACCTTTTGACAGGCCCAGATCCACCCAAGAGATACGTAAATGGCAACTGTACCATCCCACTCTGCTTTCAGATATGTAAATGACAACTGCATCATTCCACGCTGTTTTGAGATACGTAAATGGCAACTGTACCATCCCACTCTTCTTTGGGATATGTATATGACAACTGCATCATTCCACGCTGTTTTGAGATACGTAAATGGCAACTGTACCATCCCACTCTTCTTTGGGATATGTATATGACAACTGCATCATTCCACGCTGTTTTGAGATACGTAAATGGCAACTGTACCATCCCACTCTTCTTTGGGATATGTATATGACAACTGCATCATTCCACGCTGTTTTGAGATACGTAAATGGCAGCTGTACCATTCCACTTTGCTTTGGGATACGTAAATGGCAACTGCATAATTCCACTCTGCTTTGGGATATGTAAATGGCAACTGTACCATTCCACTCTGCTTTGAGATACATAAATGGGGAGGGGGTGGGTGGGGAGAGGCCTACACGAGGAATGTTTGCTTTTAGAAACTTGGCACAGCGTCCTGCTAATTTTTTTGCAGGCCCTTGCAAAAGGTCCTCCCCCACCCCGTTCCTCCCAAGACTCAGAGTGATTTATTTAATGTTAAACCCACCCCGTGTTCGATCCGTGCAAGCGTGCAACATCCTTCTGTGCCAGGGTCCAAGCTGCGTGTTGCTGCTGCTGCCTGCTCATTCTTGTCCTGATTGCACTCGGATAAAGGCTGGGTGCATGTGCGCCCGACTGCTGGTGGCGTCTCCAGAAAGCCTTTGAAGGGGCCTTTCCCAGCCCCAGCAAGTGGAGGGCAGACATGTTACGACCTCCGCAAGGACCTCCTGACCTCTCCACCTGCTCTGGCGGGAGGCCTGTCTTTCCGCCTGCCTTGAGGAGGCTTCCCCAAGGAGTTTCCCGGGAGGAGGTTGCATTGCAGAGCCGGATTGGGGTTGCCTGAGCACAGCCGCAAGAGGTCAGCTCGGGGCATGGCGCTGCCTTTCGGAGCCAGGCAGGTGAAGGGCTGCCTGCTTCCTTGCTGGTGCTGCTCTCTTGTGTGGATCTGGGCCTGTCAAAAGGTTCCCACTCTGCTCTGGTTTGAGATACGTAAAGGGCCACTGTACCATCCCACTGTGATTTGGGATACGTAAATGGCAACTGTATTATTCCATTGTGCTTTGAGATAAATAAATGGCAATTGTAGCATTCCACTCTGCTTTGGGATATGTAAATAGCAATTGTAGCATTCCACTCTCGTTTGGGAAACGTAAATGGAAACTGTGCCATTCCACTTTGCTTTGAGATACGTAAATGGCAACTGAATCATCCTACTGTGCTGTGAGATATGAAAAGAGCAACTGTACCACCCCACTCTGTTTTGAGATACTGTATCATCCCACTCTGCTTTGAGATAAGTAAATAGCAACTGTATCATCCCACTCTGCTTTGAGATACGTAATTGCAACTGTATCATCCCACTCTGCTTTGAGATACGTAATTGCAACTGTATCACCCCACTCTGCTTTGAGATATGTAATTTCAGTTGTTTCATCCCACTCTGCTTTGAGATACGTGAAAGGCAACTGTATCATCCCACTCTGCTTTGAGATACGTAATTGCAACTGTATCATCCCACTCTGCTTTGAGATATGTAATGGGAACTGTATCATCCCACTCTGCTTTGAGATACGTAATTGCAACTGTATATCCCACTCTGCTTTGAGATATGTAATGGGAACTGTATCATCCCACTCTGCTTTGAGATACGTAATTGCAACTGTATCATCCCACTCTGCTTTGAGATACATAATTGCAACTGTATCATCCCACTCTGCTTTGAGATACGTAATTTCATCCCACTCTGCTTTGAGATCTGTAATTGCAACTGTATCATCCGCCATCTGCTTCTCTGGCCCTGGAACTCAACAAAAAAGCTCCTGTTTTGTAGCAGGTTTCCTATGAGGCGGTCCAAGAAGGTCATCCTCAGAACTCGGGATGCTTGCAAATACAGGTATTCCAAATGGTTTTGCTTTTCCAGTGTTTCACAGAAAATGGAGATAGAGCAAAGCTGACTGAAATCAGATTGGAGATGTGCACTTTTAAGTCTGTGTTTACCAAAAGCAGCTGTTTTGCCTCTGCTGATCAGTGTGGTCAAGTTTCCAGTCCTCAGCGCCTGCTGCATGTCCAGGCCTTTCTCTGGAGAATGGGGGAGTCTTTCTTGGAGCCTTTGACATGCAAAGCTTGTGGGGGGATATGCCTGGCACCTCAATGTGTGCATTGCCCTCCTGGATGGTTACGCCAGTGTGCATGCTTTCTTCAGAGGTGTCGCGACCCATATTGTTGTCAGCAGTGCCGGGTCTTCCTTTTTGGAAGCAGCTGTGGGAAAACTCCTTTTCCTTTGCTGCCAAGGCCTGCGATGGGATGAAAACAATCCGTACGTGATGGAGGCTTGTACCTCCAGCAGCCTCTTCCTACGGAGCAGTTTGGAGAGGTTTCCATGAAGAGGATCCCTTGGGAAGTCAGGCGGGAATCTCACTCGCATGCTTATGCACTCATGTGCAAGGGCCATTGCAGTTTTTCCCAGGGTGGTGCTGTGCCAGAGACGAACAGAGGCATCCTACCAGATTTGGAAACTACCTATACTTCTCCTATGGTTTAATGTCTTTTTGGAGTTTTTTTCTCTCCTGCTCCCATGTTGTATAGTTAGTGTCATCAGTATTGTTATAGGTATGATTGATTTATATTGTTTTAAAATGTTGTGAACCAGTTTGGGTCCCGTTTAGGGAGAAAAGCAGGATACAAATAAAGAATTTGAAACACAACAAGATGAGTCCACAGCAAACAAGACCACTCTGGTGTTGCATTGGATCACACGTTGGACACTTCCCAAGTGTCTAGGACTGTGTGATGTATTGGTGAATAATGTGTGCAGATCCCAGTAGGGTGGCCTTTCGCAGCTGGCAGATGGTAATCTTGTCAGTGCTGATTGTGTTTAAGTGCAGGCCAAGGTCTTTAGGCACTGCACCCAGTGTGCCGATCACCACTGGCACCCCCTTGACTGGCTTGTGCCAGAGTCTTTGCAGTTCCATCTTTAAATCCTCATATTGTGCCAGCTTTTCTAGTTGTTTCTTTTCGATCCTGGGATTGCAATATTGACAATCCATACTTTGTTTTTTAACACATTTGTGAGGTCAGGAGTCTTGTGCTCCAAAACTCTGTCAGTCTGAATTATTATTATTATTATTATTATTATTATTTGAAACACAACAAGATGAGTCCACAGCAGACACTCTGCTGGCTGTTGAATTGGATCACACGACGGACACTTCCCAAGTGTCTAGGACTGTGTGATGTATCGGTGCATAATGCGTGCAGATCCCAGTAAGGTGGCCTTCTGCCGATTGTGTTTAAGTGCAGGCCAAGGTCTTTAGGCACTGCACCCAGTGTGCCGATCACCACTGGGACCCCCTTGACCGGCTTTGCCAGAGTCTTTGCAGTTTGATCTTTAAATCCTCGTAATGTGTCAGCTTTTCCAGTTGTTTCTCTTCAATCCTGCTATTGCCTGTGATTGCAACATCAATAAATCCACATTAAATGGTTGGTTGGTTTTCCCCTGATATTAAGTCCAGTCATGTCTGACTCTGGGGTGTGGTGCTCATCTCCATTTCTAAGCTGAAGAGCCGGCGTTGTCCATAGACACCTCCAAGGTCATGTGGCCAGCATGACTGCATGGAGCGCCGCTACCTTCCCACCGGAACGGTACCTATTGATCTACTCACATTTGCATGTTTTTGAACTGCTAGGTTGGCAAAAGCTGGGGCTGACAGCAGAAGCTCACGCCGCTTCCCAGATTTGAACCTGTGACCTTTCGATCAATAAGTTTAGCAGTTCAGCAGTTTAACCCACTGCACCACTGAGGGCTCCGTACTGGTTTTTTTTAACATGGTTGTGAGATCAGGAGTCTTGTGCTCCAAAACTCTTGTCAATCTGAATTCGGAAGTCCCAGAGGAGTTTGACATGTTTTTCAAATTATTATTATTATTATTATGTTGTTGTTGTTGTTTTGTTGTTGTTGTTCGGAAGTCCCAAAGGAGTTCGACGTGTTCATTTTCTGTAACTTTTGCAAATTACTATTATTATTATTATTATTATTATTATTGTTGTTGTTGTTGTTTTGTTGTTGTTTGGAGTCCAAGGAGTTCGACGTGTAGTTTCTGTAACTCTTGCAATCTACTATTATATATTATTTATTATATTATTAGTATATGTGTTGTTGTTGTTGTGTGTGTGTGTTCGGAAGTCCCCACGGATGTTACTTTGTTTCATGCACAAAACTTTTAAAAATATTTTATTATTATTACTATTATATTATATATTATGCTGTTGCTGTTGCTGTTGTCACAAAGTCTGGACCGAGTTTTACCGTGTTAATTTTCAAATTTTATTATTATTATTATTATTATTATTATTATGCTGTTGTTGTTGTTGTTGTTCAAAAGTCCTGGAGGAGTTTGACATGTTCATTTTCTGTAACTTTTTCAAGTTATTATTATTATTATTATTATTATTATTATTATTATTATGCTGTTGTTGTTGTTGTTGTTCAAAAGTCCTGGAGGAGTTTGACGTGTTCATTTTCTGTAACTTTTTCAAGTTATTATTATTATTATTATTATTATTATTATGCTGCTGTTGTTGTTGTTGTTGTTCGGAAGTCCCAAAGGAGTTCGACGTGTTCATTTTCTGTAACTTTTGCAAATTACTATTATTATTATTATTATTATTATTATTATTATTATGCTGTTGTTGTTGTTCAAAAGTCCTGGAGGAGTTTGACGTGTTCATTTTCTGTAACTTTTTCAAATTATTATTATTATTATTATTATTATTATTATTATTATGCTGTTGTTGTTGTTGTTCAAAAGTCCTGGAGGAGTTTGACGTGTTCATTTTCTGTAACTTTTTCAAATTATTATTATTATTATTATTATTATTATTATTATTATTATGCTGTTGTTGTTGTTGTTGTTGTTCAAAAGTCCTGGAGGAGTTTGACGTGTTCATTTTCTGTAACTTTTTCAAGTTATTATTATTATTATTATGTTGTTGTTGTTCTTGTTCGGAAGTCCCGGAGGAGTTTTACGTGTTCTGTAACTTTTTCAAATAATAATAACAATTATGTTGTTGTTGTTGTTGTTGTTGTGAGTTGGTTTGGTTGCTCCAGTGTAATGCACCAATGGGTTCTGGGCCATTGTCTTTACTCTTACCCTGGGGGTCCAAATGTCTTGCCAAAACAGACCTTTTTTAGCAACTCCTTCAAGTGTGTGCACAAGGGTTTACAATCACGGCTGCATGTGAATGTCTTCAATAAATCCAAAATGTGTGGCAGGCTGGTGAGGTCTGCACACTTATGTTGTGTGTTTCCTTTTTGCCTCTCTGTTGATCTTGCAGCAGGGTCCTGACATGTAATTCTTGTGCTTGCTCGTTGCTCTGTAATTCTTGCACCTGCTACCCTGTTTCCCCAAAAACAAGACATCCCCTGAAAATAGGAGACTTTGCCATTGTCTGTCCCTCATATGAAAGAGCCAGTGCTAGAGCCTGTGTGAGAGCGGGGCCTTCTTTGCTGCAGCCCCTCCAGTTGTGGGGTTTTTCTTGGCTTGGAGGATTGATGGGGGTTGATGTTAGCTTATTCCTGGTGTCAAGTCAAAACATGGCTAAAGCCCTTGGGGGGCCCTGAGTCCTTTTGGAGAGATGGGGCAGTCTACAAAGAAAGTTGTATTATTATTATTATTATTATTACAACAACAACAACAACAACATAATAATAATAATAAAAACCGCTTCGAGTCGCCTTTTTAGGCTGATATTTGCGGTATACAAAAGAAGTAAATAAATAAATAAATAAATTATTGATTTTATACAAATGAGTGTGCAAGTATGGTTTTGAATGGTTGGTAGTTGGTTTCAAACTGTTAGGAATTGTGGGAGTTGGAGTCCAAAACACCTGGAGGGAGGGCCCAAGTTGGCCCATGCCTGGTCTATAGTCATGAAGAAGTCAGCCTCATTTAGAAGTTACTAGCCATCCCCTGCCGCACGTTGCTGCGGCCCAGTCTGTGTATATGTGTTTTGTGTGTATATATGTGCGTATATATTTGTGTATTGTGTGATTGCATATATATATGTCAGTGTTTCTCAACTTTCCTAATGCTGCGACCCCTTAATCCAGTTTCTCATGTTGTGATGTCCCCCAACCATAACATTATTTTAATTGCTACTTCACAACTGTAATTTTGCTACTGTTATGAATCGTAATGTAAATATCTGACATTCAGAGTGTATTTTCATTCACTGGACCAAATTGGGTACAAATACCCAATATGTGGGGTTGTTGTTGTTGTTCATTCGTTCAGTCGTCTCCGACTCTTCGTGACCTCATGGACCAGCCCACGCCAGAGCTCCCTGTCGGCCGTTACCACCCCCAGCTCCCTCAAGGTCAGTCCAGTCACTTCAAGGATGCCATCCATCCATCTTGCCCTTGGTCGGCCCCTCTTCCTTTTGCCTTCCACTTTCCCCAGCATAATTGTCTTCTCTAGGCTTTCCTGTGTGGGGTTGGGGGGATTGATTTTGTTACTTGGAAGTTGTAGTTTCTGTGATTTATAGTTTGCTACAATCAAAGAGCATTCTGAATTCCACCAATGATGGAATTGAACCAACCTTGGCACACATGACCTACAGAAAATACTGGAAGGGTTTGGTGGGTATTGACCTTGAGTTTGGGAGTTATAGTTCACCAACCTCCCGAGTGCACTGTCGCCTCAAACAATGATGGATCTGGACAAAATATTGGCACAAATACTCAATATACCCAAATGTGAACAGTGGTGGAGTTTGGGGGAAATAGAGCTTGACATTTGGGAGTTGTAGTTGCTGGGATTTATAGTTCACCTATAATCACAGAGAATTCTGAACCCCACCAACAAGAGAATGGGGCCAAGCTTCCCATGCAGAACCCCCTCAACATCAGAATACTGTGTTTTCTGATGGTCTTTGGTGACCCCTCTGACACCCCCTCGTGATCCCCCCAGGGGTCCCGACCCCCAGGTTGAGAAATGCTGATATATGTGGTTTTGCACATGCGTTGTAATGTAATCTTTTTTATTTTGGGGCTTTTAAAGTTTTTTTCTACTGTGTTTTTCGGTGTTTTTATGAGTGATAGTCACTTGTTGGCCTGATGGGTATATTGTGTCCAAATTTGGTGTCAATTCGTTCCGCGGTTTTTGAATTATGTTAATTCCACAAATGATCATTACATTTTTATTTATATAGAAGGGCAGGTTTTGGAGTCGAGCCTCTGGTGGCGCAGTGGGTTAAACCGATGAGCTGCCAAACTTGTTGACCAAAAGGTCGGCGCAGGTTTGAATCCCGGGAGCGGGGTGAGCTCCCACTGCCAGCCCCAGCTTCTTCCAACCTAGAAGTTTGAAAACATACGAATGTGAGTAGATCAATGGGTATCGCTCAGGTGGGAGGGTAATGGCAGTCCATGAAGTCGTGCTGCCCACATGACCTTGGAGGTGTCTATGGACGACGCCGGGTCGCAGGTTCGAATCCGGTGAGCGGGGTGAGCTCCCGTTGTCATCCCCAACTTCTGCCAACCTAGCAGTTTTAAAACATGCAAATGTGAATAGATCAATAGGTATCGCTCAAGTGGGAAGGTACCGGCGCTCCATGCCGTCATGCCAATGGCCACATGACCTTGGAGGTGTGTATGGATGACGCCAGGTCGCAGGTTCGAATCCGGGGAGCGGTGTGAGCTCCCGTTGTCATCCCCAACTTCTGCCAACCTAGCAGTTTTAAAACATGCAAATGTGAATAGATCAATAGGTATCGGTCAAGTGGGAAGGTAATGGCGGTCCATGCAGTCATGCCGGCCACATGACCTTGGAGGTGTCTATGGACGATGCCGGGTCGCAGGTTCGAATCAGGGGAGGGGTGTGAGCTCCTGTTGTCAGCCCCAGCTTCTACCAACCTAGCAGTTTGAAAACATACAAATGTGAGTAGATCAATAGGTATCGCTCAGGCAGAAAGGTAAGGGCACTCCATGCAGTCTCGATCAAGTGGGAAGGTAACGGCGCTTCATGCAGTCGTGCCGGCCACATGACCTTGGAGGTGTCTATGGATGACGCCAGGTCGCAGGTTCGAATCCGGGGAGTGGGGTGAACTCCCACTACCAGCCCCAGCTTCTGCCAACCTAGCAATTTGAAAACATGCAAATGTGAGTAGATCAATAAGTATCACTCAGGTGGGAAGGTAAGGGCGCTCCATGCAGTCGTGCCGGCCACATGACCTTGGAGGTGTCTATAGACGACGCCGGCTCTTTGGCTTTGAAGTGGAGATGAGCACCAACCCCCAGAGCCAGACATTGCTAGACTTAATGTCAGAGCAAACCTTTACCTTTCTACCTTTTGGGTCAAAGTGTTGGATTTTCGTACGACCCATGGACAAGTTGGGGGTCATTCTGCAGAGAGGGTGGAAGCACCAATGCTGGCTTTGTCTTGTCCATAGGGCAAGACAAAGCCGGGGGTCCTCCATTTCCAACTACCGCAGAGAAGGGCGTAGGGAGATGTCCTGCTGATTCAGTCTTTGTGGGTCTGACTCAGCGCCTGCTGGAGGTCAAGGCATGACTCAGGAGGGAGCCGGGCTTCCGCTCCGGGATGACTCTTCTGCTCCCCGAGGTGCTCAGTTTGGATTTCTTGGGGAGAGGAGAGGAGGAGACGTTTCTCCTTGACAGCAGCATGGGTGTGTCGGTGCGGCAGGGAAGGATTGCACCATCCTTACCTTTGGAAAAGGTGCCTCGAGAGCATACAGAGTGCGGCCAAGTCCTCACTGCCTCGGGGAATGCCTGGCGTCTGCAGAGGTTGCTTGTGTTGCAGCAGACGGATTGTGTCCTTAGGTGTTGGGCGTGGGTTGGGGTTGCCTTCTCACCTGGGACAGGATAAATAGGTGAGAGGAAGCCACAGGGAGGAGGAGGGAGCAAGCTTCCTTTCTGCTTCCCTGGAGACTAGGACGCAATGGAACAATGCTTCAAACTACAAGAGAGGAGATTCCATCTGAACATGAGGAAGAACTTCCTGACTGTGAGAGCCGTTCAGCAGTGGAACTCTCTGCCCCGGAGTGTGGTGGAGGCTCCTTCTTTGGAAGCTTTGAAACAGGCTGGATGGCCATCTGTCAGGGGTGATTTGAATGCAATATTCCTGCTTCTTGGCAGAATGGGGCTGGACTGGATGGCCCAGGAGGTCTCTTCCAACTCTTTGATTCCGCAAGGGAACAATGGCTTCAAACTACAAGAGAGGAGATTCCACCTGAACATGAGGAAGAACTTCCTGTTCAGCAGTGGAACTCTCTGCCCCGAGAGTGTGTGGAGGCTCCTTCTTTGGAAGCTTTTAAACAGAGGCTGGATGGCCATCTGTCAGGGGTGATTTGAATGCAATATTCCTGCTTCTTGGCAGAATGGGGTTGGACTGGATGATGTCCCAAGAGGTCTCTTCCAACTCTTTGATTCTATGATTCTATGAAGAGGGCCCAGCAGAGACTGCACTCTCTGAGACTTGCAAGGAAACAACAACTCGGTGAAAAACTCCTGGTGAATTCCTACCACTGTCCCAACTGATTGCGTCTGCGCATGGTTGGGCAACGACACAGTGGCTGTAGCAAGCATGGTCATACTGTCTAACTTGGGAGCTGCATGCTAGCACTCCCTGCGAGGAGGGAAGAAAGGATGGAAGGAGAAAGAGGGAGGAAGAAGAGAAGGAAGGGAAGGAAGGGAAGGAAGAAGAAGAGAAGGAGGAAGGGAGGGAGGGAGGAGAAAGGGAGGAAAGGAAAGGAAAGGGAGGAAGGAGGAGAAAGAAGGAGAGAGGGAAGGAGGGGAAAAAAGAAGGGTAGAAGGGAAGGAAGGAGGGAGGAAGAAGGAGGAAGGAGGAAGGAAAGAGAGAAGGGAAGATAAAGGGAAGGAAGGAGGGAGGGAGAGAGAGAGGGAAAGAAAGACAAAAGGGAAGGAAGGAGGAGAAAGAAAGGAGAGAGGAAGGAGGAAAAGGGAAAAGGGGAAGGAAGGAAGGAGGGAGGAAGAAGGAGAAGGAAGGAGGAAAGAAGAAGGAAGGAGAAAGGGTGGAGAGAAGGAGGAAAGAGGGAAGGAATGAAAGACAAAAGGGAAGGAAAGAGAGAGAGGGAAGGAGGGAGGAAAGAAGGACAAAAGGATGGAAGGGGAGGAAGGAGGAGGTAAAGAAGGGAAGGAGGGAAGGAGAAAGGAAAGACAAAAAGGAAGGAAGGAAGGCAGAATGAAAGGGTGGGAGGGAATAGTGGGAGGGAGAAAGGGGGAAGGAAAGACGAAAGGGAAGGAGGGGAGGAGAAAGAAGGAGAGAGGGAAGGAGGGGAAAGAAGGAAAAAGGGGGAAGGAAGGAAGGAGGAGGAAAGAAGGAGGGAAGGAAGGATGGAAAGGGAAGAAGGAAGGGAAAGGGAAGAGGAGGAGGAGAAGGAGAAAGAGGGAAGGAAAGAGAAGGGAAGGAAGGAGAGGAGAAAGAGAAGAGAGGGAAGGAGGAAAGGAAGGATGAAAGGGAGGGAAGGAAGGAGGAGGGAAGGAAGAGAGGCGGGAAGGAGGAAGGAAAGAGAGAAGGAAGGAAAGATAAAAAGGAAGGAAGGATGAAAAGGTGGAAGGCAGGGATGGAAGGAAAGAAGGGAAGGAGGAAGGAAAAAGAAGGATGGAAGGGAGGAAGAGAAGGAAGGGAAGGAAGAAAGAAGGAAGAAAGGATGAAAGGGTGGAAGTGAGTGGAGGGAGGGAGAAAGAGGGAAGGAAGGAAAGACAAAAGGGAAGGGAGGAGGAAAGAGGGAGAGAGGAAAGGAGGGAAAAAGGAAAAAGAGGGAAGGGAGGAAGGGAGAAAGAGGAGGAGGAAGGGAAGGAGGAAGAGGAAGAAAGACAAAGGAAGGAAGGAAGAGGAGGAAAGGAAAGGGAAGGAGAAGAAGGAGAGAAGGAAGGAAGGGAAAGAAGCACAAAAGGGTGGAAGGGAAGGAAGGAGGAGAAGGAAGGGAAGAGGGAAGAGGAAGGAGAGAAGGAAGGAAAGAAAGGAAAAAGAAGGAGGAAAGAAGGAGAAAAGGGGAAGGCAGGGATAGAAGGAAGGACGGGAAGGAGGGAAGGAAAAAGAAGGGAAGGAAGGCAGGGAGAAGAGAAGGATGAAGGAAGGAAAGAAGGCAGAAGATAAGGTGGAAAGGAAGGAGGAGGAGAAAGAGGGAAAGAAAGATGAAAGGGAAGGAAGGAGGAGAAAGAAGGAGAGAGGGAAGGAGGAAAGAGGAAAAGGGGGAAGGAAAGAAGAAAGAGAAGGAAGGAAAGACAAAAAGGAAGGAAGGATGAAAAGGTGGAAGGTAGGGATGGAAGGAAGGAAGGGAAGAAGGAAGGAAAAAGAACAATGGAAGACAGGGAGGAAGAGAAGGATGGAAGGAAGGAAAGAAGGCAGGATGAAAGAGTGGAAAGGAATGGAGGGAGGGAGAAAGAGGGAAAGAAAGATGAAAGAAAAGGAGAAAAAAGAAAAAAAAAAAAAAAAAAAAAAAGAAAAAAGAAAAAAAAAGAAAAAAAAAGAAAAAAAAAGAAAAAAAAAAAAGAAAAAAAAAGAAAAAGAAAAAAAAAAAGAAAGAAAAGAAAGAAAGAAAAAAAAGAAAAAAAAAGAAAAAATAAAAAAAAAAAAAAAAAGAAAAGAAAAAAAAAAAAAAAAAAAAAAGAAAAAGAAAAAAAAAAAAAAAAAGAAAAAGAAAAAAAGTAAAAAAAAAAAAATAAGAAAAAAAAAAAAAAAAAAAAGGAAAAAAAAAAAGAAAAGAAAAAAAAAAACAAAAAGAAAAAAAACAAAAAACAAAGAAAAAAAAAAAAAAAAAAGAAAAAAAAGAAAAGAAAAAAAAAAAAAAAAAAAAAGAAAAGAAAAAGGAAAAAAAAAAAAAAAAAAGAAAAAAAAAAAAAGAAAAAAAAAAGAAAAAAAAAAAAAAAAAAAAAAGAAACAAAGAAAGAAAAGAAAAGAAAAAAAAAAGAAAGAGAAAGGGAAGGAAGGGAGGAGAAAGAAGGAGAGTGGGAAGAGGGTGAAAAGAAGGACAAAGGGGGGAAGGAAGAAGGAAAGAGAAGGAAGGAAAGACAAAAAGGAAAAAAGGAAGGAAGGATGAAAAGGTGGAAGGTAGGGATGGAAGGAAGGAAGGGAAGAAGGAAGGAAAAAGAACAATGGAAGACAGGGAGGAAGAGAAGGATGGAAGGAAGGAAGGCAGGATGAAAGCGTGGAAGGGAATGGAAGGAGGGAGAAAGAGAGAAGGAAGGAAAGACGAAAGGAAAGGAAGGGAGGAGAAAGAGGAAGAGAGGGAAGGAGGGAAAAAAAAGTATGAAAGGGTGGAAGGGAAGGAGGGAGGGAGGAAGAGGGAGGTAAGGAAGGGAAGGAGGAAGGAAAGACAAAAAGGAATAATAGAATCCAAGAGTTGGAAGAGACCTCATGGGCCATCCAGTCCAACCCCATTCTGCCAAGAAGCAGGAATATTGCATTCAAATCACCCCTGACAGATGGCCATCCAGCCTCTGTTTAAAAGCTTCCAAAGAAGGAGCCTCCACCACACTCCGGGGCAGAGAGTTCCACTGCTGAACGGCTCTCACAGTCAGGAAGTTCTTCCTCATGTTCAGATGGAATCTCCTTTCTTGTAGTTTGAAGCCATTGCTCCATTGCATCCTAGTCTCCCTCCTCCCTATGACTTCCTCTCGCATATTTATGTATGGCCCTCATCATGTCTCCTCTCATCCTTCTCAGGAAGGAAGGAAGGAAGGATGGAAGGAAGGAAAGAAGGCAAGATGAAAGAGTGGAAGGGAGAAAGAGGGAAGGAAGGAAAGACAAAAGGGAAGGGAGGGAGGAGAAAGATGAAAAGGTGGAAGGCAGGGATGGATGGATGGATGGATGGATGGATGGATGGATGGAAGGAAGGAAGGGAATTGTGGGACCTGGCTGTTAGGAATTATGGGAGTTGAAGTCGAAAACACCTGGAGGGAGGGGTAAAGTTGGCCCATGCCTGGTCTATATACTTCTCCAAAGAGTGCCAGGTTTAGGGAAGGCTATTACGAAGCTCTGGATGAGAAAGGCTTCCTTAGCCAAGTTTGTTTGGCAGACACTGCCTTGGGGGAGTGAGTCACACTGTCTCAGCCCCACAACACCCTGTGATAGGTTCACCCTGGGGTCACCATAAGTCAGAAACAACTTGAAGGCACATAAAAATAGCACATGTCTATGCCTAAATACACTGTCGATCACACACGGTTAGATGCACTCCTGGAATTTCCACCAAGCATCTGGTGGTTTTGGCTGTGGGGAAGCGTGCATTTGTGTGTGTGTGTGCACATGTGCTTGCAATTTCACCTTCCTTGGGAATGTGAGGCTTCCTTGGATCAGGCTCTCTCTGACTCTGCATTGGATTAAGAAATGGGACATTTTAGATGTGCAAATGCAGAACGGGTTGAAAAAGATGGTCAAACCAGTGCAGCTCCTTGCCAGTGTTTTCCTTGTATTTCGTTTGTATGGTTTCGACAGAGAACCACAGCCTATAACAAGGAAGACCGGGTTGTGGCACAGCTGGTTGGGAGTCAGCTGCATTAAAATCACTACTGACCGAAAGGTCATGAGTTTGAAGCCAGCCTGGGTCGGAGTAAGCTTTCAACAACATTTGGACCGGGTTGTGGCGCAGTTGGTTCTTAAGGCCCATTCAACCTCACTCCTCAGGATGTCTGGTTCTAATTCACTCGCCACACCATCAAAACTATCCTCAATATTATTATCCTTCATATACAGATTTTCTGTATAGTACTCATTGGGACATTAAGAACCAAAAGGTCATGAGTTCGAAGCCAGCCTGGGTTGGAGTAAGCTCCCGACCATTTGTGTAGCTTGCTGTCGACCTTTGCAGCCCGAAAGACAGTTGCATGTGTCAAGTAGGAAATTTAGGTACCGCTTATGCCGGGAGGCTAATTTACGACACCATAAAAATCCCCAGCAAGCATGGATGAGCTCCGTCTGTCAGCTCCAGCTCCCCATGCAGGAACATGAGAGAATCACTGGGTTGTTGTAGGTTTTTTCAGGCTATATGGCTATGTTCTAGAGGCATGCTCTCCTGACGTTTCACCTGCAACTATGGCAAGCATCCTCAGAGGTACCTCCACTACCTCTGAGGATGCTTGCCATAGATGCAGGCAAAACGTCAGGAGAGAATGCCTCTAGAACATGGCCATATCGCCCGAAAAAACCTACAACAACCCAGTGATTCCAACCATGAAAGCCTTCGACAATACATTATTATTATTACCCTTCTTATACAGATTTTCTATGTAGTACTTATTGGGGCATTAAGAACCAAAAGGTCATGAGTTCGAAGCCAGCCTGGGTTGGAGTAAGCTCCTGACCATTTGCTAGCTTGCTGTTGACCTTTGCAGCCCAAAACACAGTTGAATCTGTCAAGTAGGAAATTTAGGTACCGCTTATGCGGGGAGGCTAATTTAACTAATTTACAATGCCATAAAAATCTCCAGCAGCGTGCAAAAGAATGAGGAAGTACTCCATCGGTGTCACAAGTGGACGGTGAAGCGACAGCTCCCCCGGTGGCCGGAATTCAAACATACCCTCGTGAAGCTGGAAAGTTAAATAGCCTTTGTGTGTCTGTCTATATATGTTGTGTGTTTATGGCATTGAATGTTTGCCATGTATCTGTGCATTGTGATCCATGTTCTGGAGGCAATTTTTCTCCTGACGTTTCGCCTGCATCTCTGGCAAGCATCCTCAGAGGTAGTGAGGTCTGTTGGAATTAGGAAATGGGTTTATATATCTGTGGAATAATGTCCAGGGTGGGACAAAGGACTCTTGTCTGCTGGAGCTAGGTGGGAATGTTTCAACTGACCACCTTGATTAGCATATGGCTTGACAGTGCCTGGAGCAATCTTTCTGTTGGAACTAGGAAAAAAGGGTTTATATACTGTGGAATGACCAGGGTGGGACAAAGGACTCTTGTCTGCTGGAGCTAGGTGTGAATGTTTCAACTGACTACCTTGATTAGCATTTAATGGCCTGACAGTGCCTGGAGCAAACTTTTGTTGAGAGGTGATTAGATGTCCTTGTTTGATTCCTCTCTGTTGTTAGGGTGGGACAAAGGACTCTTGCCTGCTGGAGCTAGGTGTGAATGTTTCAATGACCACCTTGATTAGCATATAATGGCCTGACAGTGCCTGGAGCAACTAGGAAAAAGGGTTTATATCTGTGGAATGACCAGGGTGGGACAAAGGACTCTTGTCTGCTGGAGCTAGGTGTGAATGTTTCAACTGACCACCTTGATTAGCATTTGATGGCTTGACAGTGCCTGGAGCAATCTTTTGTTGAGAGGTGATTAGATGTCCTTGTTTATATATCTGTGGAATGACCAGGATGGGACAAAGGACTCTTGTCTGCTGGAGCTAGGTGTGAATGTTTCAACTGACCACCTTGATTAGCATATAATGGCCTGACAGTGCCTGGAGCAAACTTTGTTGAGAGGTGATTAGATGTCCTTGTTTGTATATCTGTGGAATAATGACCAGGGTGGGACAAAGGACTCTTGTCTGCTGGAGCTAGGTGTGAATGTTTTATTTATTTATTTGGTAGTTTTGGTAGTTTTGTATACTGGTCTTCTCACCTCCATTCGAGGGACTCGGGCCGGTTTCCAACATCAATATTACAGACCGTCATTAAAACATCATATATCTAAATCACATTAAAACATTGAAACAATTAAAATGGCAAAAATACAATCATATGATTACAGTGGTCAGTCGTCATCAAAGTCATTATTCGTCGTCATCCATCCATATCACAGGATCATGGCTCATTCGTCGAATGCCAATCCCCAAAGCCAAGTTTTCACCTGTTTCCTGAACGTTAAGATCGAAGGGGCAGTTCTGATCTCCAGTGGAAGGGAGTTCCAGAGTCGAGGGGCCACCACCGAGAAGGCCCTGTCTCTCGTCCCCACCAGCCGCGCCTGTGAGACCGGTGGGATTGAGAGCAGGACCCCTCCAGAAGATCTTAGTAATCTTGAGGATACGTTTGGACAGGTAAATGTTTCAACTGACCGTCTTGATTAGCATTTGATTTTTGAGAACATAGAAATGCTGGGCCACTCTCACAACCACCATGTCCGACTACACAGAGAAGCCATTGAAATCCACAAGCATGTGGACAATTTCCGCAGAAAGGAGGAAACAATGAAAATGAACAAAATCTGGCTACCAATATTGAAAAACTCTAAAATTAAAACAGCAAAACAGCAGAGGGAAAACATTCAGGCACAGCTAATCACCTCTCAACAAAAGATTGCCCCAGGCACTTCCAGGCCTTCAAATGCTAATGAAGGTGGTCAGTTGAAACATTCACACCAAGCTCCAGCAGAGAAGAGCTCTTTGCCCCACCCCAGCCATTCCACAGATATATAAACCATTGTCCTAATTCCAACAGACCTCACTACCTCTGAGGATGCTTGCCATAGATGCAGGCGAAACGTCAGAAGAAATGCCTCTAGATTGTTGTAGGTTTTTTCGGGCTATATGGCCATGGTCTAGAGGCATTCTCTCCTGACGTTTCGCTGCATCTATGGCAAGCATCCTCAGAGGTAGTGAGGTCTGTTGCCAACCCTGGTCACTCCACAGATATATAAACCCATTTTCCTAGTTCCAACAGACCTCACTACCTCTGAGGATGCTTGCCATAGATGCAGGCGAAACGTCAGGAGAGAATGCCTCTAGAACATTGCCATATAGCCCGAAAAAACCTACAACAACCCAGTGATTCCGGCCATGAAAGCCTTCAACAATACATAGAAGTGCAGCCCTTGGCAGGCAAGCCTGAAAGTTTATTGCTGGGTATTTCAGGAATTTCCATCCGTATCCCTGCCTTTGTCCTACTTAGCAAGAGGGATGTGCCAAAAAGCCTGCTCCGCTCTGTTTTTTTTTTTTGCAATTTTTGGCCCGTGCGTCCTGCCAGAATACCATTTCTCATGCGCTTCTTCTGCATGCTGAGACGCAATAGCACAGCTGCATGAGTTCAAATGCACACACACACTCCAACTCAGGAATCTGGCTTTCTGGACCCTTGCCTCAGCCAGGACTTTAAAGGAAAACATTCAAGGCTGGCCTGAGACATTTTTACTTTCCCAAGTGTCTGCTCCGTACCATCTGGGAGATTTTCTAACAATCCTGTTCCTCAAAGTTTGTGGAGATTGCCAGGAAGTCACACCCTAGAATCCTAGAGTTGGGAGAGACCTCACGGACCATCCAGTCCAACCCCATTCTGCCAAGAAGCAGGAATATTGCATTCAAATCACCCCTGACAGATGGCCATCCAGCCTCTCTTTAAAAGCTTCCAAAGAAGGAGCTTCCACCACACCGGGGCAGAGAGTTCCACTGCTGAACGGCTCTCACAGTCAGGAAGTTCTTCCTCATGTTCAGATGGAATCTCCTCTCTTGTAGTTTGAAGCCATTGCATCCTATTCCTAGTCTCCAGGGAAGCAGAAAACAAGCTTGCTCCCTCCTCCCTGTGGCTTCCTCTCACATATTTCTACATGGCTATCATATCCTCTCAGCCTTCTCTTCTTCAGGCTAAACATGCCCAGCTCCTTAAGCCGCTCCTCATAGGGCTTGTTCTCCAGACCCTTGATCCTTTGAGTCACCCTCATATGGACACATTCCAGCTTAGAGTCAACATCTACCTTCAATGGTGGTGCCCAGAATTGGACACAGTATTCCAGGTAAAGTGGTCATTTTTGCCACTACATCACATTGTTGGCTCATGTTTAACTTGTTGTCCCCGAGGACTCCAAGATGTGTGTGTGTCAACTGTAAAATAAGATGCATCAAGCTGATTGGTCAGGCAGTGTCTGGGGAGCAGGCCGAGCCTGGGACTTTTGGTTACTGTTACATTCTTGTTCAGGTCAATACTCCAGAAGACAGGAACAGAACATTCCAGCTTGTCAATATCTCTCTTGAATTGTGGTGCCCAGAATTGGACACACTATTCCAGGTGTGGTCTAACCAAAGCGGAATAGAGGGGTAGCATTACTTCCTTAGATCTAGACACTATGCTCCTATTGATGCAGGCCAAAATACAATTGGCTTTTTTTGCCGCCACATCACATTGTTGGCTCATGTTTAACTTGTTGTCCACGAGGACTCCAAGATCTTTTTCACACGTACTGCTCTCGAGCCAGGCATCGTCCCCCATTCTGTATCTTTGCATTTCGTTTTTTCTGCCTAAGTGGAGTATCTTGCATTTGTGCCTGTTGTACTCCATTGTGTTAGTTTTGGCCAATCATCTCTCTCATCTGTTAAGATCATTTTGAATTTATTATTTATTATTATTTATTTAGAGCTTTTATAACCCGGTCTTCTCGACCTCCGAAGAGGGACTCAGGTCGGCTAACAGCAGAAAATTCAACACAAATATAGTAAACAAATATATAGGCATGGCTCGGTGCTGTGGAGTCATGGGGGTTCTAGTTTTACAGAGTCTTTAGCCTTCTTCCAAAGAGTGCTGATGCATCTCCAAACTACAGCTCCCACGATTCCATAGCCATGAGCCATGATGGTTAAAGTGATGCCAGACTGCATTAATTCTACAGTATAGATCAGTGTTTCTCAACCTGGGGGTCGGGACCCCTGGGGGGGTCACGAAGGTGTGTCAGAGGGGTCGCCAAAGACCATCAGAAAACACAGTATTTTCTGTTGGTCATGGGGGTTCTGTGTGGGAAGTTTGGCCCAATTCTATCATTGGTGGGGTTCAGAATGCTCCTTGATTGTAGGTGAACTATAAATCCCAGTATCTACAACTCCCAAATGTCAAGATCTATTTTCCCCAAACCCCATCAGTGTTCACATTTGGGCATATTGAGTATTCGTGTAGTTTGGTCCAGATCCATCATTGTTTGAGTCCACAGTGATCTCTGGATGTAGGTGAACTACAACTCCAAAACTCAAGATCAATGGCCACCAAACCCTTCCAGTATTTTCTGTTGGTCATGGGAGTTCTGTGTGACAAGTTTGGTTCAATTCCATCATTGGTGGAGTTCAGAATGCTCTTTGATTGTAGGTGAACTATAAATCCCAGCAACTACAACTCCCAAATGACAAAATCAATCCCCCCCCAAATCCAATCAGTATTCAAATTTGGGTGTATCGGGTATTTGTGCCAAATTTGGTCCAGTGAATGAAAATACATCCTGCATATCAGATATTTACATTATGATTCATAACAGTAGCAAAATTACAGTTATGAAGTAGCAACGAAAATAATTTTATAGTTGGGGGTCACTACAACATGAGGAACTGTATTAAGGGGTCACAACATTAGGAAGGTCGAGAACCACGTGGAAAATCATGGTATCCAGAAGAAGAAATAGCGAACATAACCACATCAAGCTGGTTCCTGCGCGCCGGTGTAGGGGAGGGAGTACGCGGCTCAGTAGATTATACCTTTATTCAGACGTTTTCAAGAAAGCTTCTCTATGAACATTTTGTAAACAAAATATGATTTTGGTGTGTCCAAGTGATACAAGCTGAAATTTTTATTATCTTTCCCCCATGGGAAGTAACATTGAGGCAGATCCGGGGTTGTCACACAATACTACGATATACTTCATTGTGTTGTTGTTAATTCGTTCAGTCGTCTACTCTTTGTGACTCATGGACCAGCCCACACCAGAGCTCCCTGTCGGCCGTCACCACTCCCAGCTCCTTCAAGGTCAAGCCAGTCTCTTCAAGGAGAACATCCATCCATCTTGCCCTTGGTCGGCCCCTCTTCCTTTTTCCTTCCATTTTCCCAGCATCATTATCTTCTCTAAGCTTTCCTGTCTTCTCATGATGTGGCCAAAGTACTTCATCTTTTTCTCTAGTATCCTTCCCTCCAATGAGCAGTCGGGCTTTATTTCCTGGAGGATGGACTGGTTGGATCTTCTCACAGTCCAAGGCACTCTCAGAACTTTCCTCCAACACCACAGCTCAAAAGCATCGATCGTCCTTGGCTCAGCCTTCCCTAAGGTCCAGCTCTCACATCCGTAGGTGACTACAGGGAAGACCATGGCTTGGACTAGGCAATGGATCTTGGTTGCCAGTCTGATGTCTCTACTCTTCACTATTTTATCGAGACTGGACATTGCTCTCCTCCCAAGAAGTAAGCGTCTTCTGATTTCCTGGCCACAGTCTGCATCTGCAGTAATCTTTGCACCTAGAAATACAAAGTCTGTCACGGCCTCCACGGTTTCTCCCTCTATTTTCCAGTTGTCAATCATTCTTGTTGCCATAATCTTGGTTTTTTTGACGTTTAGCTTCAACCCGGCTTTTGCGCTTTCTTCTTTCACCTTGATTAGAAGGCTCCTCAGCTCCTCCTCGCTTTCGGCCATCAGAGTGGTGTCATCTGCATATCTGAGGTTGTTAATGTTTCTTCCAGCAATTTTCACCCCAGCTTTGCATTCATCAAGCCCCGCCCATCGCATGATGTGTTCTGCATACAAGTTAAAAAGGTTGGGTGAGAGTATGCAGCCTTGCCGTACGCCTTTCCCAATCTTGAACCAGTCTGTTGTTCCGTGGTCAGTTCTGACTGTTGCTACTTGGTCCTTGTACAGATTCCTCAGGAGAGAGACAAGGTGGCTTGGTATGCCCATCCCACCAAGAACTTGCCACTTGTCAGTATGATTATTACCCTTTATTTTCTCATCTTTTTTTCAAGGAAAGTATTTCATCTTTATGACAATTTTTTTTAAAAAAAATATGATTTTGGTGTTGTCCACAGTTTGCATCCCATGTGGCAATATATCTATCTTTTTTTTTTCCCATGGGAAAGGTAACATTGATGACAGCCTTGTGGCTGCTCCAATCTATATATATATCTATACACATAATAAAAGTGAAAATCTGTATGTGGCACAGGTGTCTGTTCACACAGACAGCCTCCAACCTCCACAAATAGGCTATTGTTTCCAGTGCTGAGAAGACAGCAAGTCACTCTCTTGAAGGACATTGCAGGTTATAGCAAGCACATCCCAGTGTTCCTTTCTCTCTTCATTTGCATGACCCCACCCACTGCTTCTCCCATATCCCATTCCAACCCTTTTCTTTGGCACACAGCAGAGGAATGGATCAGCAACTGAACATACTGGAAAGGTTTGGAGAGAATTCACCATGATTTATAGGAGTTGTAGGTACTGGGATGCATAGTTCACCTGCAATCTAAGAGCACTCAGAACTGCACCAATGATGGACCTGGAACTCACTTGGCACACAGACCCACCATGGGCAATTGTCCATACTTGCAGAGTTTAGGGGTGATTACCCTGAGAGTTGTAGTTCACCCTTATCTAGAGAACAGTGAACTCAGCCAACAGTGGATCGGGACCAAACTTGGCACATAGAACCAACATGGCCAATTGTGCATACTGGCTGAGCTTAGGGGAGATTGCCCTGGGAATCTGGGAGTTGTAGTTCTCCCTTACCTAGATATCACTGAACTCAGCTGCTGTCAGATCTGGACCAAACTTGGCACACAGATCCAACATGGCCAACTTTAAGTAATGGCAGGGTTTGGGAATGACTGACCCACAATTCTGGAAATTGTAGTTCACCCACATCCTTATGCATTTTTTCCTAATGGGAGCATTAATTAAAAAAACAAAAAGAAAGACTGTTTTTCTAATAAATAGCATTACAACCCAAATGGATATTACCAAACTTCACAAAACAAACAATGCCTTCTCAAATAACCCGGGCAGCGCCGGGTCCCCAAGCTAGTGTGTGTGTATATATATATATATATATATATATATATATATATATATTATTTACAGTATTCATATTCTGTCCTTCTCATCCCAAAGGGACTCAGGGTGGATCACATTGCACACGTACATTGTAAACATTTGATGCTGTTTTGTTTTTTAGACATACAAGACAAATAGAGGTATTTTGACATTTTCCAACTTTGGCACCTGGAGGTTATGCTAGATTCTGGCCACAGGGAATGCTGTTGGTTTGTCTACTGTGGCGCCGAGCCCTTTTGAGTGTAGTATTTCCTCCTTGTTCTTTGATCGCCGGCATTTTTATGGTGTCATAAAGTACCTCCTCTCTAATTTCTACTCACAGCTCAGCTGTTTTCGAACACAATTCAAAGTGCTGGTGTTGACCTATAAATCCCTAAACGACTCTGGCCCAGTTTACCTGTCCGAACGGATTCTCCCCTATGAACCATCAAGGTTGTTAAGATCTTCTGGAGGGGCCCTGCTCTCGGTCCCACCACCTTGCAATCGCGTCTGGTGGGGACGAGGGACAGGGCCTTCTCGGTGGTGGCCCCTCGGCTCTGGAACTCTCTCCCACTGGAGATTAGAACTGCCCCTTCTCTCCTGACTTTTAGAAAGCTGGTGAAAACTTGGCTCTGGAATTTAGCATTTGATGAGTGAGTCAATAACCCTTGAACACACGGACAGATGGTGATGAATTGTGATTTCATTCTGACGACTTGGCCTTATGTAATTATATGATTGTATTTTAATGTATTTTATGTATTAGTTATTATGGGATGTGATGTTTTAAACTATTGTTTACGAATCTTTTGTTGTGAACCGGCCTGAGTCCCTCTTCGGAGGTTGAGAAGACCAGTATATAAAAGTTTTAAATAAATAAATAAATAAACATAATAGCATCGTAATACATTAATACAAAATACATTAAAATACAGATCATACAATATCATACAATTACAAAAGCCAGGTTGTCAGAATAAAATCACAAATTCATCACCATCCGCCGGTGTGGTCAGCCGTTATTGACTCGATCATCATTCTGCAAATGCTATATTCCAAAGCCAGGTTTTTACCAGCTTTCTGAAAGTCAAGAGGGAAGAGGCAGATCTAATCTCCAACAGGAGAGAGTTCCAGAGCCGAAGGGCCACCACCAAGAAGGCTCTGTCCCTCGTCCCCACCAGATGCGATTGCGAAGGCGGTGGGACCGAGAGCAGGGCCCCTCCAGAAGATCTTAACAACCTTAATGGTTCATAGTGAAGAATCCGTTCGGACAGGTAAACTGGGCCGGAGTCGTTTAGGGATTTATAGGTCAACACCAGCACTTTGAATTGTGCTTGGAAGCTAATTGGCAGCTAGTGGAACTGAGGCAGCAGAGGAGTAGTATGCTCCCTGTATCCCGCTCATGTTAGTAATCTGGCTGCCGCTCGTTGGACTAGTTGAAGCTTCCGGGCAGTCTTCAGAATTCTGTTCCTGTCTTCTGGAGTATTGGCCTGAACAAGAATGTAACTGTAACCAAAAGTCCCAGGCTCGGCCTGCTCCCCAAACATTGCCCGACTAATCAGCTTGATGCATCTTATTTTACAGATGACACACATACACACAGTCACGGATTCCTTGCATGCTCCAACACATTTTGCTTCTTAAAAAGAGCTTTGAAGAGCCAGTGTGGTCTAGTGGCATGAGCATCGGATGCATCTCTGGAGACCGGGGTTTGAATCCCTGCTCAACCACAAGTCACGCTCTCTCAGCTTCGGAAGAAGGCAACAATGGCAAGTCTTCCCTGAAGAATTCTTCCCAAGAAGAGAATACAGGAAAGGTCGGCCAGAAGTCAGGTCCGCTTGCAGGCATGTCACCGCAACAAACACCCTGCACATCCAGCCTGTTAGGATAGGCACAGGTGGCGCCTTGTGCGCATCTGTCTCCCTGGGATTAAGGCCTCCCTCACACCTGGATGACGCCGAGTCCCGACTTGCAAAGACTCCGCTCGTCGAATAGGCTGACACGGAAGGCCTGCTCTTGAACTGTCAAGAAATCCAAAAACCCTTTCTGCAAACTAGTGGGAATGTTTAAATGGCTGGGCTTGAAATGTCTTCATCTTGCTTGGTCCTAACCTTATTCTCCATCTTCATTGCTATGAGACTTCACCTTGTTGATGGGAAGCTTCCCACTGGAGTGGAAATCATCTATCAGACAGATGGCAAACTATTTAACCTCAGCAGACTGAAAGCCAAAACCAAGGTTACAACAACAGCTGTTATAGAACTCCAGTATGCTGATGACAATGTCGTCTGTGCGCATTCAGAAGATCTCAGGCTACTCAGAGAAGTCATTGAAATCCACAAGCATGTGGACAATTTGAACAGAAAGGAGGAAACCATGAAAATGAACAAAATCTGGCTACCAGTATTAAAAAACTCTAAAATTAACAGCTAAACAACAGAGAGGAAAAAACCAGGCACAGATTAACACCTCCCAGCAACAGATTTTCCCAGGCTCAGGCAGGCCTTCAAATGCTAATGAAGGTGATCAGCTAAACATTCACACCTAACTGCAGCAGGGAAGAGCTCCTTGCCCCACCCCAGCCATTCCACAGATATATAAACCCATTTTTCCTACTTCCAACAGACCTTCTCAACCTCTGAGGATGCTTGCCATAGATGCAGGCGAAACGTCAGGAGAAATGCCTCTAGAACATGGCTCTATAGCCCGAAAAAACCCACAAGAACCACTCTAAACACCTTTGCAGAAGCAGACAAGAAGCTTGACCTGTCATTAAACATTGAGAAAACCAAAGTGCTCTTCCAGCAGTCACTGGCTAATCCCTCTACAAGGCCAGAAATACAGCTTAATGGGGTAACATTAGAAAATGTGGACCATTTCCACTACCTTGGCAGCCACCTCTCCACCAAAGTCAGCATTGACACTGAAATACAACACCGCCTGAGCTCTGCGAGTGCAGCATTTTTCAAATGAAGCAGAGAGTGTTTGAGGACTGGGACATCCATAGGGAAAATGTTGGCCATTCCTGCTATCTTGGTAGCCACCTCTCCACAAAAGTCAACATTGACACTGAAATACAACCGCCTGAGCTCTGCGAGTGCAGCATTTTTCCAAATGAAGCAGAGAGTGTTTGAGGACCAGGACATCCGTAGGGAGACCAAGGGGCTTGTTTATCAAGCTATTGTCCTCCCAACCCTGCTCTACATCTATGAAATGTGGACTGTCTAAAGTCAACATTGACACTGAAATACAGCACTGCCTGAGCTCTGCAAGTGCAGCATTTTTCCGAATGAAGCAGAGAGTTTTGAGGACCGGGACATCCGTAGGGAGACCAAGTGCTTGTTTATAAAACCATTGTCCTCTCAACCCTGCTATACGACTGCAAAACGTGAACTGTCTACAGATGTCAACATTGAGACTGAAATACAACACTGCCTGAGTTCTGCGAGTGCAGCATTTTTCTGAATGAAGCAGAGAGTGTTTGAGGACCGGGACATCCATAGGGATACCAAGGTGCTTGTTTATAAAGCTATTGTCCTCCCAACCCTGCTATATGCCTGAAAAATATGGACAGATGTCACACTCAATTCCTGGAATGATTTCATCAAAAACGCTCTGCAAGTGCAGCATTTTCCAGAATGAAGCAGAGAGTGTTTGAGGACCGGGACATCCGTAGGATACCAAGGTGCTTGTTTATAAAGCTATTGTCCTCCCAACCCTGCTATAGCCTGCGAGGCGTGGACTGTCTACAGACGTCCATGCAACTCCTGGAACGATTCCATCAGCGCTGCCTCGGAAAATCCTGCAAATCTCTTGGGAAGACAGGCGGACAAATGTCAGCGTGCTGGAAGAAGAAGCAAAGACCACCAGCATTGAAGCGATGCTCCTCCACCATCAACTCCGCTGGACCCGCCATGTTGTCCAGATGCCTGACCACCGTCTCCCAAAGCAGTTGCTCTACTCCAAACTCAAGAACGGATAACGGAATTTTGGTGGACAGAAGAAGAGATTGAAAGATGGGCTCAAAGCCAACCTTAAAAATTCTGGCATAGACACTGAGAACTGGGAAGCCCTGGCCCGTGAGCGCTTCAGCTGGAGGTCAGCTGTGACCAGCAGTGCTGTAGAATTTGAAGAGGCATGAATGGAGGGTGAAAGAGAGAAACGTGTCAAGAGGAAGGTGCGTCAAGCCAACCCCGACCGGGACCGTCTTACATCTGGAAACTGATGCCCTCACTGCAGAAGAAGATGCAGATCAAGCTCCATAGTCACCTCAAAAGCATTTACAGCAGGCCTGGGCAATCTTTGGCCCTCGGGGTGTTTTGGACTTCAACTCCTACCGGTGGTTAGGAATTGTGGGAGTTGACGTCCAAAACACTCCGAGGGACAAAGTTTGCCCATGCCTGCTGTAAATGCTTTTGACTTGGGCTTTGCTTAGTAGTTTGCACGACTGTTCCCCTTTGCTTTCCAATGGAGGTGCTTAGCAGAGTCTTCTTTCTGCAGCGCAAACATAATTTTTCCGTTTCATCTGCACATGTTTTCGCTTAACATTTCTTTGTCTCTTGCAAAACTGCCTTTGGGGGGAAAAGGCAGGATGTAAACAAAGGGATAGGGTCCCACACGACGCAATGTGTTTGTTGTCATGACATGCTTTCGAAATGATTCTGACTTTTGGAAACCTGCTCCCAGGAGTTTAGGTATCCTGCTTTCTTCATGGCAGGTTTGCAGGGCTGTCCTGAGGCAAATAGAGAGTGAGACTTCCCCAAGGTGGTGGATGCTGTTGCTTTCAGGTCATTTCCGCCATAGGGTTGCCCAGCGTCACCCAGCTGTTTTCCATGGCAGAGCGGGCATTCACACCCTGGTTTCCTGAGCTGTCAATAGTTAAATGCATTGTCGAAGGCTTTCATGGCCGGAATCACTGGGTTGTTGCGTGTTTTCCGGGCTGTCTGGCCGTGTTCCAGAAGCATTCTCTCCTGACGTTTCTCCTGCATCTATGGCAGGCATCCTCAAAGGTTGTGAGGTCTGGAGAATGGAACCCTGAAAGGAGTCCGGCATGTTTTGGAATACAGTAAGCCTTCCCCTGCTGCAGATTTAGGTATTTGTAGATTTATTTATTATTTATTTATATTTACTTTGCTTGTATACCGCAGTTTCTCAGCCCGTAGGCGACTCAACGCGGTTCACAAAATAGCAAAAACAGTCATAACAAAATAGCAATAAACGATTTAAAAACCATGAAAGCACAAAATACAGTAATGGCAAATCAATAACAACACAACAACGTCTCGTAACTAGAATCGTGATCCAATTCATCGTCTATAATTCCGTTCCTATATTCATCATATTCATTGCACTGTTTATCTGAATGCCTGTTCAAACAGCCAGGTTTTTAGCTTTTTTCGAAACACCATTAACGTTGGAGCTGATCTTATGTCCATGGGAAGGGCGTTCCACAGCCGAGGGGCCACCACGGAGAAGGCCCTGTCCCTCGTCCCCGCCAGCCGTGCTTACTATGACTAGATTTGCTTACTATGGTCTTTGTATGACATCTTTAGGGCTAGATGGTTTGGGTTCAAAATTCATATCCTTTGAAGGCTCTCCAACACCCAAATCAGCATCCTTTCCCCACTTTGGAAAATTTTTATAGTTCCTTATGCCTTTAAAAAAAGTCAGAGCATTCCTGGGGATCCATCTCACCCGGCATATTCTTTTTTTGAATTATTGCCATCTGGTAGACAGCACAGGGTGACAAAGACAAGGACAAACAGGCAGGCACAGAGAAGCTATTGACATCCACAAGAAACATGTGAACAATTTCAACAGAGAAAGGAGGAAACAAGCTGGGTAGATGCGGGGAATGCCGTGGATGTAGCGTACCTGGATTTCAGGAAGGCCTTCTTTGACAAGGTCACCCATGACCTTCTGGCAAGACTAGTCCAATGTGGCTAGGCAAAACTACGGTGAGGTGGATCTGTAATTGGTTAAATGGACGAACCCAGAGGGTGCTCACCAATGCTTCCTCTTCATCCTGGAAAGAAGTGACAAGTGGAGTGCCGCAGGGTTCCGTCCTGGGCCCGGTCCTGTTCAACATCTTTATTAATGACTTAGATGAAGGGCTAGAAGGCATGATCATCAAGTTTGCAGACGACACCAAATTGGGAGGGAGAGCCAATACTCCAGAGGACAGGAGCAGGATTCAAAACGATCTTGACAGATTAGAGAGATGATGGGCCAAAACTAACAAAATGAAGTTCAACAGTGACAAATGCAAGATACTCCACTTTGGCAGGAAAAACGAAATGCAAAGATACAGAATGGGGGACAATGCCTAGCTCGAGAGCAGTACGTGTGAAAAAGATCTTGGAGTCCTCGTGGACAACAAGTTAAACATGAGCCAACAATGTGATGTGGCGGCAAAAAAAGCCAATGGGATTTTGGCCTGCATCAAGAGGAGCCTAGTGTCTAGATCTAAGGAAGTCATGCTCCCCATGCTCTATTCTGCTTTGGTTAGACCACACCTGGAATATTGTGTCCAATTCTGGGCACCACAATTCAAGAGAGATATTGACAAGCTGGAATGTGTCCAGAGGAGGGCGACTAAAATGATCAAGGGTCTGGAGAACAAGCCCTATGAGGAGCGGCTTAAGGAGCTGGGCATGTTTAGCCTGAAGAAGATAAGGCTGAGAGAGATATGATAGCCATGTATAAATATGTGAGAGGAAGCCACAGGGAGGAGGGAGCAAGCTTGTTTTCTGCTTCCCTGGAGACTAGGACGCGGAACAATGGCTTCAAACTACAAGAGAGGAGATTCCATCTGAACATGAGGAAGAACTTCCTGACTGTGAGAGCCGTTCAGCAGTGGAACTCTCTGCCCCGGAGTGTGGTGGAGGCTTCTTCTTTGGAAGCTTTTAAACAGAGGCTGGATGGCCATCTGTCAGGGGTGATTTGAATGCAATATTCCTGCTTCTTGGCAGGGGGTTGGACTGGATGGCCCATGAGGTCTCTTCCAACTCTTTGATTCTTTGATTCTATGATTCTATGAACCATACAAAATCCAGGAACAGACTACCAGTAGTTCCCTCATAGTTTAAGATCCACCGGGGAGGCCCTGCTCTCGGTACCACCGGCCTCAGAAACGGTTCTGGTGGGGATGAGGGACAGGGCCTTCTCGGTGGTGACCCTCCGCTTGTGGAACTTGATCCCCAGTGAGATTAGATCAGTTATGACCCCCCGCTTTTGGAATTCGCTCCCCAGTGAGATTAGATCAGCATCCTCCCTCCTTTCCTTCAGGAAAAAACTGAAATCGTGGTTTGGAAACTAGGCTTTTGGCTAGCGGGCACAACGGCACTTTGGACATTGAACTGGACCATATGATTGTTATAATAATGGAAACGGCTTTATGATTGTATAACTAATGTTATTGTTTTTAATCTATTATGTATTTATGGTTTTGTATTGTTGTGATATTGTGATTTGTGGCATCGAATTGCTGCCAGTGTTCGCCGCTCTGAGTCTCCCCTCGGGGGTTGAGAAATGTTGTAAACAAAGAAATAATAAGTATTGCTGTCGACCAATTTAGTAGGGCCGTGGATAGTGAGATCCAAGCCACTGTGGGTTTAGCCTGGTGAGAAAAAGAAGCCATTTCCAGTCAAACGTTTGGGTGGAATCTTTTTCCCCTGCAATGTGTTCTAGCCTCCAGAGCAGCAGAAAACAAGCTTGCCGTCTCCTCCATGTGACATCTTTCCTGGATGTAAGGAGAGCTGTTCAGCAGTGGAACTCTCTGCCTCGTTGTCAGGTGGAAGCACCTTCCTTGGAAACTGTTAAACAAAGGCTGGGTGGCCATCTGTCAGGGGAACTTTCTGCTTTTTCTGCATAGAATCATAGAATCCTAGAGTTGGAAGAGACCTCCTGGGCCAACCAGTCCAACCCCATTCTGCCAAGAAGCAGGAAAATCACCTTCAAAGCACCCCCGACAGATGGCCATCCAGCCTCTGCTTAAAAGCTTCCAAAGCTTCCACCATACTCCGGGGCCATCAAGTTCCATCAAGCAAAAAGTGGGTGCTAGAAATAATATCATACGAAAGCTGACTGGCACAACCTGGGGATCAAAACCAGACACAGTGAAGACATCTGCCCTTGCGCTGTGCTATTCTGCTGCGGAGTACTCATGCCCAGTGTGGAACACATCTCACCATGCTAAATCAGTGGATGCGGCTCTTAATGAGACATGCCGCATTATCACGGGGTGCCTGCGCCCCACACCACTGGAGAAATTACACTGCTTAGCCGGTATTGCACCACCTGACATCCGCCGGGAAGTAGCAGCCAATAGTGAAAGGACCAAGGCAGAGACATCTCCAGCTCATCCCCTGTTTGGGCATCAGCCAGCACATCAACGACTTAAATCAATAAATAGTTTCCTAAGATCTACAGAGGCACTCGCTGGAACACCCTAGCAAGCGAGAGTCCAAAAGTGGCAGGCTCAAACCCAGAACCTGAATCCATGGCTGATACCAGATGAGAGACTCCCCCCTGGGCACAGAGAAGACGGGGCGACTTGGAAGGCACTGAACAGACTGCGCTCTGGCACCACGAGATGCAGAGCCAACCTTCAGAAATGGGGCCACAAAGTGGAATCCACGACATGCGAGTGCAGAGAAGAGCAAACCACTGACCACCTGCTGCAATGCACCCTGAGCCCTGCCACATGCACCATGGAGGACCTTCTTGCGGCAACCCCAGAGGCACTCCACGTGGCCAGATACTGGTCAAAGGACATTTAATAACTACCAAGCTTGCAAACTTTGTGGCTTGTCTGTTTGTTTGTTTGTTTGTTAAAAATGCCATACAACTGTTTGGTTTGCCCCCTTGGCCCTGTGCTGTGGGGACCTCCTTTGTCCAAGGCGTCGTCCTTCTTTCCTCGATGGGGTGGGCATGCGTTCCCAGCCTGGCTATTTTTAGTGCCTTTCGCTGGACGGGAATCAAAACTCCGCTCTTTCCAT
>NW_026844366.1:353090965-353098465 GCF_025583915.1 Anolis sagrei ordinatus | reverse complement strand
GGAGTTCCCCTGCTTCTGAGAGGCTTGTAGAAGGCTGCTCTTTCCAGCACCCGTGTGGGCAGTGGGGCAGAGTCAAGGAGGGCCTTCCCAGCACCAGAAGGGTTGGGGGTGTTCTCCTTGGGGCTTGCAGGGTGGGTCCAACTGCTCCCTGAATTGGGAGAGACGAGCATGATCGGTCGGTCTTTGGACTGGGTGGGGATGCCGGAGTCGCATCGAGACTGGCACTGGGCCCCCGCAGACGCTGGCTGAGTCAAGGCTGTGGTGCGTTAATGATTATTTGCATCGGGGAAAGAGAGGCCCCTGAAGTTCGCCCACCCACCCACCCACCCACTCTCCTCTATGCGCTTGAGCGCATGCACACATATGGCCCGCCTGAGCCTCACCCTCCTGCCTTTCTCTCCCTGTGTTGCAGGGGCTGGAAGAGGCGACAACGCTGGGATCGGGCATCCTGGGCAGCGCTCGCCTCTTTCCCTGACACTCTCGCATCAAGCCTGGAACCTTCCGTAGGTTAAGTCCCGGAAGCGAAAAGTCTGCAGCCTTGACCTCCGCCCCCAGTGCCCACCATGCCATCCAATGGGCCCGTCGACACCACCAGCAGCTCCGCCGCAGACCGAGAGGCCGCCGATGCCCGCAAGGTAATTTATTTACATTTATTTTATTTATTTGCAGCTTTTCTATTCCACCCTTCTCACCCCGCAGGGGACTCAGGGCGGATTACAGTGTACACATATATGGCAAACATTCAATGCCAATTATTTGTTGTTGTTCATTCGTTCAGTCGTCTCCGACTCTTCGTGACCTCATGGACCAGTCCACGCCAGAGCTCCCTGTCAGCCGTCACCACCCCCAGCTCCCTCAAGGTCAGTCCAGTCACTTCAAGGATGCCATCCATCCATCTTGCCCTTGGTCGGCCCCTCTTCCTTTTGCCTTCCACTTTCCCCAGCATAATTGTCTTCTCTAGGCTTTCCTGTCTCCTCATGATGTGGCCAGAGTACTTCAACTTTGTCTCTAGTATCTTTCCCTCCAGTGAGCAGTCGGGCTTTATTTCCTGGAGGATGGACTGGTTGGATCTTCTCGCAGTCCAAGGCACTCTCAGCAATTGCCAATTATAGAATCATAGAATCAAAGAGTTGGAAGAGACCTCATGGGCCATGTAGTCCAACCCCATTCTGCCAAGAAGCAGGAATATTGCATTCAAATCACCCCTGACAGATGGCCATCCAGCCTCTGCTTAAAAGCCTCCAAAGAAGGAGCCTCCACCACACTCCGGGGCAGAGAGTTCCACTGCTGAACGGCTCTCACAGTCAGGAAGTTCTTCCTCATGTTCAGATGGAATCTCCTCTCTTGTAGTTTGAAGCCATGGCTCCATTGCGTCCTAGTCTCCAGGGAAGCAGAAAGGAAGCTTGCTCCCTCCTCCTCCCTGTGGCTTCCTCTCACATATTTATACATGGCTATCATATCTCCTCTCAGCCTTCTCTTCTTCAGGCTAAACATGCCTAGCTCCTTAAGCCGCTCCTCATAGGGCTTGTTCTCCAGACCCTTGATCATTTTAGTCCCTCCTCCCTGTGGCTTCCTCTCACATATTTATACATGGCTATCATATCTCCTCTCAGCCTTCTCTTCTTCAAGCTAAACATGCCCAGCTCCTTAAGCCGCTCCTCATAGGGCTTGTTCTCCAGGCCCTTGATCTGCTCCCTCCTCCCTGTGGCTTCCTCTCACATATTTATACATGGCTATCATCATGTCTCCTCTCAGCCTTCTCTTCTTCAGGCTAAACATGCCCAGCTCTTAAGCCTCCTCATAGGGCTTGTTCTCCGAAACCTTTTATCATTTTAGTCGCTCTCCTCTGGACACCTTCCAGCTTGTCAATATCTCTCTTCAATTGTGGTGCCCAGAACTGGACACAATATTCCAGGTGTGGTCTAACCAAAGCAGAATAGAGCATGGGGAGCATGACTTCCCTGGATCTAGACACTATGCTCCTATTGATGCAGGCCAAAATCCCATTGGCTTTTTTTGCCGCCACATCACATTGTTGGCTCATGTTTAACTTTTCCACGAGGACTCCAAGATCTTTTTCACACGTACTGCTCTCGAGCCAGGCATCGTCCCCCATTCTGTATCTTTGCATTTCGTTTTTTCTGCCAAAGTGGAGTATCTTGCATTTGTCACTGTTGAACTTCATTTTGTTAGTTTTGGCCCATCTCTCTAATCTGTCAAGATCGTTTTGAATCCTGCTCCTGTCCTCTGGAGTATTGGCTCTCCCTCCCAATTTGGTGTCGTCTGCAAACTTGATGATCCTGCCTTCTAGCCCTTCATCTAAGTCATTAATAAAGATGTTGAACAGGACCGGGCCCAGGACGGAACCCTGCTTGTGGCACTCCACTTGTCACTTCTTTCCAGGATGAAGAGGAAGCATTGGTGAGCACCCTCTGGGTTCGTCCATTTAACCAATTTTGACATACAACATATACAGACATACACAGAGGCTATTTAACTTTTTCTGGCCGCCAGGGGAGCTGTCGCTTTCATCGTCCATCTGGACGCTGATGAAGCACTTCCGCATTCCCGCATGCTTCCCCGCTGGAATGCTTTGCTGGAGTCTTCTTTATGGCCTCATAAATCAGTTAATTTAGCCTCCCCACACTTTAAGGTGGTACCTTATTTTCCTACTTGACAGATGCAACTGTCTTTCGGGTTGCAAAGGTCGACAACAGGCTACACACAATTGGTTGGAAACCCACTCCAACCCGGGCTGGCTTCGAACTCATGACCTTTTTGGTCAGAGTGATCTTAATGCAGCTGACACTCAGCCAGCTGCGCCACAATCCCAGGTAAGAAGAAGGGAATCTCTGTGTGTGGTGGGATGGACAGCCACGGGAGCTCTGCTGGGCTCCGGAAAAGGCTTTGTGGCAACTGTCCAACCCGTGTCAACCCCAGGCAGGCACACCAACTGCCTGTCTCTGCCACTTGCTGAGAATATTTGTTTATTTGTTTAAGAAACCATATCTGCATTGTATTGCCAGAAGGCTTTTGCAGCCAAAATCATTGGGGTGTTGTGTAGTTTCTGGGCTGCATGGCCAATGTATTCTAGCAGTATTTTTTTCTGATGTTTTGCCTGCATCTGTGGCTAATGTGTAAGACTGAGTTAGAACTGGTCATTTTCAAAGGTCATTTTCAAAGGTTTGCTTTGGAACGCCCTCCCAAAAGATCTCAGACAGGCCCCCACTCTAGCCGTTTTCAGAAGGAAGTTAAAAACCTGGCTGTTCCGTTGTGCCTTCCCAGACTAGGAATCCCCATCCCAGGTCCTAGAAGCACCTTAGCATAACCAATGTTGCTGCACACCACACTTTAATCCTACGTTCCTCCTGCCATTTCAGCACTTTTAATCCCTGTACCCCACTGCGCCGGCCGAACCAGTTTTTTAATAGTGTCCTGATGTATTGTCATTGTGGTTTATTTTGCTTAATTGTTTTGATTTGCTTTATTTACTGTTGTGTTATGTTTCTTTTGTATTGTGTTTGAGGCTTCGGCCGTGTAAGCCGCATCGAGTCTTTCGGGAGATGCTAGCGGGGTACAAATAAAGTTAATAATAATAATAATAATAATAACCATCAGGTCTTCAAGCTCTTACGAAAGGCGGGGAGGGATGGGGCCTGTCTTATTTCCCTAGGAAGGGCGTTCCAGAGGTGGGGGGCCACCACTGAGAAGGCCCTCTCTCTCGTCCCCACCAACCATGCTTGAGATGGTAGTGGGACCAAGAGGAGGGCCTCCCCGGAAGATCTTAGAGCTTGTGCCGGGTCATAGAAGGAGATGCGATCACGGAAATAGGCGGGGCCCAAACCTTTTAGGGCTTTATAGGTCATGACCTGCACCTTGAATTTGGCTCGGGAACTTATCGGCAGCCAATGAAGCTGTTTTAATAGTTTGCTCCAGTAAGGAGCTCCAGTAAGGAGCCTGGCTGCCGCCCGTTGTACCAGTTCAAACTTCCGGGCCGTCTTCAAGGGCAGCCCCACGTAGAGTGCATTGCAATAGTCCAGTTTGGATGTAACCAAGGCGTGGACCACCCTGGCCACGTCAGACTTCACAAGGTATGGTCGTAGCTGGCGCACAAGTTTGAGTTGTGGAAAGGCCCTCCTGGCCACTGCTGACACCTGAACATCAAGTGAACAAAACAAGCAAACAGACAAAATACAAAAAAATTGCGAGTTTGGTAGTTGATTAAATGTCTTGTCGAAGGCTTTCATGGCTGGAATCACTAGGTTCTTGTAGGTTTTTTCGGGCTATAGGGCCATGTTCTAGAGGCATTCTCTCCTGACGTTTCGCCTGCATCTATGGCAAGCATCCTCAGAGGTAGTGAGGTCTGTTGGAAGTAGGAAAGGGTTTATATATCTGTGGAATGACCAGGGTGGGACAAAGGACTCTTGTCTGCTGGAGCTAGGTGTGAATGTTTCAACTGACCACCTTGATTAGCATTTGATGGCCTGGCAGTGTCTGGGGCAATCTTTTGTTGAGATGTGATTAAATGTCCGTGATTGTTTCCTCTCTGTTGTTTTGCTGTTGTAATTTTAGAGTTTTTTTATTACTGGTAGCCAGATTTTGTTCATTTTCATAGTTTCTCTCCTTTCTGTTGAAATTGTCCACATGCTTGTGGATTTCAATGGCTTCTCTGTGTAGCCTGACATGGTGTTTGTGAGAGTGGTCCAGCACTTCTGTGTTCTCAAATAATATGCTGTGAACAATCAAGGAACATGAAAGGCACTGCAGACTACTTCAACCAGAGAAATCAGCCATAGCAGAGCACCTGATGAACCAACCTGGACACAGCATATTATTTGAGAACACAGAAATGCTGCACCACTCTCACAACCACCATGTCAGACTACACAGAGAAGCCATTGAAATCCACAAGCATGTGGACAATTTCAACAGAAAGGAGGAAACCATGAAAATGAACAAAATCTGGCTACCAGTATTAAAAAATTCTAAAATTACAACAGCAAAACAACAGAGAGGAAACAACCAGGCACATCTTAACACCTCTCAACAAAAGATTTTCCCAGGCTCAGCCAGGCCTTCAAATGCTATTGAAGGTGGTCAGTTGAAACATTCACACCTAGCTCCAGCAGAGAAGAGCTCTTTGCCCCACCCCAGCCATTCCACAGATATATAAACCCATTGTCCTAATCCCAACAGACCTCACTACCTCTGAGGATGCTTGCCATAGTTGCAGGCGAAACGTCAGGAGAAATGCCTCATTGTATTGTATTGCCAGAAGGCTTTTGCAGCCAGAAGCACTGAGGTGTTGCATGGTTTCTGGGCTGCATGGCCAATGTATTCTAGCAGTATTTTTTTCTGATGTTTTGCCTGCATCTGTGGCTAATGGCATCTTCTGAGGATTTTATTTATTTGTCGTGTCAGGGCAACCATAGAATCATAGAATCCTAGAGTTGGAAGAGACCCCATGGGCCATCCAGTCCAACCCCATTCTGCCAAGAAGCAGGAATATTGCATTCAAATCACCCCTGACAGATGGCCATCCAGCCTCTGTTTAAAAGCTTCCAAAGAAGGAGCCTCCACCACACTCCGGGGCAGAGAGTTCCACTGCTGAACGGCTCTCACAGTCAGGAAGTTCTTCCTCATGTTCAACCAGTCAATTGTATTACATTCCTAACAGAACAAAACAAGCAAACAGACAAAATACAAAATTTGCGAGTTTGGTAGTTGATTAGATGTCCTTTGAGCAGTATCTGTCCCCTTGGAGTGCCTCTGGTGTTGCTGCAAGAAGGTCCTCCATTGTGCATGTGGCAGGGCTCAGGGTGCATTGCAGCAGGTGGTCAGTGGTTTGCTCTTCTCCGCACTCGCATGTCGTGGACTCCACTTTGTGGCCCCATATCTTAAGGTTGGCTCTGCATCTCGTGGTGCCAGAGCACAGTCTGTTCAGCGCCTTCCAAGTTGCCCAATCCTCTGTGTGCCTGGCGGGGAGTCTCTCATTGGGTATCAGCCATGGATTGAGGTTCTGGTTTGAGCCTGCCACTTTTGGACTCTCGCTTGCTGAGGTGTTCCAGCGAGTGTAGATTTTAGAAAACTATTTCTTGATTTAAGTTTGATACCCAAACAGAGGATGAGCTGGAGATGTCTCAGCCTTGGTCCTTCCACTATTGGCTGCTACTTCCCAGCGGATGTCAGGTGGTGCAATACCGGCTAAGCACTGTAATTTCTCCAGTGGTGTAGGGCGCAGACACCCTGTGATGATGTGGCATGTCTCATTAAGAGCCACATCCATTGTTTTAGTGTGGTGATATATGTTCCACACTGGGCATGCATACTCAGACCGTTTGCAATTAAGAGTTCAGAGATGCGCATGCCTTGCCAACAAGCGTGAAGCTAGAGGTCAACATAATGCTTTCATGTTGGGGAAACTTATTTAATGGTCTGGTCCAAGGGCATTCTCTGTCAGTTCAATGTTGCTGTTACCCTGTTAACTTCTGTGGAATTACCTTGGCTTTTGCGGAAAGCTTCTGGCCATTTGGGACTTTGATTTTGTTCCTGATTTTCAGAGACTTTGTCTTGCTGCCATGGACTCTTGCTTAACCAATGCTACAGGACTATGCTTCATGTTATTTGCCTTTGGAACCTGGGAACGTTGCCTTTGCATTTAAGACTCTGTATTGCTCAATGAACTTTACTTCTTTATTTCCCCGTTTTTATTTTGCTTTTTCTCAATAAACTACAAAACCTACAGCCTTGGTGTGGTGGTGGCGTCTTGGGCAAGGTGAATCTACCCTGAGTTGCAACAGATAATAATATTGAGGATAGTTTTGATGGTGTGGTAAGTGAATTAGAACCAGACATCCTGAGGAGTGAGGTTGAATGGGCCTTAAGAACCAGCTGCGCCACAACCCGGTCCAAATGCTGTTCAAGGCTGAAGTGTCCTCCGTGCTGTTCTTGGAGCGTCTTCATCGCCTCTCTTGTTCCAGCCGGCAATCTTTGAAGCCTCTTTCCCAAGTGATACCTGAAACGGGGGTTTTGAGTTTCGGCCGCGCTTTGCCTGCATTATGCATGCCCATATGGTAATGTTTTCATTCTTCAATTACTGTGGATTCCCTCAGTCCCTGCAAGGCAGCCCCTTCCCAAGGCAACTCTGTGCCTCTCTCTAGGCACAGAGTTAGCAAGATGGGGCCGCAGACTGGTCGGCATCTCTCCTCACTCGTTGCCTCTGTTGACTATGGGTTGCTGGGTGTGGAATCCAACAACATCCAACTCCTGCAATCCCCTTTAAAGGGTGTCCACCTCCATGTGTGTGTCCGTCCTATGTAAATCTCAGAGGAAGGAGGAATGGAAATTGGAGCAAGGGGCATCAACAAACAAAAGATATGTAGATGACACCATACTACTCGCTGACAAGAGCAAAGACTTGGAAGGGTTGCTGAATCATAGAATCGTAGAATAATAGAGTTGGGAGAGACCACATGGGCCATCTAGTCCAACCCCCTGCCA
>NW_026844366.1:353078465-353088465 GCF_025583915.1 Anolis sagrei ordinatus | reverse complement strand
AACCATAACAACAACAAAAATAATAACAATAACAACAATAATAGTAATATAGTTGTTATTGTTGTTGTTATTATTATTAGACCTACTTTGTGGGTCCAGAGAAAGGCAATCAAAATGGTCAAAGGCCTGGAAACCATCCATATCCTCTGAAGAAGTGACTAAAGGAACTGGGTTTGGTGAAGAGAAGGCAGAGAGAGGGAATTATAGCTGTGTTTAAATATTTGAAGGAATGTCCCATTGAGGACATTCCTTCATGCTGGCAGTCATGCTGGCCACATGACCTTGGAGGTGTCTACGGACAACGCCGACTCTTCGGCTTAGAAATGGCACTGACCACCAGAGTCGGATATGACTGGACTTAATGTCAGGGGCAAACCTTTACACTTACTTAGCCGTTGAGGAGTGGGTTCAGCTTGTTTCCTGCTACTCTGGAGCCTATGCTTCTGCGAAGGTGTTTAGAGTGGCTTGTAGATGTAGGTGTTTAGAGTGGTTGTGTCAGCTCAGGTCCTCCCTCTTTAAAGATTTCAGCAGGGATCCCATCCGGTCCGCTGGCTTTGTTATTCTTTTGTTGCCTGATGGCATTGCTGGCTTCTTCAAAACTAGGCAGTGCTGCAAGCTCGTCCCTGGTTTGTTGTTGCGGGATTTGTGAGAGGACCTCTTCGGCCACATTGGAGCTACGGCGTCATAAATTAGTTAAATTAGCCTCCCCGCATAAAGCGGTACCTAAATTTCCTAGTTGACAGATGCAACTGTCTTTTGGACTGCATAGGTCAACAGCAAGCTAGACTATTAATGGTCATAATGGTAATTATGAGGACCGGTGTGGTGTAGTGGTTTGAACTCTGGGGTTTAACGGCTCTGCATGACCATGAGTTGAACCCTTGCTTAGCCATGGAAAACCCCCGAGGACCCTGGGCAGGTCACACTCTCTCAGCCTCAGAGGGAGGCAGCAGGGGCCAGCCTCTCAATAAGAATCTGTAACAGTGCAAGGATCTGTTTGGGAAGGAATGAGAGTGAGGAATGTTTGGAGCGACTGGACAGACACACAGAGGCTATTTAACTTTCCAGCTTCATGCGGGGATGCTTTTTGAATTCCGGCCACCGGGGGAGCTGTCTCTTAACCATCCACTTGTGACACCAATGGAGCACTTCCTCATTCCTTTGCACACTGCTGGAGAGTTTTATGGCATCGTAAATTATTTAAATTAGCCTCTGCGCATCATGAGGGGATGCTTTTTTAATTCCGGCCACCGGGGGAGCTGTCACTTCCCATCCACTTGTGACACCAATGGAGCACTTCCTCATTCTTTTGCACACTGCTGGAGAGTTTTATGGCATCGTAAATTATTTAAATTAGCCTCCACGCATAAGCAGTACCTACATTTCCTGCTTGACAGATGTCTTTTGGGCTATATAGGCCAATAAGATTTTACGCGGATGACTAGGACGGTTTTAAATGGTGTATTTTAATATTTTGATAAATGTTTTTTAATGTTTATGTATGTGTATGTGAATGTGTGTCCCGGCATTGATTGTTTGCCGTGTATATGCTGTGCTCCGCCCTGAGTCCCCTTCAGATTGGGAAGGGCGGAATATTAATGTTTTAAATAAAAAAAAAAATAGGTCAACAGCAAGCTAGACTATTAATGGTCGGGAGCTCACTCCAACCCGGGCTGGCTTTGAACTCATGACATCTTTGGAAGCTTTTAAACAGAGGCTGGATGGCCATCTGTCAGGGGTGATTTGAATGCAATATTCCTGCTTCTTGGCAGAATGGGGTTGGACTGGATGATGGTCCATGAGGTCTCTTCCAACTCTTTTGATTCTATGATTCTATGACATCTCAGTCAGTAGCAATTTAATGCTGCTGGGTACTAACTAGCTGCAGCCTGGGAACCTGGCAGACTTCCTTCTCTGGAGGTTTTTAAGCAAAGGCTGGCTGGCTGGCCATCTGTCGGGGTGGCTTTGATTGTGCCTTCCTACTTCACAGAGGCTATTGGGCTGGGTGGCCCTTGATTCTATGGCTCTGTGAGACATATCCGTAGCCACAGCCTAACTCGGAAAAGCCCAGTTCGAGCGGCTACTGTGCTATTAATACGTGGTTTCCTCTTTGCCCCTTTTAAACTGGTTTCGGCTCCTATCATTAGTGGCTTCCTGTTCGCGGGAATCGACTTCTGCATCCAACGGTTGTGCAATATAGAAAAGCCCTGCTTGCTTGATCGCTCACCGTAGATGTCCTTCCCCCTCGCCCCGGTGGGCCTATTCTGTGGCTTCGAGGCACGGCTTAAACCTTCACCGTCGGAAAGATACGGCGCAAAATGCTGCTCACATTATTTATTTATTTATGTATTGACTTTGCTTCTATACCGCTGTATCTCAAGCCCGAAGGCGACTCACAGCGGTTCACAAACAGTAAAAACAGTAGAAACAGCAGTGGTTCCATACAACATATAACAATTGACTTAACACATTATCCATAAATTACCAATAAGCAATTACAATGCACAATTATTACAAAAAACAACCGTACCCAATCTTCTCATCATCCAAGCGTAGTCCAGGTTCGTCGTCCCTTGTTCCATTCCTATGTTCCATTACCAGATTGCACTAAATTACTCAAACGCCTGCACAAACATCCAGGTCTTCACCTTTTTGCGGAATACCATTAGAGATGGTGCTAGTCTAATGTCCGTAGGAAGGGCGTTCCACAGCCGAGGAGCCACCACCGAGAAGGCCCTATCTCTAGTCCCAGCCAGCCGAGCTTGAGAAGCAGGTGGGATCGAGAGCAGGGCCTCCCCGGAAGATCTCAAAGTCCTTGGTGGGTTCATAGGCAGAGATGCGGTCGGATAGGTAGCTTGGGCCGGAACCGTTTAGGGCTTTAAAGGCCAACGCCAGCACTTTGAATTCAGCCCGGTAGCAGATCGGTAGCCAGTGGAGTTGGCGCAACAGGGGGGTTGTATGCTCCCTGCGCTCCGCTCCTGTTAAAATCATGGCTGCCGAGCGTTGGACTAGTTGGAGCTTCCGAGCTGTCTTCAAAGGCAACCCCACGTAGAGAGCGTTGCAGTAGTCTAAACGGGATGTAACCAGAGCGTGGACTACCGTGGCCAAGTCAGACTTGATTCCGGCACTCATATCCTGTCTCTCCTCGGCAAGCCAGCTTCTCACGAAAGCCACACCGTCAACAGGATACCCATAAAACTTTCAGCGTGGGGGGCTCAGACAACAGCGAGCAAGTCGGATCAAAGCGTCCACTTGGACACAAAGCCTTTCCCCTCCCAAGTCTTTTGCAACCATAAGAAATGTTTAGCTGCTCTTTGTCCAAAGAAGGAAAGCAGGAAGGAAGGGGTGCTCTTGTCCCTAAGCGCAGAACTGGAATCATAGAATCATAGAATCAAAGAGTTGGAAGAGACCTCCTGGGCCATCATCCAGTCCAACCCCATTCTGCCAAGAAGCAGGAATATTGCATTCAAATCACCCCTGACAGATGGCCATCCAGCCTCTGCTTAAAAGCTTCCAAAGAAGGAAGAAGAAACCAGTCATGAAGACCTGCGTTGCACATGTGAGAATGATGAAAAGCATGCGAGGCTGGAGGGAGGGTCACGCCAGTGAGTCCCTTCAAGGCATGAGGGTTCTGTGTGGGAGGTTCAGCCCAATTCGATCATTGGTGGGGTTCAGAAAGCTCTTTGATTGTAGGTGAACTATAAATCCCAGCAACTCTAACTCCCAAATGTCAAGGTCTATTTTCCTCAAGCTTCACCAGTGCTCACATTTGGGCATATTGAGTATTTGTGCCAAGTTTGGTCCAGATCCATCATTGTTTGAGTCCACAGTGCTCTCTGGATGTAGGTGAATACAACTCCCAAACTCAAGCTCATCAAACCCCAATATGAATGCTATTGGGTTGTTGTAGGTTTTTTCGGGCTATATGGCCATGTTCTAGAGGCATTCTCTCCTGACGTTTCGCCTGCATCTATGGCAAGCATCCTCAGAGGTAGTGAGCTATATGACCTGAGGATGCTTGCCATAGATGCAGGCGAAACGTCAGGAGAGAATGCCTCTAGACATGGCCATATAGCCCGAAAAAACCTACAACAACCCAGTTTCCGGCCATGAAAGCCTTCGACAAAAGTCCTTTGTCCCACCCTGGTCATTCCACAGATATATAAACCCTTTTTCCTACTTCCAACAGACCTCACTACCTCTGAGGATGCTTGCCATAGATGCAGGCGAAACGTCAGGAGAAAATGCCTCTAGAACACGACCATATAGCCCGGAAAAAACTACAACAACCCAGTGATTCCAGCCATGAAAGCCTTCGAAAATACCTTCCAGTATTTTCTGTTGGTCATGAGAATTCTGTGTGCTAAGTTTGGTTCAATTCCATCATTGGTGGTGTTCAAAAAGTTCTTTGATTGTAGGTGAACTATAAATCTCAGCAACTATTAGCCCCAAATGTCAAGATCTATTTTCCTCAAACTGTAGCAATGCTCACATTTGGGCATATTGAGTATCATGCCAAGTTTGGTCCAGACCTATCATTGTTTGAGTCCACAGTACTCTGGATGTAGGTGAACTACAACTCCCAAACTCAAGGTCCATGCCCACCAAACCCTTTGAGTATTTTCCGTTGGTCATGAGAGTTCTGTGTGCCAAACTTGGTTCAATTCCATCATTGGTGGAGTTCGGAATGCTTTTTGATTGTAGGTGAACTATAAATCCCAACAACTACAACTCCCAAATGTCAAGATTCTATGTTCTCCAAACTCTATCAATGTTCACATTTGGGCATATTGAGTATCATGCCGTTTGGTCCAGACCTAACATTGTTTGAGTCCCCAGTGCTCTCTGGATGTAAGTGAACTACAACTCCCAAACTCAAGGTCAATGTCCACCAAACCTTTCCAGTATTTTCTGTTGGTCATGAGAGTTCTGTGTGCCAAGTTGGGTTCAATTCCATCATTGGTGGAGTTCAGAAAGCTCTTTGATTGTAGGTGAACTATAAATCCCAGCAACTGCAACTCCTAAATGTCAAGGTCTATTTTCCCCAGACTCCACCAGTGCTCACATTTGGGCATATGGAGCATCATGCCAAGTTTGGTCCAGACCTGTCATTGTTTGAGTCCACAATACTCTGCGGACGTAGGCGAACTAAAAATTCGAAAACTCAAGGTCAAAGCCCAACAAACACTTTTCTGTTGGGTTGTTGTAGGTTTTTTCGGGCTGTATGGCTATGTTCTAGAGGCATTCTCTCCTGACGTTTTGCCTGCATCTATAGCAGTGGTTCTCAACCTGGGGTCCCCGGATGTTTTTGGCCTTCAACTCCCAGAAATCCTAACAGCTGGTAAACTGGCTGGGATTTCTGGGAGTTGTAGGCCAAAAACATCTGGGGACCTCAGGTTGAGAACCACTGATCTATAGCAAGCATCCTCAGAGGCGAAACGTCAGGAGAGAATGCCTCTAGATCATGGCCATATAGCCCGAAAAACCTACAACAACCCAGTGATTCCGGCCATGAAAGTCTTCGACAATACTTTTCTGTTGGTCATGGGAGTTCTGTGTGCCAAGTTGGGTTCAATTCCATCATTAGTGGAGTTCAGAATGCCCTTTGATTGTAGGTGAACTATACATCTCAGCAACTACAACTCCCAAATGTCAAGGTCTATTTTCCCCAAACTCCACCAGTGTTCACATTTGGACATATGGAGTACTCGTACCAAGTTTGGTCCAGATCCATCATTGTTTGAGTCCACAGTACTCTCTGGATGTAGGTGAACTACAACTCCCAAACTCAAGGTCCATGCCCACCAAACCCTTTGAGTATTTTCCGTTGGTCATGAGAGTTCTGTGTGCCAAGTTGGGTTCCATTCCATCATTCGTGGAGTTTAGAAAACCCTTTGATTGCAGGTGAACTATAAATCCCAGCAACTCTAACTCCCAAATGTCTAGGTCTATTTTCCCCAAACTCCACCAGTCTTCACATTTGGACATATTGAGTATTTGTGCCAAGTTTGGTCCAGATCCATCATTATTTGAGTTCTGTGTGCCAAGTTTTGCCCAATTCTATCATTGGTGGAGTTCAGATTGCCCTTTGATTGTAGGTGAAGTATACATCTCAGCAACTACAGCTCCCAGATGTCCTGGTCTATTTCCCCCCAAACTCCACCAGTGTTCACATTTGGGCATATGGAGTATTCGTGCCAAGTTTGGTCCAGACCTGTCATTGTTTGAGTCCACAGTACTCTCTGGATGTAGGTGAACTACAACTCCCAAACTCAAGGTCCATGCCAACGAAACCCTTTGAGTATTTTCTGTTGATCATGGGAGTTCTGTGTGCCAAATTTGGTTCAATTCCATCGTTGGTGGAGTTCAGAATGACCTTTGATTGCAGGTGAACTATAAATCCCAGCATCTACTATTCCCAAATGATATAATTAGCCATCCCCAGCTGTATTCCATTTTGAGTATATTGGGTATTTGAGTATCATGCCAAGTTTGGTCCAGACCTATCATTGAGTCCCCAGTGCTCTCTGGATGTAGGTGAACTACAACTCCCAAACTCAAGGTCAATGCCCACGAAACCCTTCCAGTATTTTCTGTTGGCCATGGGAGTTCTGTGTGCCAAGTTGGGTTCAATTCCATCATTGGTGGAGTTCAGAATGCCCTTTGATTGTAGGTGAACTATATATCTCAGCAACTACAGCTCCCAGATGTCCTGGTCTTATTTTCCCCAAACTCCACCAGTGTTCACATTTGGACATATTGAGTACTTGTGCCAAGTTTGGTCCAGATCCATCATTATTGGAGTCCACAGTACTCTCTCGATGTAGGTGAACTACAACTCCCAAATTTAAGGTCCATACCCACCAAACACTTCCAGTATTTTCTTGGTCATGATAGTATCTGTGTGCCAAGTTTTGCCCAATTCCATCTGGTGGGGTTCAGAATGCCCTTTGATTGTAGGTGAACTATACATCTCAGCAACTACAGCTCCCAGGTGTCCTGATCTATTTTCCCCAAACTCCACCAGTTTTCACATTCGGGCATATGGAGTATTCGTGCCAAGTTTGGTCCAGATCCATCATTATTTGAGTTCTGTGTGCCAAGTTTTGCCCAATTCCATCATTGGTGGAGTTCAGATTGCTCTTTGATTGTAGGTGAAGTATACATCTCAGCAACTACAGCTCCCAGATGTCCTGGTCTATTTTCCCCAAACTCCACCAGTGTTCACATGTGGACATATTGAGTACTCGTGCCAAGTTTGGTCCGGATTGGTCCAGATTATTTGAGTCCAGATTATTTGAGTCCCCAGTGCTCTCTGGGTGTAGGTGAACTACAACTCCCAAAGCCAGTGTGCTGCGGAAGCTAAAAAAGCCAATTCTGGGAAGCATCAGTAGGAATATAGTGTTGAGATCGAGGGAGGTCATAGTTGCACTTGCTCTCTTCTGTTTTGGTCAGAAATAATAATTCTTTACTTAGGTTATTTTTTTCCTTTTGGGGGAAGTGTCTCTTCTCTCTTTGCCTGCCCCACACACAGACCCCCGCTGTTCCTTCCTGAGTGGGTTTTGTGCCTTGCGGTGCCAGACCAGAGCACCTTCTCACCCGCTTCTTCCTTCCTCTCTTTCCGTTCCTTCCGGAGCAGCAAGGCGAAGAGGAAGCCGATGAGAACCGGAACAAAGACGAGAAGCCAGATCCGGGGATCCCGGCGAGGAAGGCAGGGCGGCCCGGCAGGAAGCGCAAGCAGCCAGTGGTGAGTACACGCGGCGTTGTCACGAGGCCCTCGGAAGTGCCGGGGTGCACACGTGCGCGGGTGAGCAGGAAGCAGGCCCCAAGACTGGCGTGTCCTGGGTCACGAGAAAACTATGAGCAGCCAGGTGGGTCCCCAAGAGGAAGAGGAGGAAGGCACGGGTCTTCGGCCTGGCTGGGTTTGTACCAAGGCTTGAAGCCGGCAGGTGATGAGGTTCGCAGAGGTCTGGGGAAGTGAGTGGAGGTACTTCAAGTCCCATCATCTGTGGTCCATCCTCCTCCAAACTGCACCAGGCTGTAGAGTGGGTCATGGAAGCTCTGTGTGCTAAGTTTGGTCTTGATCAGTCATTGGATGAGGGTCGCAGCGGTCTTGGGAAATGAGTGGAGGTACTTCAAGTCCCTTCATCCATGGTCCATCCTCCAAACTGAACCAGGCTGTAGAGTGGGTCATGGGGGTTCTGTGTGCCAAGTTTGGTCTTGATCAGTCATTGGATGAGGGTCGCAGTGGTTTCGGGAAGTGAGTGAAGGTACTTCAAGTCCCAACATCTGTGGTCCAACCTCCTCGAAACTGCACCAGGATGTAGAGTGGGTCATGGGGGCTCTCTGTGCCAAGTTTGGTCTTGATCAGTCATTGGATGAGGGTTGCAGCAGTCTCGGGAAATGAGTGGAGGTACTTCAAGTCCCTTCATCCATGGTCCATCCTCCAAACTGAACCAGGAAGTAGAGTGGGTCATGGGGACTCTGTGTGCCAAGTTTGGTCATTGGATGAGGATCGCAGCGGTCTCGGGAAATGAGTGGAGGTACTTCAAGTCCCATCATCCGTGGTCCATCCTCCTCCAAACTGAACCAAGATGTAGAGTGGGTCATGGGGTTCTGTGTGCCAAGTTTGGTCATTGGATGAGGATCGCAGCAGTCTTGGGAAATGAGTGGAGGTACTTCAAGTACCATCATCCGTGGTCCATCCTCCTCCAAACTGAACCAGGCTGTAGAGTGGGTCAAGGGGGTTCTGTGTGCCAAGTTTGGTCTTAATCAGTCATTGTATGAGGGTTGCAGCGGTCTTGGGAAATGAGTGGAGGTACTTCAAGTCCCATCATCTGTAGTCCATCCTCCTCCAAACTGCAGTTGTATGTAGAGTGGGTCATGGGGGCTCTCTGTTCCAAGTTTGGTCTTGATCAGTCATTGGATGAGGGTTGCAGCAGTCTCGGGAAATGAGTGGAGGTACTTCAAGTCCCTTCATCCATGGTCCATCCTCCAAACTGAACCATGATGTAGAGTGGGTCATGGGGACTCTGTGTGCCAAGTTTGGTCATTGGATGAGGATCGCAGCGGTCTCGGGAAATGAGTGGAGGTACTTCAAGTCCCATCATCCATGGTCCATCCTCCAAACTTCACCAGGATGTAGAGTGGGTCATGGGGGCTCTGTGTGCCAAGTTTGGTCTTGATCAATCATTGGATGAGGGTTGCAGCAGTCTCAGAAAGTGAGTGGAGGTACTTCAAGTCCCATCATCTGTGGTCCATCCTCCTCCAAACTGCACCAGGATGTAGAGTGGGTCATGGGGGCTCTGTGTGCCAAGTTTGGTCTTGATCAGTCATTGGATGAGGGTCGCAGCGGTCTCGGGAAATGAGTGGAGGTACTTCAAGTCCCATCATCTGTAGTCCATCCTCCTCCAAACTGCAGTTGTATGTAGAGTGGGTCATGGGGGCTCTCTGTGCCAAGTTTGGTCTTTATTGGTAATTGGATGAGTGTCGCTGTGGTCTCAGATAGTGAGCGAAGGTACTGCAAGTCCCATCATCCATGGTCCATCCTCCAAACTGAACCAGGATGTAGAGTGGGTCATGGGGGCTCTGTGTGCCAAGTTTGGTCTTGATCAATCATTGGATGAGGGTTGCAGCAGTCTCAGAAAGTGAGTGGAGGTACTTCAAGTCCCATCATCTGTGGTCCATCCTCCTCCAAACTGAACCAGGCTGTAGAGGGTCATGGGGGCTCTGTGTGCCAAGTTTGGTCTTGATCGGTCATTGGATGAGGGTCGCAGCAGTCTTGGGAAATGAGTGGAGGTACTTCAAGTCCCATCATCTGTAGTCCATCCTCCTCCAAACTGCAGTTGTATGTAGAGTGGGTCATGGGGGCTCTCTGTGCCAAGTTTGGTCTTTATTGGTAATTGGATGAGTGTCGCTGTGGTCTCAGATAGTGAGCGAAGGTACTGCAAGTCCCATCATCCATGGTCCATCCTCCAAACTGAACCAGGCTGTAGAGTGG
>NW_026844366.1:353041390-353076913 GCF_025583915.1 Anolis sagrei ordinatus | reverse complement strand
AACTGAACCAGGCTGTAGAGTGGGTCAAGGGGGTTCTGTGTGCCAAGTTTGGTCTTAATCAGTCATTGTATGAGGGTTGCAGCGGTCTTGGGAAATGAGTGGAGGTACTTCAAGTCCCATCATCTGTAGTCCATCCTCCTCCAAACTGCAGTTGTATGTAGAGTGGGTCATGGGGGCTCTCTGTTCCAAATTTGGTCTTGATCAGTCATTGGATGAGGGTTGCAGCAGTCTCGGGAAATGAGTGGAGGTACTTCAAGTCCCTTCATCCATGGTCCATCCTCCAAACTGAACCATGATGTAGAGTGGGTCATGGGGACTCTGTGTGCCAAGTTTGGTCATTGGATGAGGATCGCAGCGGTCTCGGGAAATGAGTGGAGGTACTTCAAGTCCCATCATCCGTGGTCCATCCTCCAAACTGAACCAGGAAGTAGAGTGAGTCATGGGGACTCTGTGTGCCAAGTTTGGTCATTGGATGAGGATCGCAGCGGTCTCGGGAAATGAGTGGAGGTACTTCAAGTCCCATCATCCATGGTCCATCCTCCAAACTTCACCAGGATGTAGAGTGGGTCATGGGGGCTCTGTGTGCCAAGTTTGGTCTTGATCAATCATTGGATGAGGGTTGCAGCAGTCTCAGAAAGTGAGTGGAGGTACTTCAAGTCCCATCATCTGTGGTCCATCCTCCTCCAAACTGAACCAGGCTGTAGAGGGTCATGGGGGCTCTGTGTGCCAAGTTTGGTCTTGATCGGTCATTGGATGAGGGTCGCAGCAGTCTTGGGAAATGAGTGGAGGTACTTCAAGTCCCATCATCTGTAGTCCATCCTCCTCCAAACTGCAGTTGTATGTAGAGTGGGTCATGGGGGCTCTCTGTGCCAAGTTTGGTCTTTATTGGTAATTGGATGAGTGTCGCTGTGGTCTCAGGTAGTGAGCGAAGGTACTGCAAGTCCCATCATCCATGGTCCATCCTCCTCCAAACAGCACCAGGATGTAGAGCAGGTCATGGCCTGGCTGGGTTTGCACCAAGGCTTGAAGCCGGCACGGGCCAACTTTGGCCCTCCTGGTGTTTTGGACTTCAACTCACACCATTCCTAACAGCCTACCGGCTGTTAGGAATGGTGCGAGTTGAAGTCCAAAACACCTGGAGGGCCAAAGTTGGCCCGTGCCGGCTTTAAGGTTTGCATTGCCTGGTTGCACGGGCAACACAACTGTCTTCCTCTCTCTCCACTTCTTTCCGAATGGGGCCCCTTCCCTGCCTGTGACATCCCTGCCTTCGGGCTGCATGCATCTCTCTCTTGTCGGGATGCGTGCTTGGACACGCCTGCCGCATCTGGCGGGAACGCTCACACACCATGCCTCTTGTTCATCCGAACCCCTCGGGGGGACTTGCAACGATGTGGTTTGGACACTCCTGCAAGGAAAGGGTTCGTGCTCTTGGCTTCCTAAAGGATCACGTGGCGGGGAGTCAGGAATGTGTGCGAGTGCGTGAACTCCAGTGGTGGGGGGACGCTTTCGCAACACATTTCCGTGTTCAGGCGCATAAGGTTTTTCCGTGTTCATGCATTCGTTTGTGTGACTCTCCATGCCTGGGAATTCAATCAATGCGCAGAATCCAGACTGAGTCCCTTTGGAGAGACAGCGCATAATATAAATAGTAATAATAATAATAATAATAATAATAATAATAATAATAACAACAACAACAACAACAACAACAACAACAACAACAACAACAACAACAACAACAACAATAATTTGAAATGCAACAAGATGAGTCCACAGCAGACAAGATCACTTTGCTGGCTATTGTATTGGATCTCATGTCGGACACTTCCCAAGTTGTTGTTGTTGTTGTTGTTGTTCTTCTTCTTCTTCTTCTTCTTCTCCTTCTTCTTTGAAACACAACAAGATGAGTCCACAGCAGACAAGATCACTTTGCTGGCTATTGTATTGGATCTCATGTCGGACACTTCCCAAGTTGTTGTTGTTGTTGTTGTTGTTGTTCTTCTTCTTCTTCTCCTTCTTCTTTGAAACACAACAAGATGAGTCCACAGCAGACAAGATCACTTTGCTGGCTATTGTATTGGATCACATGTCGGACACTTCTCAAGTTGTTGTTGTTGTTGTTCTTCTTCTTCTTCTCCTTCTTCTTTGAAACACAACAAGATGAGTCCACAGCAGACAAGATCACTTTGCTGGCTATTGTATTGGATCTCATGTCGGACACTTCCCAAGTTGTTGTTGTTGTTGTTGTTGTTGTTCTTCTTCTTCTTCTCCTTCTTCTTTGAAACACAACAAGATGAGTCCACAGCAGACAAGATCACTTTGCTGGCTATTGTATTGGATCTCATGTCGGACACTTCCCAAGTTGTTGTTGTTGTTGTTGTTGTCTTCTTCTTCTTCTCCTTCTTCTCCTTCTCCTTCTTCTTTGAAACACAACAAGATGAGTCCACAGCAGACAAGATCACTTTGCTGGCTATTGTATTGGATCACATGTCGGACACTTCTCAAGTTGTTGTTGTTGTTGTTCTTCTTCTTCTTCTTCTTCTTCTTCTTCTCCTTTTTCTTTGAAACACAACAAGATGAGTCCACAGCAGACAAGATCACTTTGCTGGCTATTGTATTGGATCTCATGTCGGACACTTCCCAAGTTGTTGTTGTTGTTGTTGTTGTTCTTCTTCTTCTTCTCCTTCTTCTCCTTCTCCTTCTTCTTTGAAACACAACAAGATGAGTCCACAGCAGACAAGATCACTTTGCTGGCTATTGTATTGGATCACATGTCGGACACTTCTCAAGCTGTTGTTGTTGTTACTTGAAACACAACAAGATGAGTCCACAGCAGACAAGATCACCCTGCTGGCTGTTGTATCGGATTACATGTTGGACACTTCCCAAGTTGTTGTTGTTGTTTTTACTTGAAACACAACAAGATGAGTCCACAGCAAACAATATCATTCTGCTGGCTGTTGTATTGGATCACATGTCGGACACTTCCCAAGTTGTTGTTGTTCTTGTTATTACTTGAAATACAACAAGATGAGTCCACCTCAGACAAGATCACTTTTCTGGCTGTTTTGTTGTTATTATTATTACTTGAAACACAACAAGATGAGTCCACAGCAGACAAGATCACTTTGCTGGCTGTTGTATTGGATCACATGTCGAATACTTCCCAAGTTGTTGTTGTTGTTGATGATGTTGTTATTACTTGAAACACAAGATGAGTCCACAGCAGATACGATCACTTTGCTGTCTATTGTATTGATCATATGTCGGACACTTCCCAAGTTGTTGTTGTTGTTATTACTTGAAACACAACAAGATGAGTCCACAGCAGACAAGATCACTCTGCTGGCTATTGTATTGGATCACACGTCGGACACTTCCCAAGTTGTTGTTGTTGTTTTTACTTGAAACACAACAAGATGAGTCCACAGCAAACAATATCATTCTGCTGGCTGTTGTATTGGATCACATGTCGGACACTTCCCAAATTGTTGTTGTTCTTGTTGGTATTATTATTATTACTTGTAACACAACAAGATGAGTCCACAGCAGACAGGATCACTCTGCTGGCTGTTGTGCGGACAAGATCCCTTTGCTGGCTGTTATATTGGATCACACATCGGACACTTCCCAAGTGCCTAGGACTGTGTCATGTATCGGCGAATAATGCGTGCAGATCCCAGTAAGGTGGCCTTTTGCAGGTGGCAGATGGTAATTTTGTCAATGCTGATTGTTTTTAAGTGCAGGCCAAGGTCTTGAGGCACTGCGCCCAGTGTGCCGATCCCCACTGGGGCTCCCCAGACTGGCTTGTGCCAGAGTCTTTGCAGAGTCCTATTATTATTATTATTATTATTATTATTATTATTATTATTATTATTATTATCTGAAACACAACAAGATGAATCCACAGCACACAAGATCCCCATGCTCGCTGTTGTTTTGGATAACACGTCGGACATTTCCCAAGTGTCTAGGACTGTGTGATGTCTCAGCAAAAATGCCAAGGTCTTGAGGCACTGCACAGTATGCCGATCACCACTGGGACCACCTTGACCGGCTTGCGCTAGAGTCTTTGCAGTCTTTTTAAGTACCTTCCGCTGTGTTTTTCAGTGTTTGTATGAGTGATGGTCACTCGTTGGCCTGATAGGTTTATTGTGTCCAAATTTGGTGTCAATTCGTTCAGTGGTTTTTGAGTTATGTTAATCCCACAAACAAACATTACATTTTTATTTATATAGATGATTCCATTATAAAGTAACAGCAGTTTAATGTATTGTCGAAGGCTTTCATGGCCGGAATCACTGGGTTGTTGTAGGTTTTTTCGGGCTATATGGCCATGGTCTAGAGGCATTCTCTCCTGACGTTTCGCCTGCATCTATGGCAAGCATCCTCAGAGGTAGTGAGGTCTGTTGGAACTAGGAAAAAGGGTTTATATATCTGTGGAAAAACCAGGGTGGGACAAAGGACTCTTGTCTGCTGGAGCTAGGTGTGAATGTTTCAACTGACCACCTTGATTAGCATTTGATTGCCTGGCAGTGCCTGGAGCAATCTTTTGTTGAGAGGTGATTAGATGTATTGTCGAAGGCTTTCATGGTCGGAATCACTGGGTTGTTGTAGGTTTTTTCGGGCGATATGGCCATGGTCTAGAGGCATTCTCTCCTGACGTTTCGCCTGCATCTATGGCAAGCATCCTCAGAGGTAGTGAGGTCTGTTGGAACTAGGAAAAAGGGTTTATATATCTGTGGAATGACCAGGGTGGACAAAGGACTCTTGTCTGCTGGAGCTAGGTGTGAATGTTTAAACTGATCACCTTGATTAGCATTTGATTGTTATATGCTAATCAAGGTGGTCAGTTGAAAACATTCACACCTAGCTCCAGCAGACAAGAGTCCTTTGTCTCACCCTGGTCATTCCACAGATATATAAACCCTTTTCCTAGTTCCAACAGACCTCACTACCTCTGAGGATGCTTGCCATAGATGCAGGCGAAACGTCAGGAGGGAATGCCTCTAGAACATGGTCATATAGCCTGAAAAAACCTACAACAACCCGACATCTAAGTAATCACCTCTCAACAAAAGTTTGCTCCGGGCACTTCCAGGCCATCAAATGCTAATCAAGGTGGTCAGTTGAAACATTCACACCTAGCTCCAGCAGACAAGAGTCCTTTGTCCCACCCTGGTCATTCCACAGATATATAAACCCCTTTTTCCTAGTTCCAACAGGCCTCACTACCTCTGAGGATGCTTGCCATAGATGCAGGTGAAACGCCAGGAGAGAATGCCTCTAGAACATGGCCATATAGCCCGAAGAAACCTGCAACAACCCATTGGTATGTTTGATCAACAAACATACCAATTTCGGTGGCTGCCCCTGCCATGTCTCACATTCGCTTTGGGCCACGTCTCGGAGTGCAGCTGTGGAGCTGCGGGGTTTCCTTTCCCAACCGTTGGCCGGGCCAAACGGGCCGTGGGAACGGCCTCCTCGGGCGCGCACTCCTTTGCTCGGCATGCGCTTGGTTCCTCTCTTTCCCTCTCCCTCCTTCTCTGCCTGCCTTGCGCAGCTGCAACCTGATCCTTGGCACGACTTGCCAATGGAGCAAAGAGGCAAGCTGGCTGGCGGCCACCTGCTGCAGAAAAAACCTTCGGGAAGGGTGGCCGCCGGCTGTGTGGCCATCGCTGAATGCCTCCTGGAACTGGACGGAGCCAGGCAGGCGGAGGGGAGAGCGGGGTGAGCCTCTCTGCCCCTCTGAAGCCCCTCGAAAGCTGTTGCAAAAGCGGGGATCTTGCAGCAGTCGCTGCTTCTGCTGGGTCTCCTTCTTCTCTCCACTTTTGTGTATTTAAGGGGCCGGCCAAGTGAGATTCCAGAAGGCTTCGGCATGAAGCAGGAAGAGCAGTGTGTGTGTTTATCCGTACATGCGCATGGATGCATGCTTCGTTCCCTGCACCTGGTGCAGATGTGAAGGAGGCCCACGGGAAGGAAACAGGGCTGGAAAACTTTCCCTTTGTTTCCCTTCCAAGCGAGAGGAACACAATCAGTCCTCTATACCAAGCTTGGGCCAACTCCAGGTGCTTTGGACTCCAACTCCCACCATTCCTAACAGCCTCAGGCCCTTTCCTTTTCCCCCTCAGCCACGGAAAGGAAAGGAAAGAAAAGAAAGGGAGTAGCAGAGGTTTCATTCCTCTGGCTGAGTGGATGTCAGGACAGCGTCATCGCCAATAAAACAGACATTGCAAAGAATACAGTGCAGGGCAGGCCTGGCCCAACTTGAGCCCTCCCTCCAGGAGTTTTGCTGCTGTAATGTTAGAGTTTTTTAAACACTGGTAGCCAGATTTTGTTCATTTTCATGGTTTCCTCCTTTCTGTTGAAATTGTCCACATGCTTGTGGATTTCAATGGCTTCTCTGTGTAGTCTGACATGGTCGTTGTGAGAGTGGTCCAGAGAGGAAACAAACAAGGACATCTAATCACCTCTCAACAAAAGTTTGCTCCAGGCACTGTCAGGCCATTATATGCGAATCAAGGTGATCACCTGAAACATTCACACCTAGCTCCAGCAGACAAGAGTCCTTTGTCCCACCCTGGTCATTCCACAGATATATAAACCCTTTTTCCTAGTTCCAACAGACCTCACTACCTCTGAGGAGGCTTGCCATAGATGCAGGCGAAACGTCAGGAGAGAATGCCTCTAGACCACGGCCATATAGCCCGAAAAAAACCTACAACAGCCCAAAGTTGTTTATTATTATTATTATCATCATCATCATTATTATTATTGTTTGAAACACAACTAGATGAGTCGACAGCAGACACTCTGCTGGCTGTTGAATTGGATCACACGTCGGACACTCCCCAAGTGTCTAGGACTGTGTGATGTATCGGTGAGTAATATGTGCAGATCCCAGGAAAGTGGCTTTTTGCAGCTGCCAGATGGTAATTTTGTTAGCGCCGATTGTGTTTGAGTGCAAGCCAAGGTCTTGAGGCACTGCACCCAGTGTGCCAATCACTACAGGGACCACCTTGACTGGCTTGTGCCAAAGTCTTTGCAGTTCGATCTTTAAATCCTCACATCGTGTCAGCTTTTTCAGTTGTATCTCTTCAATCCTGCTCCCACTTGGGATTGTGACATCGACGATCCATACTTTGTTTTTTAGCACCATCGTGAGGCGAGGAGTCTTGTGCTCCAAAACTCTGTCAGTCTGAATCCGGAAGTTCCAGAGTAGTTTGGCGTGTTCATTCTCTGTAACTTTTTCCGGCTTGTAATCCCACCAGTTCTTTGTCACAGGCAGATTGTGTTTGTGGCACAAGTTCCAATGAATCATCTGAGCAAGGGTATTGTGCCTCTGCTTGGAGTCTGTCTGCGTGATCTTCTTGCAGCAGCTGAGGATGGGATCTATTGTTTCTATTGTTTCATCTGCTTCCTTGCAGAGTCTACACTTGGGATCTACCATTGATTTTTCAGTTCTGGCTTGGATGGCATTGGTTCTAGTATTTCTTCTTGGGCTGCCAGGATCAGGTCCTCCGTCTCCTTTTTCATAGTTCCATTTGTGAGCCACAGCCATGTTTTTTCTTTGTCAAATTATTATTATTATTATTATTATTATTATTATTATTATTATTATTGGCTGTTATGGAGCCCCCGGTGGCACAGTGGGTTAAAGCACTGAGCTTGTTGCCGGAAAGGTCGCAGGTTCGAATCCAGAGAGTGGGGTGAGCTCCCGTTGTTAACCCCAGCTCCTGTCAACCTAGCAGTTCAAAAACATGCAAATGTGAGTAGATCAATAGGTACCGTTCCAGCAGGAAAGTAACAACATTCCATGTAGTCATGCCGACCACATGACCTTGGAGGTGTCTACGGACAACACCGGCTCTTCGGCTTAGAGATGGGGATGAGCACCAACCCCCAGTCGGACACGACTGGACTTAATGTCAGGGGAAAACCTTTACCTTTACCTTTAATGGTTGTCATTAGTGTTGGAAGTGCTAGTGTTGGAAATGAAGAAGTGTCACCGCTTGTATCTCGAGCAGGCCTGGGCAAACTTTGGCCTTCCCTCTGGGTGTTTTGGACTTCAACTCCCACAATTCCTAACCGTCTAACCATCCTAGAGTCTTAAAAATACATTTTTGGTGGTCACCCCGCCCACTCTCCATGCCACTATATGTAGGAGGGTGCCATCAAATCTTCAGTTCCCTTTTGTCCGCAGTTTGGAAATGATAGTATCAGAAATGAACAAATGTCGCCGCTTGTATCTTGAGCAGGCCTGGGCAAATTTTGGCCCTCCCTCTGGGCGTTTTGGACTTCAACTCCCACAATCCCTAACCGCCTAACCATCCTATAGTCCTAAAAATACATTTTTGGCGGTCCCCCCGCCCACTCCATGCCACTGTACGAAGGACGGTTCCACCAAATCTTCAGTTCCCTTTTGTCCGCAGTAGCAGCAGCAGCACGCAATCGGAACCTCTCCTTCCAGCGTTCGGTTTGTCTTCTCGTTTTCGACATGGTTTGTTTCCTCTCTTGTCTCTCTAAATACTTCAAGCTGGAACTCTCTCTGGACATTATCACTTTCTTATACTTGGAACTGGTGCTGTTTTTAGGACTGTGTTTGTTTCTGATTGCCTTGGCCTCAGTTTACCCCTTTGCAAGGGAATTGGTACAGGAGAGAAGCTCAGGCCCAGTCCCGACTTCCCGATGTGGCTGGTGGAGTGCTGCAGGGTTCCGTCCTGGGCCGGGTCCTGTTCAATATCTTTATTAATGATTTAGATGAAGGGTTAGAAGGCAGGATCATCAAGTTTGCAGACGACACCAAATTGGGAGGGAGAGCCAAGACTCCAGAGGACAGGATCCAAAATGATCTTGACAGATTAGAGAGAGATGGGCCAAAGCTAACACAATGAAGTTCAACAGTGACAAATGCAAGATACTCCACTTTGGTAGGAAAAACGAAATGCAAAGATACAAAATGGGGGACAATTCCTGGCTCGAGAGCAGTACGTGTGAAAAAGATCTTGGAGTCCTCGTGGACAACAAGTTAAAGATGAGCCAACAATGTGATGTGGCGGCAAAAAAAGCCAATGGGATTTTGGCCTGCATCAATAGGAGCATAGTGTCTAGATCTAGGGAAGTCATGCGCTCCATGCTCTATTCTGTTTTGGTTAGACCACATCTGGAATATTGTGTCCAATTCTGGGCACCACAATTCAAGAGAAATATTGACAAGCTGGAATGTGTCCAGAGGAGGGTGACTAAAATCATCAAGGGTCTGGAGAACAAGCCCTATGAGGAGCGGCTTAAGGAGCTGGGCATGTTTACCCTGAAGAAGAAAAGGCTGAGAGGAGATATGATAGCCGTGTTTAAATATGTGAGAGGAAGCCACAGGGAGGAGGAGGGAGCAAGCTTGTTTTCTGCTTCCCTGGAGACTAGGACGCAATGGAACAATGGCTTCAAACTCCAAGAGAGGAGATTCCATCTGAACATGAGGAAGAACTTCCTGACTGTGAGAGCCGTTCAGCAGTGGAACTCTCTGCCCCGGAGTGTGGTGGAGGCTTCTTCTTTGGAAGCTTTGAAACAGAGGCTGGATGGCCGTCTGTCAGGGGTGCTTTGAATGCAACATTCCTGCTTCTTGGCAGAATGGGGTTGGACTGGATGGCCCATGAGGTCTCTTCTAACTCTTTGATTCTATGATTCTATGGTCACCTGCCTTCTCTTTTGCCACCCCCCCCCCCTTTTTTCCGTGAGAACGGAAAGGCTGAGGAAGTCAGGCGTACAGGAAGTGAAAGGGGCGAATGTGGGTAGAACAATGTAAAAAGGCCTGAACTCTCTTTGGCCCGCTGCTAGGGAGGGCATCTCCATTTGGTCGCTCTTTTGGGTGGCTGGGAGGCAGCCAGGAGGACAGAGGCGGACGATGGAGAGGGCTTTGTGGTCAGAAAGGCAAGGGTCCCATGGCTGTGCATTCGTCCCTATGACTTTTGCAAACCTGGGGGTCGGGACCCCTCAACCTGGGGGTCGGGACCCCTGGGGAGTTGTGAGGGGGTGTCAGAAGGCTCGTGAAACACCATCAGAAAACACAGTATTTTTTTGTTCGTCATGGGGGGTTCGGTGTGGGAAGTTTGGCCCTATTCTATCGTTGGTGGGGTTCAGAATACTCTTTGATTGTAGGTGAACTAGAAATCCCAGCAACTACAACTCCCAAATGTCAAAGTCTATTTCCCCCAGACTTCACCAGTGTTCCCATTTGGGCATATGAAGTATTTGTGCCAAGTTTGGTCCAGATCCATCATGGTTTGAGTCCGGAGCGCTCTCTGGATGGAGGTGAACTACAATTCCAGTCCTCAAGGTCAATGCCCAACAAACGCTTTTCTGTTGGTCCCAGAAAGTTAGGCAAGTGCAGTATATCTATCTATCTATCTATCTATCTATCTATCTATCTATCTATGGAATGATGTTCAGGATGAGAGAAAGAACTCTTGTCTGCTTGAGGCAAGTGTGAACTAAAAATCCTAGCAACTACAACTCCCAAATGTCAAAGTCTATTTTCCCCAAACTGCACCAGTGTTCACATTCGGGCATATTAAGAGTGCCAGGTTTCATCCAGATCCATCATTGTTTAAGTCCACATTGCTCTTTGATTGTAGGTGAACTACAACTCCAAAACTCAAGGTCAATACTCACCACACCCTTCCATGACCACCCTGTTGGCCATGGGAGTTCTGTTTGCCAAGTTTGGTTCAATGCTGTCATTGGTGGGGTTTAGAATGCTCTTTGATTGTAGGTGAACTAGAAATCCCAGCAACTACAACTCCCAAATATCAAGGTTTCTTTTCCCCAAACTTCACCAGGGTTCACATTTGGGCATATGAAGTATTTGTGCCAAGTTTGGTCCAGATCCATCATGGTTTGAGTCCGGAGCGCTCTCTGGATGGAGGTGAACTACAACTCCAAAACTCAAGGTCAGTGCCCAACAAACGCTTTTCTGTTGGTCCCAGCAAGTTAGGCACGCGAGGTTTGTTTATATATATCTGTGGAATGATGTCCAGGAGGAGAGAAAGAACTCCGGCCTGCTTGAGGCAAGTGAATGTTGCCATTGGCCACCTTGATTATCATTGAATGGCCTTCCAGCTGCAAAGCCTGGGTGCTTCCTGCCTGGGGGAATCTTTTCAACACTAATCAGTGCCAGTGGCAACATTCACACTTGCCCTAAACAGACAAGAGTTCTTTCTCTCACGCTGGACATTATTCCATATATATATATATATATATATATATATATATATATATATATATTCGTGACCCCTTAGTCAGTAGTGATTTAATGCAGCTGGCTACTAACTAGCTGTGGCGTAGCTAGTTAGTAGCCAGCTGCATTAAATCCCTACTGACTAAGAGGTCACGAATTCGAGCCAGCCCGGGTGGGAGTAAGCTCCCGACCATTAATAGTCTAGCTTGCTGTAGACCTATGCAGTCTGAAAAACTGTCAAGTAGTACATCTGTCATGTAGGAAATTTAGGTTCCACTTTATGTGGGAAGTCTACTCCCAAATGTCAAAGTCTATTTTCCTCAAACTCCACTAGTGTTCACATTCGGGTATATTGAGTATCCATGCCAAGTTTGGTCCAAATTCATCATTGTCTGAGTCCACAGTGCTCTCTGGATGTAGGTGAACTACAACTCACAAATCCAAGGTCAATGCCTACCAAACAATTCCAGTATTTTCTGTTGGTCATGGGAGTTGAGTGTGCCACATTTGGTTCAATTCCATCGTTGGTGGAGTTCAGCATGCTGTTTGATTGCAGGTGAACTATAAATCCCAGCAACTACAACTCCCAAATGACAAAATCAATCCCGCCAACCCCACCAGTATTCCAATTTGTGTGTATCAGGCATTTGTGCCAAATTTGGTCCAGTGAATGAAAATGCATCCTACATATCAGATATTTACATGATGATTCCTAACAGTAGCAGAATTACAGTTCTGAAGTAGCAACGAAAATAATGTTATGGTTGGGGGTCATCACACCTTGAGGAACTGTATTAAGGGGTCGCGGCATTCAAAAGGTTGAGAACTGTTGCGCTAAGTGTATTTCAGTCAAGTCCGACGCAGAAGACACAATAACATTGCACCCCGGCAAGAGGAAAAAGAACAGAAAAACTTCACTCTTATCAGCAGAGTTAAAACATAAACTTGCAATGTTACAAAAAGTGCAACAAACTTACACAGTCTTGTAAGCTATACAGAATAAGGCTTCTTCATCTTTATCCAAATGAAAGAGCAGTGGAAATGGTTGAGCACAATGCCTGAGCAAAGGCTCCTCAGAGCAAAAGCTGAACTGTATTCTAAAAACTATACAGTTACACCCTACCAGGTGTGATCCAAACGTACTAGTTGACCTTCATTAGCAGCTGCACATAATGATCAATAGTATAAGGTTTTCTTTAACACACACACATACTTGATCCTGTTACGACTTACTGTAACAAGAACCACTGTCTTAAGTAGCGAGGGTAGCAAGAGTCCCCTTCGTCTGGACTGCCCAAAGGACAAATGGATGGGTCCGAGCGCAAAGCAAGACTGAATTCCCTCCGGAAACCAAAGTGGTGAAGTGAGTCTGCTGTGTGTGCTTTGGATACATGGTGGGACTCCATAATGCATTGGAAAACATAAGTGCGCTTGGTGATAGGGACGGCAATAGGGAAAGAGGAAGGCCACAACAACACAGATGGAGGACTCCCATCGAGGATGGAAGTCCAGTTTGGCAAGACCTAAGCAGGACTGCTGAGAATGATCATCAGTCTAGACCAGGATTGGACCAACTTTGGCCTTCCCTCCAGGTGTTTTGGACTTCAACTCCCACCATTCCTAACAGCCTCAGGCCCCTTCCTTTTCCCCCTCCGCCGCTTAAGCGGCTGAGGGGGGAAAGGAAAGGGCCTGAGGCTGTTAGGAATGATGGGAGTTGAAGTCCACAACACCTGGAGGGCCCAAGTTTGTCCTCCCTCTCAAAGCTGCCTGCCTCAGTTGTGTCCCATGTGTGACCCGGCACTCTGCTTGCCTTGGGTGCCGCATTTTTCCACCCTGCATCATGTGCATAATTATTTATTGTAGCAGGAGTGGACGGAGGAAGGCCAGTTGTGTTTTGCACTTGCTGTGCCGAAATGAGACCGGGTGCAGCCACCACTGACTCCGCGTTCCTAGTCATGGCAAGGCTGTGGTGCAGGAGAGGGCGAGAGGCCTGAGGCTCAAGAAAGAAGACGCCCTTTGCTCCCTTCCGCCTGACTCTGAATGGCTCCACACCGTCCAAAGAAGGAGCAGGAGTGGACGGAGGAAGGCCAGTTGTGTTTTGCACTTGCTGTGCCGAAATGAGACCGGGTGCAGCCACCACTGACTCCGCGTTCCTAGTCATGGCAAGGCTGTGGTGCAGGAGAGGGCGAGAGGCCTGAGGCTCAAGAAAGAAGACGCCCTTTGCTCCCTTCCGCCTGACTCTGAATGGCTCCACACCGTCCAAAGAAGGAGCAGGAGTGGACGGAGGAAGGCCAGTTGTGTTTTGCACTTGCTGTGCCGAAATGAGACCGGGTGCAGCCACCACTGACTCCACGTTCCTAGTCATGGCAAGGCTGTGGTGCAGGAGAGGGCGAGAGGCCTGAGGCTCAAGAAAGAAGACGCCCTTTGGTCCATTCCGCCTGACTCTGAATGGCTCCACACCGTCCAAAGAAGGAGCAGGAGTGGACGGAGGAAGGCCAGTTGTGTTTTGCACTTGCTGTGCCGAAATGAGACCGGGTGCAGCCACCACTGACTCCACGTTCCTAGTCATGGCAAGGCTGTGGTGCAGGAGAGGGCGAGAGGCCTGAGGCTCAAGAAAGAAGTCGCCCTTTGCTCCCTTCCGCCTGACTCTGAATGGCTCCGCACTGTCCAAAGAAGGACGGAGCAAGGCCAGTTGTGTTTTGCACTTGCTGTGCCGAAATGAGACCGGGTGCAGCCACCACTGACTCCGCGTTCCTAGTCATGGCAAGGCTGTGGTGCAGGAGAGGGCGAGAGGCCTGAGGCTCAAGAAAGAAGTCGCCCTTTGCTCCCTTCCGCCTGACTCTGAATGGCTCCGCACTGTCCAAAGAAGGACGGAGCAAGGCCAGTTGTGTTTTGCACTTGCTGTGCCGAAATGAGACCGGGTGCAGCCACCACTGACTCCACGTTCCTAGTCATGGCAAGGCTGTGGTGCAGGAGAGGGCGAGAGGCCTGAGGCTCAAGAAAGAAGTCGCCCTTTGCTCCCTTCCGCCTGACTCTGAATGGCTCCGCACTGTCCAAAGAAGGACGGAGCAAGGCCAGTTGTGTTTTGCACTTGCTGTGCCGAAATGAGACCGGGTGCAGCCACCACTGACTCCGCGTTCCTAGTCATGGCAAGGCTGTGGTGCAGGAGAGGGCGAGAGGCCTGAGGCTCAAGAAAGAAGTCGCCCTTTGCTCCCTTCCGCCTGACTCTGAATGGCTCCGCACTGTCCAAAGAAGGACGGAGCAAGGCCAGTTGTGTTTTGCACTTGCTGTGCCGAAATGAGACCGGGTGCAGCCACCACTGACTCCGCGTTCCTAGTCATGGCAAGGCTGTGGTGCAGGAGAGGGCGAGAGGCCTGAGGCTCAAGAAAGAAGTCGCCCTTTGCTCCCTTCCGCCTGACTCTGAATGGCTCCGCACTGTCCAAAGAAGGACGGAGCAAGGCCAGTTGTGTTTTGCACTTGCTGTGCCGAAATGAGACCGGGTGCAGCCACCACTGACTCCGCGTTCCTAGTCATGGCAAGGCTGTGGTGCAGGAGAGGGTGAGAGGCCTGAGGCTCAAGAAAGAAGACGCCCTTTGCTCCCTTCCGCCTGACTCTGAATGGCTCCGCACTGTCCAAAGAAGGACGGAGCAAGGCCAGTTGTGTTTTGCACTTGCTGTGCCGAAATGAGACCGGGTGCAGCCACCACTGACTCCGCGTTCCTAGTCATGGCAAGGCTGTGGTGCAGGAGAGGGTGAGAGGCCTGAGGCTCAAGAAAGAAGACGCCCTTTGGTCCATTCCGCCTGACTCTGAATGGCTCCACACCGTCCAAAGAAGGAGCAGGAGTGGACGGAGGAAGGCCAGTTGTGTTTTGCACTTGCTGTGCCGAAATGAGACCGGGTGCAGCCACCACTGACTCCACGTTCCTAGTCATGGCAAGGCTGTGGTGCAGGAGAGGGCGAGAGGCCTGAGGCTCAAGAAAGAAGTCGCCCTTTGCTCCCTTCCGCCTGACTCTGAATGGCTCCGCACTGTCCAAAGAAGGACGGAGCAAGGCCAGTTGTGTTTTGCACTTGCTGTGCCGAAATGAGACCGGGTGCAGCCACCACTGACTCCGCGTTCCTAGTCATGGCAAGGCTGTGGTGCTGGAGAGGGTGAGAGGCCTGAGGCTCAAGAAAGAAGACGCCCTTTGCTCCCTTCCGCCTGACTCTGAATGGCTCCGCACTGTCCAAAGAAGGACGGAGCAAGGCCAGTTGTGTTTTGCACTTGCTGTGCCGAAATGAGACCGGGTGCAGCCACCACTGACTCCGCGTTCCTAGTCATGGCAAGGCTGTGGTGCAGGAGAGGGTGAGAGGCCTGAGGCTCAAGAAAGAAGACGCCCTTTGGTCCATTCCGCCTGACTCTGAATGGCTCCACACCGTCCAAAGAAGGAGCAGGAGTGGACGGAGGAAGGCCAGTTGTGTTTTGCACTTGCTGTGCCGAAATGAGACCGGGTGCAGCCACCACTGACTCCACGTTCCTAGTCATGGCAAGGCTGTGGTGCAGGAGAGGGCGAGAGGCCTGAGGCTCAAGAAAGAAGTCGCCCTTTGCTCCCTTCCGCCTGACTCTGAATGGCTCCGCACTGTCCAAAGAAGGACGGAGCAAGGCCAGTTGTGTTTTGCACTTGCTGTGCCGAAATGAGACCGGGTGCAGCCACCACTGACTCCGCGTTCCTAGTCATGGCAAGGCTGTGGTGCTGGAGAGGGTGAGAGGCCTGAGGCTCAAGAAAGAAGACGCCCTTTGCTCCCTTCCGCCTGACTCTGAATGGCTCCACACCGTCCAAAGAAGGAGCAGGAGTGGACGGAGGAAGGCCAGTTGTGTTTTGCACTTGCTGTGCCGAAATGAGACCGGGTGCAGCCACCACTGACTCCACGTTCCTAGTCATGGCAAGGCTGTGGTGCAGGAGAGGGCGAGAGGCCTGAGGCTCAAGAAAGAAGTCGCCCTTTGCTCCCTTCCGCCTGACTCTGAATGGCTCCGCACTGTCCAAAGAAGGACGGAGCAAGGCCAGTTGTGTTTTGCACTTGCTGTGCCGAAATGAGACCGGGTGCAGCCACCACTGACTCCGCGTTCCTAGTCATGGCAAGGCTGTGGTGCAGGAGAGGGCGAGAGGCCTGAGGCTCAAGAAAGAAGACGCCCTTTGCTCCCTTCCGCCTGACTCTGAATGGCTCCGCACTGTCCAAAGAAGGACGGAGCAAGGCCAGTTGTGTTTTGCACTTGCTGTGCCGAAATGAGACCGGGTGCAGCCACCACTGACTCCGCGTTCCTAGTCATGGCAAGGCTGTGGTGCAGGAGAGGGCGAGAGGCCTGAGGCTCAAGAAAGAAGTCGCCCTTTGCTCCCTTCCGCCTGACTCTGAATGGCTCCGCACTGTCCAAAGAAGGACGGAGCAAGGCCAGTTGTGTTTTGCACTTGCTGTGCCGAAATGAGACCGGGTGCAGCCACCACTGACTCCACGTTCCTAGTCATGGCAAGGCTGTGGTGCAGGAGAGGGCGAGAGGCCTGAGGCTCAAGAAAGAAGTCGCCCTTTGCTCCCTTCCGCCTGACTCTGAATGGCTCCGCACTGTCCAAAGAAGGACGGAGCAAGGCCAGTTGTGTTTTGCACTTGCTGTGCCGAAATGAGACCGGGTGCAGCCACCACTGACTCCACGTTCCTAGTCATGGCAAGGCTGTGGTGCAGGAGAGGGCGAGAGGCCTGAGGCTCAAGAAAGAAGTCGCCCTTTGCTCCCTTCCGCCTGACTCTGAATGGCTCCGCACGTCCAAAGAAGGAGCAGGAGTGGACGGAGAAAGGCCAGCTGTGTTCTGCACTTGCTGTGCCAAAATGAGGCCGGGTGCAACCACCACTGACTCCACTTTCCTAGTCATGGCAAGGCTGTGGTGCAGGAGAGGGCGAGAGGCCTGAGGCTCAAGAAAGAAGAGTCATAGAATCAAACAGTTGGAAGAGACCTCATGGGCCATCCAGTCCAACCCCATTCTGCCAAGAAGCAGGAATATTGCATTCAAATCACCCTTGACAGATGGCCATCCAGCCTCTGTTTAAAAGCTTCCAAAGAAGGAGCCTCCACCACACTCCCTCCGGGGCAGAGAGTTCCACTGCTGAACAGCTCTCACAGTCAGGAAGTTTTTCCTCATGTTCAGATGGAATCTCCTTTCTTGTAGCTTGAAACCATTGTCCCATTGCATCCTAGTCTCCAGGGAAGCAGTAAACAAGCTTGCTCCCTACTTCCTGTGGCTTCCTCTCACATATTTATACATGTCTATCATGTCCCCTCTCAGCCTTCTTTTCTTCAGGCTAAACATGCCCAGCTCCTTAAGCCGCTCCTCATAGGGCTTGTTCTCCAGACCCTTGATCATTTGAGTCGCCCTCCTCCTGACACATTCCAGCTTGTCAATGTCTCTCTTGAATTGTGGTGCCCAGAATTGGACACAATATTCCAGGTGTGGTCTAACCAAGGTGGAATAGAGCATGGGGAGCATGACTTCCCTAGATCTAGACACTAGGCTCCTATTGATACAGGCCCTTTGCTCCCTTCCGCCTGACTCCGAACGGCTCCACACCGTCCAAAGAAGGAGTGGAAGTGGACGGAGCAAGGCAGCTGTGGGGAGGAAAGAGAGGAAGGTGAGGAGGTTTGAGCCACAAAGCTGTGCATGGTGCTGGGCAGCCTGGGATCTCCCCTCCAAACATGTGGTGGGTCCCAGTTTTCCTAGAGATGTCTATCACCCAAACTCTTTGTCGTCTTCTCCTCTTGCCAGGAGCTTAGTGGTGTGAGTGGGAGGCAGGGGGAAACTATTTTGGGAGTCATATGCATAATTATTTATGGCTGCACTGGTGGGGGAATGGAGGGGGAATTCCCCCTCTTTGGCAATGTTCCGCACGTGCTGGGCCGTAATGGGGCCGGGTGCAGCCGCCGCTGACTCTGGTTTCCTATTCATGGCAAGGCTGTGGTGCAGGAGAGGGCGAGAGGCCTGAGGCTCAAGAAGGAAGAACTGGTGGAGCTAGGCTTCCAGCTGGTTGACCACCCACCTTATTCACCAGATCTAGCTCCCTCCAACTATCATCTGTTTCCAAACTTAAGGGTACCAAATTTCACACCATTTCTGATGCCATGGCTGCTACGGATGACTGGTTTGAGGCACAACCGAAATCCTTCTTTTTGCAAGGCTTACGGAACTTAGAATACCCGATGTAAGAAGTGTGTTGATATCAGTGGAGAGTATGTGGAAGAAATGTAAAGTTTCATCTTCCTATCTCCTTCCTTTCTAGGTAAAGCCAAAGACTTATCAGCAGCCCCTCGTGTATAGATGATGGATATGATTCTGCAAGTGGTTTTGAGGTTGCGGGAGAAATGAGAGGGTCACTGTCTGGGGGCGGGAGGCGGTCAAGACAAGAGAGTAGCTTCAAATATGGGCTCTCTCCTGGGGGAGATGGGAGTCTCTTTGTGGAGAGAAAAAGCGGGGTATAAATAAACATTACAACAACAACAACAACAACAACAGGGGTCTTCCTGAAAAGTACAATCAGAGTTGATTGTTTTGGATTGGAGTCCACGCTAGTTTGGGGTCTCTTTTGCACCAAACAGCGAGAGGGCTTTGACTCCACTTGGAGAGCTCCATCCTGGTGAGGGGCATTTGGGCATCTTTGCCAGGGAGCTCTCCTGCCTCCCCTCAATTACAAATGCCACGATTCCATGGGATGTGCCAATGGCAGTGAAAGTGGAATCGAACTACATAAAATCATAGAATCAAAGAGTTGGAAGAGACCTCATGGGCCATCCAGTCCAACCCCATTCTGCCAAAAAGCAGGAATATTGCATTCAAATCACCCCTGACAAATGGCCATCCAGCCTTTGCTTAAAAGCTTCCAAAGAAGGAGCCTTCACCACACCCCGGGGCAGAGAGTTCCACTGCTGAACGGCTCTCACAGTCAGGAAGTTCTTCCTCATGTTCAGATGGAATCTCCTCTCTTGTAGTTTGAAGCCATTGTTCCCTTGCGTCCTAGTCTCCAAGGAAGCAGAAAACAAGCTTGCTCCCTCCTCCTCCCTGTGGCTTCCTCTCACATATTTATACATGGCTATCATATCTCCTCTCAGCCTTCTCTTCTTCAGGCTAAACATGCCCAGTTCCCTAAGCCGCTCCACATAGCATGGAAGAGACCACCGAGGCTTAATCAGTAGGATTTGCATTGTCCATGAAAACCCCTGTATCCGAGAGATGGGCATTTGCAGCTTGGTTCAAGCAGAATATGAACTGGAGGGGAAAAATACTTTCCTTCTGTATCTGGACTGAACAGGTGGGCAAGTGCAAGCAAGTTATTATCCGTCATTATGGTCAACCAGAATATATTCTTTGCTAGGCATTTTCTAACCCTTCAACACAGCTCTCTGGTATTGTGGTTTTTGCGTACAGACATGGGCAAACTGGCTGTTAGGAATTGTGAGAGTTGAAGTCCAAAACACCTGGAGGGAGGGCCCAAGTTTGCCCATGCCTGGAAAAGGTGCAATCACATTTCCCTTCTCTTCGTCGCCTGTGCTTTTGTTTTTTGTACATGGAGTCCTTGCAGCAATGCTTGGGTGGCTGGTTGTGGGTCAGAGATGATAATGGGCAGAGATCATGTGTCTTTCACCTTAAGAACAGACAGGCATCCCGAGCTCTGAGGATTATTACCTGGGAAGGAATCCCCCTGGAGCATTGCAGCACACCCAAATACTAGGGAGTCACTCTGGACCGTGCTCTGACCTATAAGAAGCACTGCCTGAACATCAAGCAAAAAGTGGGCGCTAGAAACAATATCATACGAAAGCTGACTGGCACAACCTGGGGATCACAACCAGACACAGTGAAGACATCTGCCCTTGCGCTATGCTACTCTGCTGCTGAGTCTGCATGCCCAGTGTGGAACACATCCCACCACTTTAAAACAGTAGATGTGGCTCTGAATGAGACATGCCGCATTATCACGGGGTATCTGCGCCCTACACCACTGGAGAAATTACACTGCTTAGCCGGTATTGCTCCACCTGACATCCGCCGGGAAGTAGCAGCCAATAGTGAAAGGACCAAGGCAGAGACATCTCCAGCTCATCCCCTGTTTGGGTATCAGCCAGCATGTCAACGACTTAAATCAAGAAATAGTTTTCTAAGATCTACAGAGACACTCGCTGGAACGCCCCAGCAAGCGAGAGTCCAAAAGTGGCAGGCTCAAACCCAGAACCTCAATCAATGGCTGATACCCAATGAGAGACTCCCCCATGGGCACACAGAAGACTGGACAACTTGGAAGGCGCTGAACAGACTGCGCCACAAGATGCAGAGCCAACCTCAAGAAATGGGGCCACAAAGTGGAATCCACGACATGCGAGTGTGGAGAAGAGCAAACCACTGACCACCTGCTGCAATGCACCCTGAGCCCTGCCACATGCACGATGGAGGACCTTCTTGCAGCAACACCAGAAGCACTCCAAGTGGCCAGATACTGGTCCAATAATATTTAATCCACTACCAGGCTTGCAAATTCTGTGTTTTGTCTGTCTGTTTGTTTGTTTTTGTTAAAAATGAAATACAAATGTCTGGTTGCTGATGACACGATAAATAAAATCTGCCTCCTGGGATGAGTCCATGCGCCTCTTTGAAAGTGAGGGCCGAGGGGGCCCTCCAATGGGGTCGAGGGCCATTTGGTGTAGCCCCTTGACACCCTGCCGACCACCAAATGGCCATTATTGACCCCATGGCAGGTTTAGGCTTTAACAAGGAGGGAGCAAATGGCTGATTGGGGACTGAAGGTGCCAAAAGTGTCCTTTGGAGAGGGAGAAAGAGGAAAGTGCGGGTCCTTTCATGTGTCCTTTCTCAGGCCTCACCATGCAGCTGCCCAGTTTAAGATTGTGCACCCCCCCCCTCAATAAACCCAAGGCTTCCAATGGGTCAAGAGTCCCTTTTTTGGCCCGTAGCATACCTTTGCCAACCCATAACCTTTAGGGTAAAACAACCGGAACAAGAGCTCTGGAAGGAAGGCAAACTGCAGCTAGGCATTGGGTCTGTAAGACCAACTGCCTTGTCTTCCCTTGCCTATTCCCATCAAGAAAAGTTCAAGAAGGACTAATGAAGAGGCCTTAGAAAGCACGATGAGGAAGAACTTCCTGACTGTGAGAGCCGTTCAGCAGTGGAACTCTCTGCCCCGGAGCGTGGCGGAGGTTCCTTCTTTGGAGGCTTTTAAACAGAGCAACAGTCAGAACTGACCACGGAACAACAGAGTGGTTCAAGATTGGGAAAGGCGTACGGCAAGGCTGCATCCTCTCACCCAACCTTTTAAACTTGTATGCAGAACACATCATGCGATGTGCGGGGCTGGATGAATGCAAAGCTGGGGTGAAAATTGCTGGAAGAAACATTAACAACCTCAGATATGCAGATGGCACCACTCTGATGGCCGAAAGCGAGGAGGAGCTGAGGAGCCTTCTAATCAAGGTGAAAGAAGAAAGCGCAAAAGCCGGGTTGCAGCTAAACGTCAAAAAAACCAAGATTATGGCAACAAGAATGATTGACAACTGGGAAATAGAGGGAGAAAACGTGGAGGCCGGGACAGACTTTGTATTTCTAGGTGCAAAGATGACTGCAGATGCAGACTGTGGCCAGGAAATCAGAAGACGCTTACTTCTTGGGAGGAGAGCAATGTCCAATCTCGATAAAATAGTAAAGAGTAGAGACATCAGACTGGCAACAAAGATCCGCCTAGTCAAAGCCATGGTATTCCCTGTAGTAACCTATGGATGTGAGAACTAGACTTTACTGAGCCAAGGAAGATCGATGCTTTTGAGCTGTGGTGTTGGAGGAAAGTTCTGAGAGTGCCTTGGACTGCGAGAAGATCCAACCAGTCCATCCTCCAGGAAATAAAGCCCGACTGCTCATTGGAGGGAAAGATACTAGAGACAAAGTTGAAGTACTTTGGCCACATCAGGAGGAGACAGGAAAGCCTAGAGAAGACAATTATGCTGGGGAAAGTGGAAGGCAAAAGGAAGAGGGGCCGACCAAGGGCAAGATGGATGGATGGCATCCTTGAAGTGACTGGACTGACCTTGAGGGAGCTGGGGGTGGTGACAGCCGACAGGGAGCTCTGGCATGGGCTGGTCCATGAGGTCACGAAGAGTCGGAGACGACTGAACGAATGAACAACAACAAACAGAGGCTGGATGGCCATCTGTCAGGGTTGCTTTAAATGTGTTTTTCCTGCTTCTTGGCAGAATGGGGTTGGACTGGATGGCCCAGGAGGTCTCTTCCAACTCTTTGATTCTAGGATTCTATGAGACCTTTCCATTTTAAACTGTGAGATGACATAAGTTTTGTATTATTGCAGCATTTTGTATTCCTTCCCATTGTTTAATAATAATAATAATAATAATAATAATAATAATAATAATAATAATAATGGGTACAGTGTCTAAAGACCTTGGCCTGCACTTAAACACAATTGGTGCTGACAGAAATCGAGTCACTAACCAACAAAGTCAGAATCTTCAGCACTGACATCAGTATGGAGTTTGGCCTAGACAAATGTGCCACAGTGGCATCAAAGAAAGGGAAAATTACACACGGGGAGGGCATAGAGATGCCAAATGGACAAGCCATAAAGAGCAATCAGCCTGAAGCCTATAAATATCTGGGCATACTACAGTTGGACAATATCAAGCATGGGCAAGTGCAAAATGTGGTCAGCAAAGAATATATCCAAAGAGATATATTATAGCTGCGTTTCAGGGATAGGGATGCTGCCTTTAAATTGTTCTGTGCTTTTTTGTTGTGAGTTGGCCAGAGAGCGACAGAGTCATAAATACATCCGCAGAGTGTCTGGCAAAGCAGCCGTTGCCTTCACCTGTTCTGCTGCACCGGGCTGCCCTCCCCAACTTGGTGCCCTTCCGATGGGTTGGACTTTCCGCATTTGCTGGCCATGTTGAAGACAACAATGATTGCAACTCCCACAATCCTCCAGACAGCATTTCGGGCTTGAGAGGTGGAAGCCGGCACTTGCAACAGGGATTAGGGGAAGGCAAGGCCATGCCTGGTCATGTCGCCTAGTTGCAGGTTGTGTTCCGAGACCTCTATTTTGGACCATCGGTGGTGTCTGAACCATTTTTATAGACGGCTCATGCCAGATTCCAAGGAGGGGAGTTCTGGATGCTGGAGTCGTGTGTTGACTGAGGATTCTGCAGCCCATAAAGATTTTTTTTTTTGTCGTGTCAGAGCAACCAGTCCATTATATTACATTTCTAACAGAACAAAGCAAACAAACAGAAAAATACAAAACTTGTGAGTTTGGTAGTTGGTTAAATGTCCTTTGACCAGTCTCTGTCCCCTTGGAGTGCCTCTGGTGTTGCCGCAAGGAGGTCCTCCCTGGTGCATGTGGCAGGGCTCAGGGTGCATTGCAGCAGGTGGTCAGTGGTTTGCTCTTCTCCACACTCGCATGTCGAGGATTCCACTTTGTGGCCCCATTTCTGAAGGTTGGCTCTGCATCTTGTGGTGCCAGAGCGCAGTCTGTTCAGCACCTTCCAAGTCGCCCAGTCTTCTGTGTGCCCAAGGGGGAGTTTCTCATTTGGTATCAGCCATTGGTTGAGGTTCTGGGTTTGAGCCTGCCACTTTTGGACTTTTGCTTGCTGAGGTGTTCCAGCGAGTGTCTCTGTAGATCTTAAAAAACTATGTCTAGATTTAAGTCGTTGACGTGCTGGCTGATACCCAAACAGGAGATGAGCTGGAGATGTCTCTGCCTTGGTCCTTTCACTATTGGCTGCTACTTCCCGGCGGATGTCAGGCGGTGCAATACCGGCTAAGCAGTGTCATTTCTCCAGTGGTGTAGGGCGCAGGCACCCCATGATAATTCGGCATGTCTCATTAAGGGCCACATCCACTGTTTTAGTGTGGTGAGATGTGTTCCACACTGGGCATGCGTACTCAGCAGCAGAGTAGCACAGTGCAAGGGCAGATTTCTTCACTGTGTCTGGTTGTGATCCCCAGGTTGTGCCAGTCATCTTTCGTATGATATTGTTTCTAGCACCCACTTTTTGCTTGATGTTCAGGCAGTGCTTCTTGTAGGTAAGAGCACGGTCCAGAGTGACTCCCAGGTACTTGGGTGCGCTGCAATGCTCCAGTGGGATTCCTTCCCAGGTAATCCTCAGAGCTCGGGATGCTTGTCTGTTCTTAAGGTGAAAAGCACATGTCTGTGTTTTAGATGGATTAGGGATCAGCTGGTTTCCCCTGTAATAGGGAGGAAGAGCACCTAGAGCTTCGGAGAGCTTCTGTTCAACCATCTCAAAGCTCCCTGCTTGAGTGGTGATGGCAGATCATCAGCATAGATGAAGCTCTCTGTCCCTTCTGGCAGTGGCTGGTCATTTGTATAGATGTTGAACATGGATGGAGCAAGCACGCTTCCCTGAGGCAAGCCGCTTTTCTGTTTCCGCCATCTGCTTCTCTGGCCCTGGAACTCAACAAAAAAGCTCCTATTTGGTAGCAGGTTTCCTATGAGGCGGGTGAGGTGGTCGTCCTTTGTGATATTATCCATTTTTCTCAGGAGGAGGCGGTGGTTCACAGTATCATAGGCTGCTGACAGGTCTATGAAGACGGCTCCTGTGATCTGCTGCCTTTCAAAGCCATCTTCTATGTGCTGAGTCAGGTTCAGCACTTGCGATGTGCAGCTTTTGCCTTTCCTGAAGCCAGCTTGCTTCAGGGATTAGCGGGAGGCAAGGCCATGCCTGGTCATGTTGCCTAGTTGCAGGTTGCGTTCCGACACCTCTATTTTGGACCATTGGTGGTGTCTGAACCATTTTTATAGACTGGGGTCATGCCAGATTCCAAGGAGGGGAGTTCTGGATGCTGGAGTCGTGCTTTGACCGAGCAATCTGCAGCCCGCAAAGGTGCCAGCGGAATATTATTTGAGACTGGGCAGAAACATCTCCATGGCAGTGGCCCTCCTGGCCACCACTCCATTCAAGTAGCCTTAGCGACAAATCTGGCCACATCAAGGTCTTTGCTTATTCCATTCCGACATGCAAGGAGGAGTCGCGAAAGTTGGCTCTCCGCCTGACGAGGTTGTGAGAGTTCTCATGCATTTTTGATGCTTTTTCACATTGTGAGATATTGATAAAAAATTCATTTGTAACCCTTTGCTTCTCATGCAAAAGCCAACATTTGTTCAGCAAACAATGTGCCTTCTGTGCAGCATGTGCGGGTGAGATTGCATGAGAAAAGGAAGTCATAAACAAGTACACTTAATTTTCACAAGAAGCCTTTAAATGTGGGGAAATCGGTGGCGCCATTGACCTATTTTTTTCTCTTTGTGGAAATTATCAACTTGACCGGTTTGGGAATGATTGTAGCAGAAATCATTTCGGAACCATTGGCAACCATCTTTGAGAGTTCTTGGAGAACGGGAGAAGTTCCAGCAGATTGGAGGAGGGACAATGTGGTCCCAATCTTCAAGAAGGGAAAAAAGGATGACCCAAACAACTACCGTCCGGTCAGCCTCACGTCGATACCGGGCAAGATTCTGGAAAAGATTGTTAAGGAAGCGGTATGCAAACACTTAGAAACAAATGCAGTCATCGCTAATAGTCAACATGGATTTATCAAAAACAAGTCATGCCAGACTAATCTGATCTCTTTCTTCGATAGAGCTACAAGCTGGGTAGATGCGGGGAATGCCGTGGATGTAGCGTGTCTGGATTTCAGGAAGGCCTTCCTTCAGCAAGGTGCCCCATGACCTTCTGGCAAGGAAACTAGTCCAATGTGGGCAAGGCAAAACTACGGTGAGGTGGATCTGTAATTGGTTAAGTGGACGAACACAGAGGGTGCTCACCAATGCTTCCTCTTCATCTTGGAAAGAAGTGACAAGTGGAGTGCCGCAGGGTTCCGTCCTGGGCCCGGTCCTGTTCAACATCTTTATTAATGACTTAGATGAAGGGCTAGAAGGCATGATCATCAAGTTTGCAGACGACACCAAATTGGGAGGGATAGCCAATAGTCCAGAGGACAGGAGCCGAATTCAAAATGATCTTGACAGATTAGAGAGATGGGCCAAAACTAACAAAATGAAGTTCAACAGTGACAAATGCAAGATACTCCACTTTGGCAGAAAAAATGAAATGAAAAGATACAGAATGGGGGACGCCTGGCTCGAGAGCAGTACGTGTGAAAAAGATCTTGGAGTCCTCGTGGACAACAAGTTAAACATGAGCCAACAATGTGATGTGGCGGCAAAAAAAGCCAATGGGATTTTGGCCTGCATCAATAGGAGTCTAGTGTCTAGATCTAGGGAAGTCATGCTACCCCTCTATTCTGTTTTGGTTAGACCACATCTGGAATATGTGTCCAATTCTGGGCACCACAATTGAAGGGAGATGTTGACAAGCTGGAATGTGTCCAGAGGAGGGCGACTAAAATGATCAAGGGTCTGGAGAACAAGCCCTATGAGGAGCGGCTTAAGGAGCTGGGCATGTTTAGCCTGAAGAAGAGAAGGCTGAGAGGAGATATGATAGCCATGTATAAATATGTGAGGGGAAGCCACAGGGAGGAGAGAGCAAGCTTGTTTTCTGCTTCCTTGGAGACTAGGACGCGGAACAATGGCTTCAAACTACAAGAGAGGAGATTCCATCTGAACATGAGGAAGAACTTCCTGACTGTGAGAGCCGTTCAGCAGTGGAACTCTCTGCCCCGGAGTGTGGTGGAGGCTCCTTCTTTGGAAGCTTTTAAGCAGAGGCTAGATGGCCATCTGTCAGGGGTGATTTGAATGCAATATTCCTGCTTCTTGGCAGGGGGTTGGACTGGATGGCCCATGAGGTCTCTTCCAACTCTTTGATTCTATGATTCTATTATTCTATGATTCTATGATTCTATGAAATACTGAAATTCCTTGGGGATTAGGAAAATCTGGTGAGGAAGTGCACTAATAACAACAACAACAACAACAACAACTACTACTACTACTACTACTCAAAGTGCAAAAGACAAAGAGGAAATACCGTAAAAACACAATCCAGAGCGGAAGCGAAAACTGGTGAAAGAAGGCTCTCTCTCCATGGACAGTTCCTGGGAAAAATTGAGAGCCAAATTGACAAAGAAAAAACATGGCTGTGGCTCACAAATGGGACTCTGAAAAAGGAGACAAAAGAGGGCCTGATTCTGGCAGCCCAAGAACAAGCCATTCGGACCAAGGCCATCAGAGCCAGAACTGAAAAGTCAACAACAGATCTCAAGTGCAGACTCTGCAAGGAAGCAGGTGAAACAATAAATCCTATCCTCAGCTGCTGCAAGAAGATCGCGGACAGACTACAAGCAGAGGCACAACACCGTTGCTCAGATGATTCATTGGAACTCATGCCACAAACATGGAAATCGCTTTGAGTCCCCGTGGGGAGATAGAGCGGTATATAAATAAAATTTTGTTGTTGTTGTTGTATCTCCCTGAGAAGACTCAGGACTGATTACAGTACACACATAATACAGCAAACATTCAATGCCGTTATACAATTAACAAAGACAGACAGTACATAAACAGAGGCAAAGGCGAGATACTCCACTTTGGCAGAAAAAATGAAATGCAAAGATACAGAATGGGGGACAATGCCTGGCTCGAGAGCAGTACGTGTGAAAAAGATCTTCGAGTCCTCATGGACAGGAAGGTGAACATGAGCCAACAATGTGATGTGGCGGCAAAAAAAGCCAATGGGATTTTGGCCTGCATCAATAGGAGCATAGTGTCTAGATCTAGGGAAGTCATGCTACCCCTCTATTCTGCCCTGGTTAGACCACACCTGGAATATTGTGTCCAATTCTGGGCACCACAGTTCAAGAGAGATATTGACAAGCTGGAATGTGTCCAGAGGAGGGCGACTAAAATGATCAAGGGTCTGGAGAACAAGCCCTATGAGGAGCGGCTTAAGGAGCTGGGCATGTTTAGCCTGAAGAAGAGAAGGATGAGAGGAGATATGTATAGCCATGTATAAATATGTGAGAGGAAGCCACAGGGAGGAGGAGGAGCAAGCTTGTTTTCTGCTTCCCTGGAGACTAGGACGCGGAACAATGGCTTCAAACTACAAGAGAGGAGATTCCATCTGAACATGAGGAAGAACTTCCTGACTGTGAGAGCCGTTCAGCAGTGGAACTCTCTGCCCCGGAGTGTGGTGGAGGCTCCTTCTTTGGGAGCTTTTAAGCAGAGGCTGGATGGCCATCTGTCAGGGGTGATTTGAATGCAATATTCCTGCTTCTTGGCAGAATGGGGGTTGGACTGGATGGCCCAGGAGGTCTCTTCCAACTCTAGGATTCTATGATCCGTTTGGTGCCCTTCAAGGTGCCACACAGACGGTTGTTGCTGTTGTTGAGCCATGAAACGGGGGCTCTGTCACCCTGTGATGAATTCCCCATTTGCCTAAATGCCGCCCCTAAATTCCCTCCTGCCTTGCCAAAGACAACATGGCTTGGGTTTTATAGAGGCTTTGAAACTGCTTCCCCATAAAGGGCACTTTCTCACACTTCATTCGAGGCAAAGGAAGCAGGAGCAAGACTGATTCGTTTTTTATTGAGCTTTAATAGATTAATTTTATCCCACTTCTTTGAATCCAGGGTTGGAATACAATATTGGAAACGGCGTATTAAAGTGTGTAAGGGTGTAATAAATTGGCAATTGGGTTGTGTTGTGCGAGTCAAGGGAGCCAGCCTGTTGCTACAAGGCTCAGGGACAAATGCTTTGATTTGCCCGAAAGGAATAGGGAGAGAAGAATGTCGTGGGCCCTTTAAGACTCCTTTAGTTTATGTCAGAAAAGACAACTGCNTGATCATCAAGTTTGCAGACGACACCAAATTGGGAGGGATAGCCAATACTCCAGAGGACAGGAGCAGAATTCAAAACGATCTTGACAGATTAGAGAGATGGGCCAAAACTAACAAAATGAAGTTCAACAGGTGACAAATGCAAGATACTCCACTTAGGAAGAAAAAACGAAATGCAAAGATACAGAATGGGGGACGCCTGGCTCGAGAGCAGTACGTGTGAAAAAGATCTTGGAGTCCTCGTGGACAACAAGTTAAACATGAGCCAACAATGTGATGGGGCGGCAAAAAAGCCAATGGGATTTTGGCCTGCATCAATAGGAGCATAGTGTCTAGATCTAGGGAAGTCATGCTAATGCTCTATTCTGCCTTGGTTAGACCACAACTGGAATATTGTGTTCAATTCTGGGCAGCACAATTGAAGAGAGATGTTGACAAGCTGGAATGTGTCCAGAGGAGGGCGACTAAAATGATCAAGGGTCTGGAGAACAAGCCCTATGAGGAGCGGCTTAAGGAGCTGGGCATGTTTAGCCTGAAGAAGAGAAGGCTGAGGGGATATGATAGCCATGTATAAATATGTGAGAGGAAGCCACAGGGAGGAGGGAGCAAGCTTGTTTTCTGCTTCCCTGGAGACTAGGACGCGGAACAATGGCTTCAAACTACAAGAAGAGATTCCACCTGAACATTAGGAAGAACTTCCTGACTGTGAGAGCCGTTCAGCAGTGGAACTCTCTGCCCCGGAGTGTGGTGGAGGCTCCTTCTTTGGAAGCTTTTAAGCAGAGGCTGGATGGCCATCTGTCAGGGGTGATTTGAATGCAATATTCCTGCTTCTTGGCAGAATGGGGTTGGACTGGATGGACCAGGAGGTCTCTTCCAACTCTTTGATTCTATAATTCTATGAATTGTGGGGTACTCAACATTAGTCTTATATCTATCTATATCTATATATATAAAAATGCTCTGTGCATAATGAGTACCTTAAAAACAAAAGAACCAATGAACGAAATCACACCAAATTTGGCAACAAAATGTCTCACAACACAAGGAGTGACCATCACTCAAAAATTATGATTTTGTCATTTGGGAGTTGTAGTTGCTGGGATTTATAGTTCACCTACAATAAAGAGCATTCTGAACTCCACCAATGATGGAATTGAACCAAATGTGGCACACAGGACTCCCATGACCAACAGAAAACACTAGAAGGGTTTGGTGGGCATTGACCTTGAGTTTTGGAGTTGTAGTTCACCTACATCCAGAGAGCACTGTGGACTCAAACAATGACGGATCTGGACCAAACTTGGCAAGAATACTCAATATGCCCAAATATGCACAAGATAGGAGTTTGGGGGAACTACCTCTGGGGATGTTTGCCGTAGATGCAGGCGAAACATCAGGAGAAAATGCCTCTAGAACATGGCCATAGATGGGGCTTGGGGAAAATAGACCTTGACATTTGGAAGTTGTAGTTACTGGGATTTATAGTTCACCTAGGTGAAAGGCACATGTCTGTGTTTTAGATGGATGAGGGATCATGCTGGTTTTCCCTGTAATAGGCAGTAAGGGCACCTAGAGCTTCGGAGAGTTTCTGTTCTACCATCTCAAAGCTCCCTGCTTGAGCTGTGATGGCACGATCATCAGCATAGATGAAACTCACTGTCCCTTCTGGAAGTGGCTGGTCATTTGTGTCGATGTTGAACATGGATGGAGCAAGCATGCTCCCCTGAGGCAGGCCGTTCTTCTGTTTCCACCATCTGCTTCTCTGGCCCTGGAAGTCAACAAAAAAGCTCCTGTTTTGTAGCAGATTTCCTATGAGGCAGGTAGATGGTAGTCCTTTGTAATATTATACAATTTTCTCAGGAGGAGGCAGTGGTTTACGGTATCATAAGCTGCTCCTGTGATCGGCTGCCTTTCAGAGCCATCTTCAATGTGCTGAGTCAGGTTCAGCACTTGCGATGTGCAGCTTTTGCCTTTTCTGAAGCCAGCTTGCTGTGGAATCAGACAGGGGTCTATTTTTTCCGTAATTCTATGCAAAATAAGTCTCTCCAGAACTTTGTAAGGACTGCATGACATGAGCAGGCATGGGAAAACTTCAGCCCTCCTGGTATTTTGGACTTAGGAAGTTAGGAAATATTACTTAGGAAGTTAGGAAATATTACTTAGGAAGTTAGGAAATACTGCATTGGTTCATGTATATAGATAGATTTATATTGTTGCTCTTTTTTGTCTTGAAGATGCCCATAACTTCCTTAACCACCACATTTGCTGAGATCTGGATGGATCCACTGATTGAAGGGTCTTCTTTCCCCACCCCTCCCTCCCTCTCCTTTCTCCCTTCTCTCAGGCGGAAAGCAGCGAAGCGCCCAAAGACACGGCTTCAGCCCCCAAGTGCCCCCCGGCCCCCGCCCACCACAGCAACAGCAGCAGCAGCCCCATGGAGCAAGTGCCCAACGGAGACGTGGAGGCGGGCAGCCCTGAGAAGGCCACCACTGCCGCTACCACCACCGCCACCGCAGAGCCCAAGGGCCGGCCAAGGAGTGAGAGCGAGCCCAGCACTCTTCCGGAGAGGGAGACCGGGCGGGCCCTGGAAAATGGCCGCTGCTGCACCCCCAAGGACAGCCCCGAGGCCCCTGCCTCCGAAGGTGAGCCCGGAAGCGCTGGGGATGGGATGGTATGGAATGGGGTGCGTGTGTAGGGTTGAGTCAACCTCTTGCAAAACAGAAGCAACATCATCATCATCATCATCATCATCATTTAATTACTTATTAATCGCCCTCCATCCAAGATGCTCGAGGCGATTTACAAGCTAAAATTGTAAAGGATAAAAATAAATACATACAGATATTTAAAGGTCAGAACTAGCATCGTATATAGACCACGGTAATCAGTTGGAAGCCAATATTGTCTCCCATGTTGTTTAACATCTACATGAAGCCGCTAGGGGAGATCATCCGGAGTTTTGGGGTACGGTGTCATCTGTACGCGGATGATGTCCAACTCTGTCACTCCTTTCCACCTGCTACTAAGGAGGCTGTCCAGGTCCTGAACCGGTGCTTGGCCGCTGTGACGGTCTGGATGAGGGCGAACAAATTGAAATTGAATCCAGACAAGACAGAGGTACTCCTGGTCAGTCGCAAGGCCGAACAGGGCATAGGGTTACAGCCTGTGTTGGATGGGGCCACACTCCCCCTGAAGACGCAGGTTCGCAGCTTGGGTGTGACTCTGGACTCATCGCTGGAACCCAGGTTTCGGTGATGGTCAAGAGAGCTTTTGCACAATTAAAAATTGTGCACCAGCTGCACCTGTACCTTGGGAAGTCAGATTTGGTCATGGTGGTCCATGCTCCGGTTACATCCCGAATAGACTACTGTGATGAGCTCTACATGGTTACATCCTGATTAGACTACTGCAACGCTCTCTACGTGGGGTTGCCTTTGAAGACAGCTCGGAAGCTCCAACTAGTCCAACGCTCGGCAGCCATGATTTTAACAGGAGCGGAGCGCAGGGAGCATACAACCCCCCTGTTGCGCCAACTCCACTGGCTACCGATCTGCTACCGGGCTGAATTCAAAAGTGCTGGCGTTGGCCTTTAAAGCCCTAAACGGTTCCGGCCCAAGCTACCTATCCGACCGCATCTCTGCCTATGAACCCACCAGGAGTTTGAGATCTTCCGGGGAGACCCTGCTCTCGATCCCGCCTGCTTCTCAAGCTCGGCTGGCGGGGACGAGAGATAGGGCCTTCTCGGTGGTGGCTCCTCGGCTGTGGAACGCCCTTCCTACGGACATTAGACTAGCACCATCTCTAATGGGATTCCGCAAAAAGGTGAAGACCTGGATGTTTGTGCAGGCGTTTGAGTAATTTAGTGCAATCTGGTAATGGAACATAGGAATGGAACAATGGACGACGAACCTGGACTACGCTTGGATGATGAGAAGATTGGGTACGGTTGTTTTTCGTAATAATTGTGCATTGTAACTGCTTATTGGTAATTTATGGATAATGTGTTAAGTCAATTGTTATATGTTGCATGGAACCACTGCTGTTTCTACTGTTTTTACTGTTTGCGAACCGCCGTGAGTCGCCTTCGGGCTTGAGATACAGCGGTATAGAAGCAAAGTAAATAAATAAAATAAATAAATATTGATAAAATTAACATAGATCAAAAGCTCTAGTAAAAATCCAGGTCTTAAGTGTGAGAGTAAAAGGCCCTAAGTCACGCATGGCTCTCATGTAGGGCGGCAAGGAATTCCACAATAAGGCAGGAAGGGCAGAAATAGAGAAAGCCCATCCGTGTCTGCTCCTTTCCAAGGGCACTTCTCTAGGATCCGGTATATAAAGTAAGTCACGTTGGGATGGTCGTTGTGACTTCCGATGATAGGAGAAGGAGGGTGGTCCCTAAGGTACGATGGACCCTGGCCGTAAAGAATTTTAAAGGTCAGAACTAGCATCGTATATAGACCACGGTAATCAGTTGGAAGCCAATGCAAATGCTGCAACACTGGAGTTATATGGCCTTTCATGGGATTTCTTGTGAGTAGCCTGGCTGCCGCATTCTGAACAATACGGAGCTTTTGGGTCGTAGACATCGGAAGGCCAACATACAGGGCGTTGCAGTAGTCCAGCCTAGACGTGAACGTGGCATGGCAGAGCCTCATCAGATAGGTAGGGAGCCAATTGCCTCACTTGTCGTAGATGGAAAAAGGCATGTTTGCTGGCAGCAGCCACCTGAGCTTCCATCATCAGCTGCGAATGCAAAACGACACCCAAGCTCTTAACGGTAGACGAAGGAGATAGGGCGGCACCATCGAAGGTGGGTAGCAAATGGGTCAGACCAATCGAGCGGCCATGCCAGAGAATCTCAGTCTTCGCTGAGTTCACCTTCAGTCTACTAGCACATAGCCAGTTTGACAGAGCCTCCAGACATAAGGTGAAGTTGTCTGGTATTGACGTTGCCCCAGGCTCCAAACGCAGAAGGAGTTGGGTGTCATCCGCATATTAATCCTAGAATCAAAGAGTTGGAAGAGACCTCATGGGCCATCATCCAGTCCAACCCCATTCTGCCAAGAAGCAGGAATATTGCATTCAAATCACCCCTGACAGATGGCCATCCAGCCTCTGCTTAAAAGCTTCCAAAGAAGGAGCCTCCACCACACTCCGGGGCAGAGAGTTCCACTGCTGAACGGCTCTCACAGTCAGGAAGTTCTTCCTAATGTTCAGATGGAATCTCCTCTCTTGTAGTTTGAAGCCATTGTTCCATTGCGTCCTAGTCTCCAGGGAAGCAGAAAGGAAGCTTGCTCCCTCCTCCTCCTCCCTGTGGCTTCCTCTCACATATTTATACATGGCTATCATATCTCAGCCTTCTCTCCTTCAGGCTAAACATAGAATCATAGAATCATAGAATCATAGAGTTGGAAGAGACCTCCTGGTCCATCCAGTCCAGCCCCATTCTGCCAAGAAGCAGGAATATTGCATTCAAATCACCCCTGACAAATGGCCATCCAGCCTCTGCTTAAAAGCTTCCAAAGAAGGAGCTTCCACCACACTCCGGGGCAGAGAGTTCCACTGCTGAACGGCTCTCACAGTCAGGAAGTTCTTCCTCATGTTCAGATGGAATCTCCTCTCTTGTAGTTTGAAGCCATTGTTCCATTGCGTCCTAGTCTCCAGGGAAGCAGAAAGGAAGCTTGCTCCCTCCTCCCTGTGGCTTCCTCTCACATATTTATACATGGCTGAACTCCATTGATAGGAGTCTAGACCGAAACTCCGAGCCAAACTAGCAAGGGGTCTAACATACATGTTGAAGGGAAGAGGGGAGAGAATTGCACCTTGGGGGACCCCACATAGGAGGGGAGATCTTTCAGAGACTTAATCCATATACTCCACACATTGGCTCCAGTTTTGGAGAAATGAGTCGAACCAATTGAGGGCCTGACTGCGAACTCCGGAGATGGCAAGACGGTGAATCATTAGATCGTAGTCAACGGTGTCAAACGCTGCGGTAAGGACGAGAAGTACCAGTAGCGCTGATCCGCCGCTATCAGACTGGCGACAAAGTTCATCTGTAATGGCAACCAGGACTGTCTCCATCCCATGGCCAGGGCGGAAACCTGACTGGAGAGGGTCCAGGCCGGCTGTGTCATCCAAAAATTGTTGCAATTGTCCCAGTATGGCCCGCTCTATCATCTTGCCTGTTGCAATCCAGAGCAGGGAACGAGGCCCTCAGATAACTATCCACCACACTTGGCTGTGAAAAACAATCCTTTTTTATTGAAGAAAAATGGTTACAAAATAAAGGAAAAATGCAAGTCAGAAGCCACAGCAAAATCAGCAAACATGAATGTAAATGGACAAAGCAAAACCAAAAGCCTCTCTGGGAAATACTTGAATGTGTTAGCAATCCACTAACCGTACTTGATATCCTAGAAATCTTCCCAAACTATGGCCAGGGAACCGGGAGAAC
>NW_026844366.1:352995657-353030699 GCF_025583915.1 Anolis sagrei ordinatus | reverse complement strand
GTTCAATGTCGCACATTTTTACTGTAAACCGCTTAGAGTCGCCTTTTTGGCTGATATAGGCGGTATACAAAATGAGTAAATAAATAAATAAATAAATAAATAAATAAGAGGTGGTTGGGTTTGCAGCATCCAGGATTCTGGCGACATCTTCCCGGTCAAGCGGAGTAAATCGGTCAAAGACAGGCCCACTAAGCGGCCACGGAGTCTCCAGCTCACTCAAGGTATTTGGACATGGCCGCCCATAATGCCCCCATCGCCCCATTCTGGGTTCACTTCATTTTGGAAGGAAGTACAGACAGTCCCCAAGTTATGAATAATAAAAATATTATAATAATACACTGGATTGAAATTGAATCCAGACAAGACAGAGGTCCTCCTGGTCAGTCGAAAGGCCGAACTGGCCATAGGGTTACAGCCTGTGCTGGATGGGGTTACACTCCCCCTGAAGACGCATGGGCAAACTTGGGCCCTCCAGAGACTTTGGACTTCAACTCCGGTAGGCTGTTAGGAATTGTGGGACTTGAAATCCAAAACACCTGGAGGGCCGCAGGTTTGCCCATGCCTGGGTTAACTTTTGCGTAATTGCTAAAATAGAATTTGGGCAATGCTAAAGGTTTTCTCCTGACATGAAGTCCAATCGTGTCCAATTCTGGGACTCTGATGCTCAACTCCATTTCTAAGCTGAAGAGCTGGCGTTGTCCATAGACACCTCCAATGTCATGTGGCCAGCATGACTGCATGGAGCACCGTTACCTTCGCGCCAGAGTGGTACCTACTCACATTTGCATGCTAGGTTGGCAGTAGCTGGGGCTAACAACAGGAGCTCACCCCGTTCCCTGGATTCGAACCTGTGACCTTTTAGTTAGCAAGTTTAGCAGTTCAGCGGTTTAACCCACTGTGCCAATGTGTGTGGGGGGCTCCTTTAAAATAGAATTAATTCTCATATTAAAGCAGAATCTATTAAAGCAGACCACATCTGGAATACTGTGTCCAATTCTGGGCACCACAACTGACTCTAAGGATGGTGACTAAAAGGATGAAGGATCTGGAGAACAAGCCCTATGAGGAGCGGCTTAAAGAGCTGGGCATATTTAACCTGAAGAAGAGAAGGCTGAGAGGAGACATGATAGCCACGTATAAACATGTGAGGGGAAGTCATAGGGAGGAGGAAGTAAAATGATCAAGGGTCTGGAGAACATGCCCTGTGAGGAGCGGCTTAAAGAGCTGGGCATGTTTAGCCTTAAGAAGAGAAGGCTGAGAGGAGACACGATAAGAGCTATGTATAAGTATGTGAGGGGAAGTCATAGGGAGGAGGCAGCAGATCAAGGGTCTGGAGAACAAGCCCTATGAGGAGCGGCTTAAAGAGCTGGGCATGTTTAGCCTGAAGAAGAGAAGGCTGAGAGGAGACACGATAAGGGCTATGTATAAGTATGTGAGAGGAAGTCATAGGGAGGAGAGGGCAGATCAAGGGTCTGGAGAACAAGCCCTATGAGGAGCGGCTTAAAGAGCTGGGCATGTTTAGCCTGAAGAAGAGAAGGCTGAGAGGAGACATGATGAGGGCCATGTATAAATATATGAGGGGAAGTCACAGGGAGGAAGGAGCAGATCAAGGGTCTGGAGAACAAGCCCTATGAGGAGCGGCTTAAAGAGCTGGGCATGTTTAGCCTGAAGAAGAGAAGGCTGAGAGGAGACACGATAAGGGCTATGTATAAGTATGTGAGGGGAAGTCATAGGGAGGAGGCAGCAGATCAAGGGTCTGGAGAACAAGCCCTATGAGGAGCGGCTTAAAGAGCTGGGCATGTTTAGCCTGAAGAAGAGAAGGCTGAGAGGAGACATGATTAAGGCCATGTATAAATATGTGAGAGGAAGTCCTAGGGAGGAGGAGAGCAAGCTTGTTTTCTGGGAGAACAAGCCCTATGAAGAGCAGCTTAAAGCGCTGGGCATGTTTAGCCTGAAGAAGAGATGGCTGAGAGGAGACATGATAGCCATGTATAAAAATGTGAGAGGAAGTCATAGGGAGGAGGGAGCAAGCTTGTTTTCTGCTTCTTGGAGACTAGGACACGGAACAATGGCTTCAAACTACAAGAAAAGAGATTCCATCTGAACATAAGGAAGAACTTCCTGACTGTGAGAGCCGTTCAGCAGTGGAACTCTCTGCCCCGGAGTGTGGTGGAGGCTCCTTCTTTGGAGCTTTTAAGCAGAGGCTGGATGGCCATCTGTCAGGGGTGATTTGAAGGCAATATTCCTGCTTCTTGGCAGAATGGGGTTGGACTGGATGGCCCAGGAGGTCTCTTCCAACTCTTTGATTCTATGAGATCACACCTGAGTAAAGCAATACAATTCAGAAGATACAAAGCTTTTAGCAATAGTTAAGTTAAAACGGTTCTGCACCCCATACTTTCTGTTGAAAGCCAAGGTTTTGTGGGACCTCTTGTGTGGGAAAGCCACAGCTGGCCTGTGCTGTGGCTCATTGACCATCTTTTGGGCATGTGCCACAGACCCTCCTCCCTCTGCAGTTTTGGGCATTTGGGGCTGTTGCTCAAGGCTCTGTTTACAAAGACAGCGGGTGTATAAATAGATGCCGTGATTTAAAAAAGGAAAGCTCAAGGAAGTCGGGGCAGCAGAATTGTCTAGGAAGAAACATTAAAAATAACCTTTCTAGCGTGTGTGGCATCCCAGGATTCCAAGGGAGCTTTGTGTGCAACTGAGGACAAACAGTGTCTTTTTCCATGCACCCCTGAGCACTGCTGCCATTGCCCGCTTTGCAAAAGACAGACAAACCAAGACTTTCGTAATGCCAGAGGGCTGCTCTTCTCCGTTTGGGCTGTGTCCAGAGGGATTCGCTGTGATGTTACCCATCCCTTTTTGGACTCACGAAAGCGAGGCTGTGTCGACCCCATTCGTTTACCCCTGAAACAGTCCTCCAGTCATGATTTCATGGGTTCTTTGAAGTAGAAGGACTTGAAAAGTGGACGTTGAAGATCCTGGAGTAGATCATGGAGGAGGCAGCTGGCAACCCCTTAGAAAGGAATGCTGTGATCACTCAAAGTCAGCGTGGATTCCCCCAAAACAAGTCATGCCAGACTCACCTTATCTCTTTCTTGAAAATAGAGTTACAAGCTGGGTAGATGTAGGGTTCCGTCCTGGGCCCGGTCCTGGTCAGGATCTTCATTCATGACTGAGATGAAGGGTTAGAAGGCAGGATCATCAAGTTTCCAGACGACACCAAATTGGGAGGGAGAGCCAAGGCTCCAGAGGACAGGAGCAGGATTCAAAGGGATCTTGACAGATTAGAGAGATGAAGGACCAAAACTAACAAAATGAAGTCCAACAGTGACAAATGCAAGAGACTCCACTTAGGCAGGAAAAACGAAATGCAAAGAAACAGAATGGGGGACGATGAGGCCTGGCTCGAGAGCAGGACGTGTGAAAAGGATCTTGGAGTCCTCGTGGGGAGGAAGTTAAACATGAGCCAGGAATGTGATGCGGCGGCAAAAAAAGCCAATGGGATTTTGGCCTGCATCAAGAGGAGCATAGTGCCTAAATCCAGGGAAGTCATGCTCCCTGTGTTCTATTACGCCTTGGTTAGACCACACCTGGAATATTGTGTCCAATTCTGGGCACCACAATTCAAGGGAGATATTGACAAGCTGGAATGTGTCCAGAGGAGGGCGACTAAAATGATCACAGGTCTGGAGAACAAGCCCTATGAGGAGCGGCTTAAGGAGCTGGGCATGTTTAGCCTGAAGAAGAGAAAGCTGAGAGGAGATATGATAGCCATGTATAAATATGTGAGAGGAAGCCACAGGGAGGAGGGAGCAAGCTTGTTTTCTGCTTCCCTGGAGACTAGGACAAGGAACAATGGCTTCAAACTACAAGAGAGGAGATTCCATCTGAACATGAGGAAGAACTTCCTGACTGAGAGCCGTTCAGCAGTGGAACTCTCTGCCCCGGAGTGTGGTGGAGGCTCCTTCTTTGGAAGCTTTTAAGCAGAGGCTGGATGGCCATCTGTCAGGGGTGATTTGAATGCAATATTCCTGCTTCTTGGCAGAATGGGGTTGGACTGGATGGCCCAGGAAGTCTCTTCCAACTCTAGGATTCTATGATTCTATGATCATCAAGTTTGCAGATGACACCAAATTGGGAGGGATAGCCAATACTCCAGAGGACAGGAGCAGGATTCAAAAACTATCTTGACAGATTAGAGAGATGATGGGCCAAAACTAACAAAATGAAGTTCAACAGGGACAAATGCAAATTGTGGTGCCCAGAAGTGGACACAATATTCCAGGTGTGGTCTAACCAAAGTGGAATAGAGCATGAGGAGCATGACTTCCCTAGATCTAGACACTACTCCTCTTGATGCAGGCCAAAATCCCATTGGCTTTTTTTGCCGCCACATCACATTGTTGGCTCATGTTTAACTTGTTGTCCACGAGGACTCCAAGATCTTTTTCACACGTACTGCTCTCGAGCCACCCATTCTTTGCATTTCGTTTTTCCTGCCAAAGTGGAGTATCTTGCATTTGTCACTGTTGAACTTCATTTTGTTAGTTTTGGCCCATGTCTCTAATCTGTCAAGATCGTTCTGAGGTGTGTCTTAAGGAACAGGGCTGTCCAGTCTGCAGAAGAGAAGGGTGAGAGGAGACAGGGGAGGAGTTGTGTATAAATATGTGAAAGGGTCTCCTAAGGGGTCTCAGTCCCACTTGGCCACCAGCCCAAGACTTTCGTGGCTTTGGTTGCTGGCCATGTCTCTGCAAGAGAGAGAGAATGACGTGGGAGCAGGAGGAGGCATTGTGCCAAGGAGAAGGCAGACGGGAAGGCTGGCGTGGGGTGTGTGCCTGAAGCCTGGCTGAGCACCAAAAGGACCCTTGCTTGGTGGCTTCAGGGTGGAGGATCAGGCTCCCCCCATTCCAAATAAAAACTTGTGCCAGGGAAGATTTCCTTGGAGGTCGGTGTAGTTTTGAAGTGGCCAGAACCTTCCCAACTTCTAAAATCTTGGGAGAACTGTTCCCTTTTCCCTCTTAAAAAGGCAACCTGCCACATACATTTGTGTCCAGCTCAATTGCCATTCTTAAATATCTCAGGACAAGAGGGGGCCACTTCACACCGGCAGCACTCAAGCTGTTTGAAGCCAAGTCATTAGCCCAACTCTTGTATGGGGCTCAGCTGGGCCCCTTCCCCAGTTTTGCCCCATTAGAGCTGGTTCAGTCCAAGTTTCTGAGATCGGCCTTGCAGGTCCCTCAATGCGTTTCTAATGCCACCCTGCGACTAGAGACGGGCTTGATGAGAGTGGAGGCCAGGGTGTGGGTGGCCATACTCAACCTCTGGCTCAGACTGTCCCGTGCACCCCTTGGCCTTGCCCCACTAACCATGGAGGATGACTTCCAATCCACATGGAAGCAGGCGGTAGCATCCAAAATCTCCTCGTTGGGATTTTCTCCAGGTCTACTACTAGCTATGGATTACAATCAAGCCAAAGCACTTATTATCCCCATAGTAACCCATGGATGTGAGAGCTGGACCATAAGGAAGGTTGAGTGTTGGAGGAAAGTTCTGAGAGTGCCTTGGACAGCGAGAAGATCCAACCAGTCCATCCTCCAGGAAATAAAGCCCGACTGCTCATTGGAGGGAAGGAGACTAGAGACAAAGTTGAAGTGCTTTGGCCACATCATGAGGAGACAGCAAAGCCTGGAGAAGACAATGATGCTGGGGAAAGTGGAAGGCAAAAGGAAGAGGGGCCGACCAAGGGCAAGATGGATGGATGGCATCCTTGAAGTGACTGGACTGACCTTGAGGGAGCTGGGGGTGGTAACGGCCGACAGGGAGCTCTGGCGTGGGCTGGTCCATGAGGTCACGAAGAGTCGGAGACGACTGAACGAATGAACAACAACAATTTACAAAAACAGTGGTCGGAGACGACTGAACGAATGAACAACAACAACTACTCGCTATGGATTACAATCAAGCCAAAGCACTTATTAAACAACGTATCACAGACACAGAGCGACAACTAGATCTGGCCTCGGCTCCAACCTTCCTTATCAGTGAAGACAGCAGATACCTTGCCTCCCCTATGGCATATTTAACATACTTAGAGGTTCCTATTCATCGAAGGGCTTTCACCCTGGCTCGATGCCACGCTCTCCCATCAGCTGTACTCGAAGGAAGGCCGCTACCGGAAGATCCCTTTCCCAGAGAGGCTCTGCTGCCCCTGTGACTCGGGTCATGGAGAAACAATAGAACATGTGCTCCTTCAGTGCCCGTTCTACAGGGATACCCGTGCCAGGCTTATCTTACCTCTGATAGACAAGCACCCAGGCCATTCAGGACAATTTTATACCTCCCTGCTACTTGCAGATACTAATTCAGCTACAACCTACAATGTTGCAAAGTTCTGTGCAGCAGCATACAAAATCCGTCAGGGAATGACTAGTCCCAAAAGTTAACTGTGTGTCCAGTAATCTTCTTCCCTGAATCTACAATTTGGTGATGGATCTGGGCATTGTATGTTTTTACCCTGTTTCCCCTTCCCTTCTGCTCCCTCACCCATATTTCTCCAAATTTATTTATTTATTTATACGCTTGTATACCGCTAATATCTCAGCCTAGGTCGGCGACTCATTGCGGTTTACAACAATTAAAAACAGTATTCAATTTAAAACATAAAACACATATATAATACAATTACTGGGCCACCAATAATAATCCCATGCATCTCATAACTAAAGTCACAATCCGATATTCGTCGTCTATGATTACCAGTCCTTTAGTCATCAAGATTCGATTGCAACGGATTAACCGAATGCTTGTTTAAACAACCATGTTTTCAATCTCTTCCGAAACACCATCAGCGAGGAGGCTGATCGTACCTCTATAGGGAGGGTGTTCCAAAGCCGAGGGGCCACCACAGAGAAGGCCCTGTCTCTCGTTCCCGCCAGCCGCACTTCTGAAGCTGGAGGGATAGAGAGAAGGGACTCTCCAGAAGATCTTAGGGTCCTGGTGGGCTGATAGGCTGAGATACGTTCGGATAGATAAGTTGGGCCAGAACCGTTTAGGGCTTTAAAGGCCAACGCCAGCACTTTGAATTGAGCCCGGTAGCAAATCGGCAGCCAGTGGAGCTGGTGCAGCAGAGGAGTTGTATGCTCCCTGCGCTTCGCTCCTGTTAATATCATGGCTGCCGAGCGTTGGACTAGCTGGAGCTTCCGAGCTGTCTTCAAAGGCAACCCCACGTAGAGAGCGTTGCAGTAGTCAAGGCGGGATGTAACCAGAGCGTGGACTACCGTGGCTAAGTCAGACTTCCCAAGGTAGGTCGCAGTTGGCGCACAAGTTTTAACTGTGCGAAAGCTCCCCTGGTCACCGTCGAAACCTGGGGTTCCAGGCTCAGCGATGAGTCCAGGATCACACCCAAACTGCGAACCTGTCTCTTCAGGGGGAGTGCTCCCCCACCCATATTGTGTTTTTAGTAGTTATATTTATATTTTTAATGTACCAAACATGCCAGGTTTGTATGGAAATGTGACACTATTTCCTGTGCTGGTCAATGACCGAAATAAATATTTTGATTGGGGTGGGTGTCCATAAGTTCTCCCAGGACTAGCCTGGGAGAATTGGGATGAAGGTATCCTCCCCTGAGTGGCTGTGATGCCATCTCCGTTCACCTTCCCGCCTTGCCCCTCCCCACAAGCCCCTTCCTCCCTCTGGGTGGGACTGGGAGGAATTTTCCTTGGTGGGGCAGAGAGGAGCCGAGCGGCCAGGCTCCGTTCCCAGGGAGCTTAGGTTTCCTGCTGGCGGGGCGCCGGGTGGTGCGGAAGAGAAGGGAAGGGAATGGAAGGAGGGGGCGGTGGTGGTCTCACACTCACTCACTTGCTGAATTTGGGCCAGGAGTTCCTCTCCCTTCGTTGGGTGGGAAGGGGCTGCCGCCAGCAGGCAGAGAGGGAAGTGTCGAGCAAAGGAAGGAGGGAGAAGGGGCAAGTCGCATTGAGGGGGCTCGGGGAGCCCTATGTTGCACAGCAAGCGGATCTTAGCCATGTCCCGTGCACAAGACACACAGACAAGAGTAGAAATGAACAGAAAAAACACTTTACTCTTACTTTGACTTGATTTAAGCGATCCCTCGTAGTCCGAGGATGATGGTCCTCCAAGTTCGGTGTCCTGGGGTTGGGTTCGTAGGTGGCTGTGGAGCCCTTTTCTTGACCTGCATCTTCTCCCGCAGTGAGGGCATTGGTTTTCAGGTGGAAGGCGGTCTCACAGTCGGGGTTGGCTTGATGCGTTTTCCTCTTTGGCACGTTTCTCTCTTGGTCTCAGTCGGGGTTGGTTTGACACGCCGTCCTCTTGGCACGTTTCTCTCTTTTACCCTCCATTTGTGCCTCTTCAAATACTGCAGCACTGCTGGTCACAGCTGACCTCCAGCTGGAGCACTCAAGGGCCAGGGCTTCCCAGTTCTCAGTGTCTATGCCAGAGTTTGTAAGGTTGGCTTTGAGCCCATCCCTAAATTTCCTTTCCTGCCCACCAACACTCAGTTTTCCATTCTTGAGTTCAGAGTAGAGCAACTGCTTTGGGAGATGGTAGTCGGGCATCCGGACAATGTGGCCGGTCCAACGGAGTTGATGGTGGAGGACCATGGCTTCAATGCTGGTGGTTTTTGCTTCTTCCAGCACGCTGACGTTTCCCCGCCTGTCTTCTCAAGAGATTTGCAGGATTTTCCGGAGGCAGTGCTGATGGAATCATTCCAGGAGTCGCATGTGACGTCTGTAGACAGTCCATGTTTCACAGGCGTATAGCAAGGTTGGGAGGCAATGGCTTTATAAACAAGCACCCTACGGATGTTTCGGTCCTCAAACACTCTGTGCTTCATTCGGAAGAATGCTGCACTCGCAGAGGTCAGGCGGTGTTGTATTTCAGTGTCAATGTTGTCAGTGTCTTCCCGCACACTGACATTTGCCTTTCTGTCTTCCCGAGAGATTTGCAGGATTTTTCGGAGGCAGGAATCGTCCCAGGAGTTGCATGTGACGTCTGTAGACAGTCCACTTTTTGCAGGCGTAGAGCAGGGTTGGGAGGACAATAGCTTTATAAACAAGCAGCTTGGTATCCCTACGGATGTCCCGGTCCTCAAACACTCTCTCCTTGTCTAAGAAACCCCAGAAGGACTCATGGGGTTGCCTCATACCCAGAGACAGCCCAAAGGCACAACACACACACAAGATCTGGCTTTGGTCCCATTGTGGGCCATGGTTGCCACAATCTGGGAGTAGCTATCTTTCCCAAATGCTGCCAAGGGACCTGAGGGTGCTGCGGGCTCCGTCCCCTTGCCCAGGGAAACCCAGTGTCATTTGTGAGGTTGCCATAAAGGAAGAGGGGACTTGAAGGCATGCTTTTGAAAGGTGTGGGAGACCAAAGATATGACAGGAAGCAGTGAGGCCAAGCCACAGAGAGAAACACAAGAGATTCGAAACAAGTGGAGGAACAACTGCTTTGCTTACAACCAGGTTTCTGATTCTCTGATCAAAGACCTTTGCCTGCTGTGCTAGCATGCGGTCCGCAGGGAGGGGGAGAGCCTTGTTTCCTTTGGCAGGGAGTTCCACGGATCCCTGCCTGACGTGGGTGCAACTGGAAGGGCAGGGGCTTGCTAGGACCGCAGGAAGAAAGAGACCTAGAAACATTCTGACATTTTGGCTGGTTGGCTCAGAGACCCTTCTTTGTGCACCCTCTGTGTGGCCATGTTTGCCTTGATTGCTTTGAAACAACAACAACAACAACACTTTTTATATTCCTCCCTTCTTCCCGTGGGGACTCAGAGCACACCACAGCATGTATAAACAAACACAGGCAAACACTCAATGCCTTGCTACAAATGAAAATACATTCAAAGGCACAGGCTTCTCCTTTCATTTCCGGCTCTGGAGGTGGTGCCCAACTCCAGCTCTGGGGGAGGTACTTGTCTCAGTTTCCAAGCTGAGGAGCCTGTGTTGTCCATAGACACCTCATGGTCATGTGGCCAGCATGCAGAGAGTGAGTAGGCTGAAGCCTGTTAGAGGTGCTTGTCTCCATTTCTAAGCCAAGGAGCCTGCGCTGTAAGTAGATACCTCCTGGTTGTGTGACCAGCATAATTGAGTGGAGTATCTGTTTGCCTTCCCGCCAAGGCGGTACCTGTTGATTTACTCACATTTGCATGTTTTCGAATGGCTAGATTGGCAGGAGCTGGGGCTAACAGTTGGAGCTCATCCTGCTCCCTGGATTCGAACCTCCAACCTTCAGGTCAACACATTCAGCAGCTCAACAGTTTACCCTGTTGCACCATCACGGCCACAATTATTATTATTATTATTATTATTGAGTTGTTGTAGGTTTTTTCGGGCTATATGGCCATGTTCTAGAGGCATTCTCTCCTGACGTTTCGCCTGCATCTATGGCAAGCATCCTCAGAGGTAGTGAGGTCCTCCAGCCAGGATGTGTGCCATAGATGCAGGCGAAACGTCAGGAGCGAATGCCTCTAGACCAGTGTTTCTCAACCTGGGGGTCGGGACACCTGAGGGGGTCATGAGGGGGTGTCAGAGGGGTCACTAAAGGCCATCAGAAAACACAGTATTTTCTATTGGGCATTGGGGTTCTGTGTGAGAAGTTTGACCCAATTCTACCATTTGTGGGGTTCAGAATGCTTTTTGATTGTAGGTGAACGCTAAATCCCAGCAACTACAACTCACAAAAGTCAAGGTATATTTTCCCCAAACTCCACCAGTGTTCCCATTTGGGCATATTACGTATTCGTGCCAAGTTTGGTTCAGATCTATCATTGTTTGAGTCCAGAGTGCTCTCTAGATGTAGGTGAACTACAACTCTAAAACTCAAGGTCAATGCCCACCAAACCCTTCCAGTATTTTCTGTTGGTCATGGAGTTCTGTGTGCCAAGTTTGGTTCAATTCCATCGGTGGAGTTCAGAATGCTCTTTGATTGCAGGTTAACTATAAATCCTGGCAACTACAACTCCCAAATAACAAAATCAATCCCCTCCATCAATCCCAACAGTATTCAGATTTGGATGTATGGGGTATTTGTGCCAAATTTTATCTGGTGAATGAAAATACATCCTGCATATCAGATATTTACATTACGATTCATAACAGTCGCAAACTTACAGTTATGAAGTAGCAACGAAAATAATTTTATGGTTGGGGGTCACCACAACATGGGGAACCGTATTAAGGGGTCACAGCATTAAGAAGGTTGAGAACCACTGCTCTAGACCATAGCCCTATAGCCCAAAAAAACCTACAACAACCCAGTGATTCCGGCCATGAAAGCCTTCGACAATACATTATTATTATTATTATTATTATTATTATTATTATTATTATTACTTATTTTAGGAATTTCTATGCCGCCTTTCTCCAGCAGACCCCAAGGCATCTCACAACATCATTAAAACATACAATACAATATCAAACCACTGATTAAAACAACCAAAAAGAGTTACATGGATGCTCTCTTATGGAAAATTAAAGTTATCATTAAATTAAAAGCAGTAAAAAATGACAATAAAATACTATAAAATACTAGACTTGTTTATTTATTTATTTGCAGTATTTATATTCCACCCTTCTCACCCCACAAGGGATCACAATGCACATATACATGGCAAACATTCAATGCCATAGACACACAACATATATAGGCAGACACACAGAGGCTATTTAACTTTCCAGCTTCATGAGGGTATGCTTCGAATTCCAGCCACCATGGGTGCCGGAACCCAGATGCCTTAAAGAGGAGTACTTCCTCATTCTTTGCACACTGCTGGAGAGTTATTTATGGCATCGTAAATTAGTAAAATTAGCCTCCCCGCATAAGCGGTACCTCAATTTCCTACTTGACAGATGCAACTGTCTTTCGGGTTGCAAAGGTTGACAGCAAGCTAGACAAATGGTCAGGAGCTTACTCCAACCTGGGCTGGCTTTGAACTCATGACCTTTTGGTCAGTAGTGATTTTAATGCAGCTGACTCCCAATCAGCTGTGCCACAACCCGGACTTCTGTTACAGTTCATTTAAGAGCTAGCAGCAAATGGGGGTGACCCTTCCTCAGCAGATGTTTGGGGGTCTCGGGCAGGCAGCCCCTGCTATGCGCATGAGTGTGCCGCTTGAATGTTCTTGAGTGTAGAAAACCACATCTGATTGGACTTGGTGGGTCCTGGAGCTCAGTCTGGTCTTCCTTTGTTTTTCAGGTAAAGAGGAAAAGGAGGAGAACCACTACAACTCCTTGAAAATGGAGGTAAGTACCCTCCCCCCATTGGCCCTTTTCCCTGGTGGTCTCCCATACCCTCTCCCCACTTTCCTCCACTCACTTCAAAGCAAGAGGTGGTTTATGGAACCCCCCGCCACCAGTTCTCCCCCAAATTGTTTAATTTTGGCAATTTGGCAGGAGTGATTTTGCCCCCAAACCATGCAAGAGCCCCATGAAAAGGTGAAGACCTGTGAATTATCTCATAGGATCACTTGTAGGGCCACCAAACAATCCATGTTTGGTGTGTTTTTAGCTTGGTGTGCTTTGACACCATGTAGGATGCTATTTGGCTAGAGACGGAGGTATTTTGTAGGCCTGTGCGGTTTCGTTCGTTAATTCGTTAATTCGTTATTAATTCGTTAATTTTGGCATTTCCGAAGCGATATTGAAACATATTACCAAACCCGGAAGGGTTTTAAATATCGAACCAGCAACCCCCATAGTTTTAACGAGCCTCCGCTCGTTTCGTTAATGGGGTGGAGGCTGCTGGAGTGCTGGTGCCTGGGAGCCAATCCGGCGCTCCCAAGCAGTGCACCATGGGTCCGTGGCTGTCTGTTTTTGATTGGCCGGCGAGCCCTTTCAAAGCGGCTCCGCGCGGCCCGTAGCTTGCTGCAGAGGGCGAGGGAGTTTGCATTGGTTGGCTTGGCAATGGCTGCTAGCAACTGGGATTGGATTCATTCCTTGCTGCTGTGAGTGCTGCTTGCTTCATTTGCTGTCTCTGCCTGTGTTTGGTCCACATTTGGGCCATTTTTTGGTTAATTTTCCATTTTAAAATATTTTTAATATTATTTTAATATTATTTTTTAATATTATTTTAATATTATTCTTAAAAAATATTCTAAAAAAGAAAAGACTCTTCTGTTGGTGTGCGCTCTCATTTGCTGTGTCCTGCCTGACTGTGTTTGGTCCACATTTGGGCCATTTTTTTGGTTAATTTTCCATTTTAAAATATTTTTTAATATTATTTTAATATTATTTTATTCTTAAAAAATAAAAAAAATATTCTAAAAAAGAAAAGACTCTTCTGTTGGTGTGTGCTCTCGTTTGCCCTGTCTCGTGGCTGTGTTTGGTCCACATCAGGGCCAGTTTTTGGTTAATTTTCCATTTTAAAATATTTTAATATTATTTTAATATTATTTTTTAATATTATTTTAATATTATTCTTAAAAAATATTCTAAAAAAGAAAAGACTCTTCTGTTGGTGTGTGCTCTCATTTGCTGTATCCTGCCTGTGTTTGGTCCACATTTGGGCCATTTTTTGGTTAATTTTCCATTTTAAAATATTTTTAATATTATTTTAATATTATTTTTTAATATTATTTTAATATTATTCTTAAAAAATATTCTAAAAAAGAAAAGACTCTTCTGTTGGTGTGTGCTCTCATTTGCTGTATCCTGCCTGTGTTTGGTCCACATTTGGGCCATTTTTTGGTTAATTTTCCATTTTAAAATATTTTTAATATTATTCTTAAGAAATACCAAAAATATTCTAAAAATTCGTTAATATTTACAAAATTTCTTAAATACCAAAACTTTTTTTTGAAAGTTTTGTAATTATTTTAAATATCGAAACAAAAAAACACCCCAATTACAAATCGATTTTAGAAACAAATTTTTTCTTGATCAAACAGGCCTAGTATTTTGGCATCTTACCTGCCAGGTGCATCTCGCAAGGTGTGTCTGGGAATTGTCCCCTCAAGTTGTCCACCCTCTCATGGGATATACCAGAGCTGGACTGCCATAAGTCTTTTGAGGACCTTTGCCACTAAGGAGTGTCCTCAGAAATGTCATATTATGATTATTTTTGGGCCTTGTGTGCATCATTCATTCTCGACAAATTTGGGGTGGAGGTCAAGTCTCCATGGCTGCTCATGACACACAAACAACAGAGCTCTTTTGGGGAGATTTGGGGCATTCCTCGCCTACCTTTGGTTGCCTACAGACAGCCTTCCTGCTTTGGAAGGTGGAGGATAAGACAAGTAGTCCAGCTGTGGACAATGGAGTCAAGGCTTCCAGGCGGCAAAGGTCCATCCAGGGAGAGCCCCAACTCCCTCTGTTCTCCTCACCAGGAGCCAGTTTCTTGCCCATGCATTCAGAAAGTCCAGATGTAGCACCAAGGTAGATAGAAGTACCACATATATCTCTGTTTGCCATGTAGAGTGCAGCGTAACCAGTGATGTATATGAGCTTGTGGTAGGAAACAGGAGGGAAAATATCCAGGATGACTCTGGTAAGGTTTTAAAAAAGTATAATAATGTATTGTCAAAGGCTTTCAGGGCTGGAATCACTGGGTTGTAGGTTTTTTGTGCTATAGAACATGGCCATGTAGCCCAAAAAAAATCCCTACAACAACCCAGGAATAATAATAATAATAATAATAATTATTATTATTATTATTATTATTATTTAAGAGAAGGATTGAAGAGAAACAACTGGAAAAGCTGACACAATATGAGGATTTAAAGATCGAACTGCAAAGACTCTGGGACAAGCCAGTCAAGGTGGTCCCAGTGGTGATTGGCACACTGGGTGCAGTGCCTACTACTACTACTACTACTACTACTAATAATATAGGAATTAAAGACCGAACTGGAAAGACTCTGGCACAAGCCAGTCAAGGTGTTCCCAGTGGTGATCGGCACACTGGGTGCAGTGCCTCAAGACCTTGGCCTGCACTTAAACACAATCAGCGCTGACAAAATTACCATCTGCCAGCTGCAGAAGGCCACTTTACTGGGATCTGCATGCATTATTTGCCGATACATCACACTAGAATCATAGAATCAAAGAGTTGGAAGAGACCTCATGGGCCATCCAGTCCAACCCCCCAAGAAGCAGGAATATTGCATTAAAATCACCCCTGACAGATGGCCATCCAGCCTCTGTTTAAAAGCTTCCAAAGAAGGAGCCTCCACCACACTCCGGGGCAGAGAGTTCCACTGCTGAACGGCTCTCACAGTCAGGAAGTTCTTCCTCATGTTCAGATGGAATCTCCTCTCTTGTAGTTTGAAGCCATTGTTTAGTCTCCATGGAAGCAGAAAACAAGCTTGCTCCCTCCTCCCTGTGGCTTCCTCTCACATATTTATACATGGCTATCATATCTCCTCTCAGCCTTCTCTTCTTCAGGCTAAACATGCCCAGCTCCTTAAGCCGCTCCTCATAGGGCTTGTTCTCCAGTTGGAAGTCTCTTCCAACTCTACGATTCTATGATTCTATGGACCACAGTGCCTTGGACCGCAAGAAGATCCAACCAGTCCATTCTTCAGGAAAGAAAGCCCGACTGTCCACTGGAGGGAAGGATCGTAGAGGCCAAGAGGAAGTCCTTTGGCCACATCATGAGGAGACAGGAAAGCTTGGAGAAGACAATTATGCTGGGGAAATGCAAGGAAAAAGGAAGAGGGGCCAACCGAGGGCAAGGTGGATGGATGGCATCCTTGAAGTGACTGGCTTGACCTTGAAGGAGCTGGGGGTGGTGACGGCCGACAGGGAGCTCTGGCGTGGGCTGGTCCATGAGCTCATGAAAAGTTGGAAACGACTGAATGAATGAACAATAACATAAATTTCAGACCACACTTGAGTAACAATGAAACTGTTCAGAAACAGAAAGAGCCACAAGTATACATGTTTGCGCAATCAAGAGAAGAGGGCAGGTTTTAAGTAGGATACATTGAAACACACTAAACGCTACACCTATAACACAAAGTTGCATAAACAAAAAGTGAAATGTTACTTCCATAGTATACTAGCTGGGACGACCTTTTGCTACTTCAGTTCTTTTTCAGGTGTCTTTTATTATGTGACGATGTGGGAGGAAAAATATTTTCTTTTAAATCTTTTTACTGCCTTTTATTGATGTATTTTCCCCTTTTTAAATTGGCTGGAACTTTCTTGTGAGATTTTTCCTTGAAGCTTTTATATTACAGGCTTGAGACACTCTTGTAGTAAACAAAGTAACAAAGTTTATTTATAGCTTCTGGCTCCAACGCTTATGGTTACATTTATGTGTTCTGTTACAGTCTTGAGTCTTACATTCAATATCTTTCACTTAGTTAACTTTTCTTATCAAACTTCGACTGTTTCACATCAACAAATATGTAACTTTTTCATACATTCTTGACAGGACTATTTTCCGCCTTAAACCACACTGGCACTTCTTTGTTTTCCTTAAAACTTAAGCTCCATTTTCCTAACTGCTTTTCTCTCACAGAAGTTCCTAACTGTCCTTCACAAACATAAAGCCTTCCCCCCATATTTCCTTTGAAGGGGCAAGGAGAGGAGGTTTGGGGCATTGCCTTCCTATGAGGCTGAGAGAGTGTGACTTGCCAAGGCCACAAAATGGGTTTCTGTGGTCAAGTAGAGATTTGAGCACTGCTCTCTGAGTCCTCGTCTAACTCGGAAACAGCTATGCCACATTAGCAACCCTCCCTTTGGAAAGGAAAACATTAAGCCACGTAGAAGTAGCTTCTGTCCTCTGAGCTCAATCCTGCAGGGAGTCATGTTCTTTCTGACTCACAATGATGCCACTGAGTGCTATATGTGAGTTTATGGTGTGAAATAAGGGGGGGGGGGGGGTTCAAGGTGCTCTGGTAAGGTTCGAAAGTGGTTTTTTTTTTTTAATTAGTTGCAGATAAATGAGAAAATGACAGAATAGGGCGTTCCCTAACTTTGGAAGAAGAATCCATAATCATCATCATCATCATCATCACCCCAAATGTAGACTCTGCAAGGAAGCAGGTGAAACAATAGATCCCATCCTGAGCTGCTGCAAGAAGATCGCGCAGACAGACTACAAGCAGAGGCACAACACCATTGCTCAGATGATTAATTGGAACTTGTGCCACAAAGACCATCTGCCTGCGACAAAGAACTGGTGGGATCACAAGCTGGAAAACGTTACAGAGAATGAACACGTCAAACTCCTCTGGAACTTCCGGATTCAGACAGACAGAGTTTTGGAGCAAGACTCCTGACCTCACAATCGTGTTAAAAAACAAAGTATGGATCATCGATGTTGCAATCCCAGGTGACAGCAGGATTGCAGAGAAACAACTGGAAAAGCTGACACGATATGAGGATTTAAAGATCGAACTGCAAAGACTCTGGCACAAGCCAGTCAAGGTGGTCCCAGTGGTGATCGGCACACTGGGTGCAGTGCCTAAAGACCTTGGCCTGCCCTTAAACACAATCGGTGCTGACAAAATTATCTGCCAGCTGCAGAAGGCCACCTTACTGGGATCTGCACGCGCCAAGCCAATGAGTGTGATGATGATGATGATGATGATGATGATGATGATGATGATAATAGGCCACCTTACTGGGATCTGCACGCATTATTTGCTGATACATCACACAGTCCTAGACAGTTGGGAAGGGTCCGACGTGTGATCCAATAAAACAGCCAGCAGAGTGTCTGCTATGGACTCATCTTGTTGTGTTTCAAACAATAATAATGCTGCACTTTATTTCTATTCCACTCTATCTCCCCGAGGGGACTCAGAGCGGATTACAGTATGCACATATATAGGCACACATTCAATGCCTTTTATACAACAATGATGTACAATACACAAACAAAGGCAGAGATTTCCATCTCCAGTTGCCTGGAGGCGATGCCCAACTCTGGCCATGCTCTTGTTCCATTTTCCATGCCAAGGAGCCTGTTGTCTGTAGCCAGTTTGCCAGCATGGCTGCATGGGTACCTTTCACCTTTCCAACAGGAGCCGTCGGTGGTGCAGTGGGTTCAACCCCTGTGCCGGCAGGACTGAAGACTGACAGGTCACAGGTTCGAATCTGGGGAGAGGCGGATGAGCTCCCTCTATCAGCTCCAGCTCCTCATGCGGGGACATGAGAGAAGCCTCCCACAAGGATGATAAAAACACCAAATCATCCGGGCATCCCCTGGGCAACGTCCTTGCAGACGGCCAATTCTCTCACACCAGAAGCGACTTGCAGTTTCTCAAGTCTCTCCTGACATGACAAAAAAAAAAAAACACTTTTTTTTTAACCTACTGATCTACCTGCATTGCATGCTTTCAAACTGCTAGGTTGGCCGGAGCTAGGGCTAACAGCGGGAGCTCACCCTGGCCCGTGGCTTCAAACTGCCAACCTTTCCAGTCAGCAAGTTTTCTGCAGCTGGTGGTTTAATGTGCTGTGCTGCCGTGGCTGTGTGTGCAAGGCATCTTGGGGAGAGAGGAGTCTCATGCTGCTTCCTTCTCCAACAAAGAGAAATAAAGCATACTAAAGCAGGAATGGGCAAACTTTGTCCCTCTAGGTGTTTTGGACTTTCACAATTCCTAACAGCCAAAGTTAGAAAGGCCAAGGTTTGCCCATGCCTGTACTAAAGACTTCAGGGAAGAAGGGAGAGGTGCTCTCTTCATGCAGGTAGGAAGCAAATCACTGCGAGTTGGATAGATCTAGGAAACAGGCAAAAAACAAGAGCGTAGGTCTGCAGCACAGCGTATCCTCTGCCCCTACTTGCTCTCCCTCCAAGGGTTGATGCTTCTTGCCTTCCAGCCCTCTCTGTCCTGATTCCCCTCTTTCTTTCTTTCTTTCTTTGTCGTCCTCTCTCTGTCTGCAGGGATCCCGTGGGCGCCTGCGTGGAGGTCTGGGGTGCGAGTCCAACCTTCGCCCGCGGCCGATGCCCCGCCTGACCTTCCAAGCTGGAGACCCCTACTACATCAGCAAGCGGAAGCGAGATGAGTGGCTGGCCCGCTGGAAGAGGGAGGTGAGGGGGCCGCCAGGGCAGAACCGTTTGCCAAATGTGTTTAAGTTTGTGTGTTTGGGGGCAACAACTCTTGGGAGGGGGCCTGTCATCTCATCCCTTGAATAGCAGGGCCTTGGGTTAACACCTGGCATCACCTCGACATTCTCTCTTGAAAGATGGTGCCTGCTGTTGCCGATTTTTATGATAATTAGATATAATAAGAAATAATAATACCAATAAGAGCGGTCTTTACTACACTGCCAATCACAGTATTTCCTGGTGTGCCAGAGGGAGCCATTTTAATCCTTCATCGTTGAGACGTTTCCTGTCAATGGCAACGGCCGCACAGCAAGGCAGGAAACAGATCGGTCACAGCCACCTTTATTTTACAGCTATATACATTAAAAGCTACTTAACACTCAGCATATCGTAAAACTTGCTTCCATCCGACCGATCGTAATATCGCGAACACATGAACTCTGTTATCAGCACTAGTCCACACCTCTTGCATTCCAGATTAGCGTATGACGTACGACGCATGATGCTGCCTCCATTTGTTCTATACACTTGATTTATGACCTCTCTAGGAATGCCATTCCCTCCATGGTTCAGTTAACTCTTTCCACACAGGAATCCACTCGGCACATAGCTACTTCATTTTATACATACATACATACATACATACATACATACTTTGAAATCTACATTACAAATTGCAAGCAGCTCCAACATTTCCCTCATTCTGTGTTTGGGGAACTACAGCATCATGAAGAAAAAGGAGGAGGGTCTGTTCCACCTGGTAATTTGGGGTCTCTGGAGCATTTTTGAAAAAGGGGAAATCAACTTGGTAGACTGAGCACACATTTTACAGAATGTAGTTATGCTCACTACATTTTTTTACTGGCCTAAGAAGTGAGGCAGTTTTTCTTTCTGCAGTAGGCAGTGGATACTGGGAGTTGTAATCAGTTGCAAAAGGGGATGAGGGATCTCCACCGAGACTCTGTTTTCAAGAAGGAGCTTCCAGTTTGAGGAGGGACCCCAGTTTTGTCCTTTCTGGGTATTCTGGTCAAAGGAAGCCACAAGTACAGCAATTATTTTGGGGCAAACCCAGAGAAGATTCTTACGAAGGCAGAAGGTGACACAGGTGTGGTAGAGCAAGTATGGGCGAACTTGGGTCCTTCCTCCGGGTGTTAAGCAGCTCAGGGGAAAAGGAAAGGGCCTAAGGCGAACCGCAAAATAGTGAGGGAACACTATACTCTGCTTTTTGCAATGGTTGCGATCCGTTTTGGATGCTGTGATTCAGGATAGGTGTCCTGAGTTGCCTGAGTTGCCCTTCAAAAACAGCTTTAATACAATGTTGAAAGTAAAAGAAAAATGCGTTACTTCAGCAAACACAAAGGATAAGCAGATGCAGTTGAAAAATGCAAAAGAAAGCAAGGAAGTCTTAATGCAGACACAAATTAAAGCCTCTTACAAAGTCTCAAAAGAAACAGCACTCTTCAATCAAACAACGGGCAATGATCACTAAGTCCTTAGCAGCAGACACAAAGCAGGTTCAATTGGAGTGAAAACATCGGCATCAGAGTCGTCGTTACCAGCGAAAGCTGACTGCCCCTGCTTCTGAATTCCCCACATAGGAGATGCTAGGGTGTCTCCCAATTAGCTCAGCGTTTTTAGCAGCTATTCTAGCTGAACGCCGTTTGTGCTCTGTCTCCTTTCGTCTCTCTAGAAATGTGGGCACTTGTAAAACCTCATCGTCTGATTCTTCTTCTCCCTCCAATTCCTGAGCACTTCCCTGCTCCCCTTCCTCTTCCAAAGATGAGGAATCCCTAACAATAGGGCAGTGTTCCCGGAAGTACTATGAGGCTCTGGAGCAGGCCTAGGCCAACTTGGGCCCTCAATTGCTCCAGGTGTTTGGACTCCAACTCCCACCATTCCTAACAGACTCAGGACCTTTCCTTTTCAGTTTAAGCAGCTGAGGGGGGAAAGGAAAGGGCCTGAGACTGTTAGGAATGGTGGGAGTTGGAGTCCAAAACACCTGGAGGAAGGACCCAAGTTTGCCCAAGCTTCCTGTGCACTGTATTGTATGCAACGTCCGTTCTGTTAGCAATGATTCTGTCCTGACGTCCACCTATCCAGATGAATAAAACCTCTGCTACTTAGTTACTTACTTACTTACTTACTTACTTACTTAGGCGAACGTTGTCCGAGTAGGATAATCCTCCAGGGTGGGTCCATAGGTGTCTGTGGAGCTCTATTCTTGATCTGCATCATCTCCCGCAGTGAGGGCATCAGTTTCCAGGTGGAAGGCGGTCCTGGTCGGGGTTGGCTTGACGCACCTTCCTCTTGGCACGTTTCTCTCTTTCTCCCTCCATTCGTGCCTCTTCAAATTCTGCAGCACTGCTGGTCACAGCTGACCTCCAACTGGAGTGCTCAAGGGCCAGGGCTTCCCAGTTCTCAGTGTCTATGCCAGAGTTTTTAAGGTTGGCTTTGAGCCCATCTTTCAATCTCTTTTCCTGTCCACCAACATTCCGTTTTCCGTTCTTGAGTTCGGAGTAGAGCAACTGCTTTGGGAGACGGTGGTCAGGCATCCGGACAACGTGGCCGGTCCACCGGAGTTGAGGGCGGAGGACCATCGCTTCAATGCTGGTGGTCTTTGCTTCTTCCAGCACGCTGACATTTGTCCGCTTGCCTTCCCAAGAGATTTGCAGGATTTTCCGGAGGCAGCGCTGATGGAATCGTTCCAGGAGTTGCATGTGACGTCTGTAGACAGTCCACGTCTCACAGGCATAGAGCAGGGTTGGGAGGACAATAGCTTTATAGACAAGCACCTTGGTATCCCTATGGATGTCCCGGTCCTCAAACACTCTCTGCTTCATTTGGAAAAATGCTGCACTTGCAGAGCTCAGGCGGTGTTGTATTTCAGTGTCAATGTTGACGTCTGTAGACAGTCCACGTTTCAGGCATATAGCAGGGTTGGGAGGACAATAGCTTTATAGACAAGCACCTTGGTATCCCTACGGATGTCCCGGTCCTCAAACACTCTCTGCTTCATTTGGGAAAATGCTGCACTCGCAGAGCTCAGGCGGTGTTGTATTTCGGTGTCAATGTTGACGTCTGTAGACAGTCCACGTTTTGCAGGCATATAGCAGGGTTGGGAGGACAATAGCTTTATAAACAAGCACCTTGGTATCCCTACGGATGTCCCGGTCCTCAAACACTCTCTGCTTCATTCGGAAAAATGCTGCACTCGCAGAGCTCAGGCGGTGTTGTATTTCAGTGTCAATGTTGACGTCTGTAGACAGTCCACGTTTCGCAGGCATATAGCAGGGTTGGGAGGACAATAGCTTTATAGACAAGCACCTTGGTATCCCTATGGATGTCCCAGTTCTCAAACACTCTCTGCTTCATTCGGAAAAATGCTGCACTTGCAGAGTTCAGGCGGTGTTGTATTTCGGTGTCGATGTTGACTTTGGTGGAGAGGTGGCTGCCAAGGTAGCAGTCCATTATATTAGCGTAATAAACAAGCACCTTGGTCTCCTATGGATGTCCCAGTCCGCAAACACTCTCTGCTTCATTTGGAAAAATGCTGCACTCACAGAGCTCAGGTGGTGTTGTATTTCGGTGTCAATGTTGACGTCTGTAGACAGTCCACGTTTCGCAGGCATATAGCAGGGTTGGGAGGACAATAGACAAGCCCCTTGGTCTCCCTATGGATGTCCCAGTCCTCAAACATTCTCTGCTTCATTTGGGAAAATGCTGCACTCGCAGAGCTCAGGCGGTGTTGTATTTCGGTGTCAATGTTGACGTCTGTAGACAGTCCACGTTTTGCAGGCATATAGCAGGGTTGGGAGGACAATAGCTTTATAGACAAGCACCTTGGTATCCCTACGGATGTCTCGGTCCTCAAACACTCTCTGCTTCATTCGGGAAAATGCTGCACTCACAGAGCTCAGGCGGTGTTGTATTTCGGTGTCGATGTTGACTTTGGTGGAGAGGTGGCTGCCAAGGGAGCGGAAATGGTCAACATGTTCTAATGTTACACCATTAAGCTGTATCTCTGGCATTGGAGAGGGGTTGGCTGGTGATTCTGCTGTCCAAATTTGGTGTCAGTTTGTCCAGTGGTTTTTGAGTTCTGTTAATCCCACAAACAAACATTGCATTTTTATTTGTATAGAAGGTGCAGGGCAGGTTCACCACCTTCCAGTGAAACTGGAGCAATTTCAGAAAGCTGGGGGCTGATGGGGAACCCGGCAAAATAAAGAAGGACCTCAGAACAAAACTGGATTATCGAAGTTCTGGGAATGGCAGGAATGGACCGTCTCTCTTTAAGGAGGGAGGTGGGAAATTCCCTTTTAATTTCTTAATGGTTATTGTTTTGGGGGAGGAGGGGGTGAGGCTTATTATTCTGTGCATCCTGCGTTCATCTCTGGTTGAGGCAGAAAGTGGCTCATAATACAATTTTAAATCCACAACATATAAATTTGAAAAATAGAATTAAACATACAAATGGGTTAAAATCACTTAAAACACTTGAAAACTGTTAAAAACTTAAAATGGAAGTTAGTTTTAATGTCTGCATGCATATTGTGATGTAACTCATGTGTTGGGAAAGTCTATAAATTATATAATGAGACTTATGAGACTCCAGTGGATAATGGAGGAAGGCAGGGAATTCAAGAAAAAACATCTATTTCTGTTTTATTGACTATTCTAAAGTCTTGGACTGTGTGAATCATAATAAATTCTTAGTGGTATGTATGGGGAGACCAAATCACCTTGTCTCTCTCCTGAAGAGTCTGTATAATGACCAAGTAGCAACAATAGGAAACACTGCCTAAACATCAAGCAAAAAGTGGGCGCTAGAAACAATATCATATGAAAGCTGACTGGCACAACCTGGGGATCACAACCAGACACAGTGAAGACATCTGCCCTTGCACTATGCTACTCTGCTGCTGAGTACGCATGCCCATTGTGGAACACATCTCACCACGCTCAAACAGTAGATGTGGCTCTTAATGAGACATGGCGCATTATCACGGGGTGTCTGCGCCCTACACCACTGGAGAAATTACACTGCTTAGCCGGCATTGCACCACCTGACATTCGCCGGGAAGTAGCAGCCAATAGTGAAAGGACCAAGGCAGAGACATCTCCAGCTCATCCCCTGTTTGGGTATCAGCCAGCACATCAACAACTCGAATCAAGAAATAGTTTTCTAAGATCTACAGAGATACTCACTGGAACACCTCAGCAAGTGAGAGTCCAAAAGTGGCAGGCTCAAACCCAGAACCTCAATCCATGGCTGATACTGAATGGGCACACAGAAGACTGGGCAACTTGGAAGGTGCTGAACAGACTGCGCTCTGTCACCACGAGCTGCAGAGCCAACCTCAAGAAATGGAATCCACGACATGCGAGTGTGGAGAAGAGCAAACCACAGACCACCTGCTGCAATGCACCCTGAGCCCTGCCACATGATGCACCAGGGAGGACCTTCTTGCGGCAACACCAGAGGCACTCCAAGGGGCCAGATACTGGTCAAAGGACATTTAATCAACTACTAAACTCGCAAATTTTGTATTTTGTCTGTTTGTTTGTTTTGTTCTGTTAGAAATGTCATACAATTGACTGGTTGACACAATAAATAAAAGAAATAAATAAGCAGATAGATTTGTTTTCAAAAAGACATGTGGATTCCAATGCTGTAACTGGGCAAAAGGAAGGCATTTATTTATTTAAAACTTTGATATCCCGATCTTCTCTACCTCTGTAGAGGGACTCAGACCGGCTAACAGCAAGGATTCAATGCTAACAGTACAATCTAAAATATCAACACTCTCTGACAACAAACATCAACACTGAAGCCTTTGACTGTGTGGATAATAATAAATTGTGGCAAGTTCTTGGTGGGATGGGCATCCCAAGCCCCCTCCCCTCTCTCCTGAGGAATCTGTCCAAGGACCAAGGAGCAACAGTCAGAACTGACCACGGAACAGGAGACGGGTTCAAGATTGGGAAAGGCGTACCGGCAAGGCTGCATCCTCTCACCCAACCTTTTTAACTTGTATGCAGAACACATCATGCGAGGATGTGCGGGGCTTGAGAAATGCAAGGCTGGGGTGAAAATTGCTGGAAGAAACATCAACAACCTCAGATATGCAGATGACACCACCCTGATGGCCGAAAGCAAGGAGGAGCTGAGGAGCCTTCTAATCAAGGTGAAAGAAGAAAGCGCAAAAGCTGGGTTGCAGCTAAACAAAAAAACCAAGATTATGGCAACAAGAATGATTGACAACTGGGAAATAGAGGGAGAAAATGTGGAGGCCGTGACAGACTTTGTATTTCTAGGCAAAGATTACTGCAGATGCAGACTGTGGCCAGGAAATCAGAAGACGCTTCCTTCTTGGGAGGAGAGCAATGTCCAGTCTCGATAAAATAGTAAAGAGCAGAGACATCAGACTGGCAACAAAGATCCATTGCCTAGTCAAAGCCATGGTATTCCCTGTAGTCACCTACGGATGTGAGAGCTGGACCTTAGGGAAGGCTGAGCGAAGGAAGATCGATGCTTTTGAGCTGTGGTGCTTGGAGGAAAGTGCTGAGAGTGCCTTGGACTGCGAGAAGATCCAACCAGTCCATCCTCCAGGAAATAAAGCCCGACTGCTCATTGGAGGGAAGGAGACTAGAGACAAAGTTGAAGTCCTTTGGCCACATCATGAGGAGACAGCAAAGCCTAGAGAAGAATTATGCTGGGGAAAATGGAAGGCAAAAGGAAGAGGGGTCGACCAAGGGCAAGATGGATGGATGGCATCCTTGAAGTGACTGGACTGACCTTGAGGGAGCTGGGGGTGGTAACGGCCGACAGGGAGCTCTGGCGTGGGCTGGTCCATGAGGTCACGAAGAGTCGGAGACGACTGAACGAATGAACAACAAGGGTAAAATACGTATAAGCCAATTCGCCAAGATAAAATCATGTCCAATTCAGTCTGTATCTTGTGGTCCATAACTTTGGTCAATTGCCAGTCTCAGCCATCATTCCGGGAATGCCTCGTTCCATAACCATGATTTTACTAGCTTCCTAAAGGTCAGGAGGGAGAGGGCAGATCTAATTTCATTCGGGAGAGAGTTCATCTTCACTTCACTTCACTTCACTTTATTTCTTAATTAGTCGCTCTCCACCAAGGTGCTCCGAGTGACTTACAGTCTAAAATAGCATTTACACAATATAAAAACATTCAACATAAAAACATTCAACAGTGACTATTTGGCAAATTAGATCTGATTACTTAAATGCACAACCAAACAGCCAAGTCTTGAGTGCCTTTACAAAAGGTCGCAACTCCGACATTGCTTAATGTATTAGAATCATAGAATCAAAGAGTTGGAAGAGACCTCATGGGCCATCCAGTCCAACCCATTCTGCCAAGAAGCAGGAATATTGCATTCAAATCACCCCTGACAGATGGCCATCCAGCCTCTGTTTAGAACATGAGTTCCACAGAATTGGAGCATAGATCAAAAAAGCTCTATGCCTTGTAGCTTCCAAATGTGCCTCCCTAGGACCCGGTATGTAGAGGAGATTTTCCTGGGTGGATTGAGGTGACCACTGATGGGGAAAAGGAATGAGGCGGTCCCTAAGATACAAAGGTCATAGAATCATAGAATCCTAGAATCAAAGAGTTGGAAGAGACCTCCTGGGCCATCCAGTCCAACCCCATTCTGCCAAGAAGCAGGAATATTGCATTCAAATCACCCCTGACAGATGGCCATCCAGCCTCTGTTTCAAAGCTTCCAAAGAAGGAGCCTCCACCACACTCGGGGCAGAGAGTTCCACTGCTGAACGGCTCTCACAGTCAGGAAGTTCTTCCTCATGTTCAGATGGAATCTCCTCTCTTGTAGTTTGAAGCCATTGTTCCGCATCCTAGTCTACAAGGAAGCAGAAAACAAGCTTGCTCCCTCCTCCCTGTGGCTTCCTCTCACATATTTATACATGGCTATCATATCTCCTCTCAGCCTTCTCTTCTTCAGGCTAAACATGCCCAGCTCCTTAAGCCGCTCCTCATAGGGCTTGTTCTCCAGACCCTTGATCATTTTAGTCGCCCTCCTCTGGACACATTCCAGCTTGTCAATCTCTCTTGAATTGTGGTGCCCAGAATTGGACACAATATTCCAGGTAAAGTGGTCTAACCAAAGCAGAATAGAGCATGGGGAGCATGACTTCCCTAGATCTAGACACTAGGCTCCTCTTGATGCAGGCCAAAATCCCATTGGCTTTTTTTGCCGCCACATCACATTCCTGGCTCATGTTTAACTTGTTGTCCACGAGGACTCCAAGATCTTTTTCACACGTACTGCTCTCGAGCCAGGCATTGTCCCCCATTCTGTATCTTTGCATTTCGTTTTTCCTGCCAAAGTGGAGTATCTTGCATTTGTCACTGTTGAACTTCATTGTGTTAGTTTTGGCCCATCATCTCTCTAATCTGTCAAGATCATTTGAATCCTGCTCCTGTCCTCTGGAGTCTTGGCTCTCCCTCCCAGTTTGGTGTCGTCTGGAAACTTGATGATCATGCCTTCTAGCCCTTCATCTCAGTCATTAATAAAGAGGTTGAAGGTCCTTGGCCATTTTGAGCTCTCAATGTCAGGATCAGTATCTTGTAAGAGATCCGATGTTCTATTGGTAGCCAATGCAGTTGTTGCAGAATCGGTGTAATATGGGATCTTATAGATGATCCCGCTAGCAGCCTGGCCTGCCGCATTTTGGACCATCCGAATCTTCTGGGTTGTTGACTTCGGAAGGCCGGCATATAAGGCGTTGCAATAGTCCAACCTCGTGGTGACTGTTGCGTGGATTACTGTTGCCAATGCTTCTACCGAAAGGTAGGATGCCAATTTCCTTGCCTGGCGAAGATGAAAAAAGGCCTGCCGTCAGCGATGAGTCCAACACAACCCCAAGGCTTTTAACAGTGGCAGACGGAACCAGAGCTTCCCCATCGAAATCAGGCAGAGACTGGGTTAATTCTGGCGGCTGGCCGGGCCAGAGTATCTCAGTTTTTGCAGGATTCACTTTTAGTCTGCTTGCTCGCAGCCAACTCATCACTGCTTCCAAACACAGCTAAAGTTCTCAGGAATCACGGTTGTCCCAGGTTCGAGACGCAAGAGTAGCTGGGTATCATCTGCATACTGGTAGCACTCTATGCCAAAGCTCTGCACCAGTCCAGCAAGTGGCCGGACGTAGATGTTAAATAACAGGGGCGAGAGGATAGCACCCTGGGGAACTCCACAGCAAAGGCAGGAGCTCTCAGAGCTTTGGCCTAACCACTCCAGGGCCACCACAGAGAAGGGCCTGTCTCTTGTTCCCACCAACTGTGAAAGTGGTGGGACCGAGAGCAGGGCCCCTCCAGAAGATCTTAGCAACCTTGATGGTTCATAGGGGATAATACGTTCGGACAGATAAACTGGGCCGGAACTGTATAGGGTTTTGTAGGTTAAGACCAGCACTTTGAATTGTGCTCAGAAGCTAATTGGCAGCCAGTGGAGCTGGCACAACAAGGGAGTTGTATGCTCCCTGTACCCCGCTCCCGTTAGTAATCTGGCTGCCCAATGTTGGACTAATTGCAGCTTCCAGGCAGTCTTCAGAGGCAACCCCACGTAGAGAGTGTTGCAGTAGTCAAAAGACACCCCCACCCCAAGTCCGGAGCCCCCGGTGGCGCAGTGAGTTAAAGCACTGAGCTGCTGAGCTTGTTGATCGAAAGGTCGCAGGTTCGATCCCGGGGAGTGGCGTGAGCTTCCGCTGTCAGCCCCAGCTTCTGCCAACCTAGCAGTTCAAAAACATGCAAATGTGAGTAGATCAATAGGTACCTCCAGCAGGAAGGTAACAATGTTCCATGCAGTCATGCCGGCCACATGACCTTGGAGGTGTCTATGGACAATGATGGCTCTTTGGCTTAGAAATGGAGATGAGCACCACACCCCAGAGTCACACACGACTGGACTTAATGTCAGGGGAAAACCTTTACATTTACCTAAGACAAAACAAGATGTACGAGCTCATAGGAATACCCTCAAGGAAGGATGGCAAAAAAAGCCAATGGGATTTTGGCCTGTATCAATACGAGTCTAGATCCAGGGAAGTCACGCTCCCCATGCTCTCTTCTGCCTTGCTAGACCACACCTGGAATATTGTGTGCAATTCTGGGCACCAGAATTGAAGAGAGATATTGACAAGCTGGAATGTGTCCAGAGGAGAGCGACTAAAATGATAAAAGGTCTAGAGAACAAACCCTATGAGGAGCGGCTTAAGGAGCTGGGCATGTTTAGCCTGAAGAGAAGGCTGAGGGGGGATATGATAGCCATGTATAAATATGTGAGAGGAAGCCACAGGGAGGAGGAGGGAGCAAGCTTGTTTTCTGCTTCCTTGGAGACTAGGACGCAGGGAACAATGGCTTCAAACTACAAGAGAGGAGATTCCATCTGAACATGAGGAAGAACTTCCTGACTGTGAGAGCCGTTCAGCAGTGGAACTCTCTGCGCCAGAGTGTGGTGGAGGCTCCTTCTTTGGAAGCTTTTAAACAGAGGCTGGATGGTCATCTGTCAGGGGTGATTTGAATGCAATACTTCCTGACTGTGAGAGCCGTTCAGCAGTGGAACTCTCTGCCCTCGAGTGTGGTGGAGGCTCCTTCTTTGGAAGCTTTTAAACAGAGGCTGGATGGCCATCTGTCGGGGGTGATTTGAATGCGATTTTTCTGCTTCTTGGCAGAATGGGGTTGGACTGGATGGCCCAGGAGGTCTCTTCCAACTCTTGGATTCTATGATTCTAAAGTGTTCCTTGAATACCCAAATTTCTCACATTGCAGCAACTTAAAACTTCAGCAGAGTATTTAGAAATCCAAAATACGCATCCAAAGAAAGAAAGGCAGCCAGAGTTTTTTTTTGAAAAGGGGGATTTGAGAGACAGCAAATATTGCAAGAATTTTTGGCACGAAGGGTTTTCAATATCTCACTCTCTTGCAATGTCGGGACTGAAGGAGGAAAGAGATCATTAGGGGGGAGGAAGGCTCCCATTTGGAGAGGCAGGACCCTCTAATTGGACCTGTCAGTATATGACAACTCCCCCCCCCCCCCCCAAATACATCACCAAAAAAAAGGATAGGACACAAAGCAGGTGCCTGCAGGTTTCCATCTCTTGTAAATCTGCTCTTTTCAAGTCACACCTGGTGGACCTGTTTCATGTCCCGTGCACCCTGCGCACCTGCCTGGTTCCTGCGAGAGCAGCAATCTGCGGGAGGCACCCCCGGCCATCAGGAATTCCCCACCCCACACAAGGGAGGAATGGTCCCTCACTCCCCATGCTGTCATTCTGGAGAAGGGAAGTTTAACCCTGGAAGCCTGCCAAGCTCTGCGGGAGAGGCCTGCCTGAGCCACAAGCCTACCTGTTTTGGAAAATGGCATATTACACCTGTGGGGAAAACCCGGCCAATCCCACCGGCACGGTAGGCTCGTTTGGAAGCGGGACACCACATTTTGGGATATAGTTGGGCGTCTCACTCTAAGTTCCTCGTGGGTCTGCGGGCTTGATAGGCACCCATAGCTCTAGAAGCGCCATAGCTACATAGAACAGGTCCATAGTAGCGAAAAGCAACAAGAATCTTAGTGATTCGAGCCAACCAACTTATGAAAGCTTGACGACAAGAGTGCCATTATTCACACTATTTGGGAATAACTATACCATATTGTACACGAGGCACGGCCTAGTAAACAACACAGACATTTGCCCGACTAAGAAACAGCAATTACCCTGAGCCTCCTGCCGCGACTTATTAACTGGGAAGAATCCCAGCCTCGGAGCATGCAGCGCACGCCCAAATCCTGGGCCGTCATAGGACCGTGCTCTCGAACTGTATTCCCGTATCCATTAAGAACTACCAGCCCTGAACATAAGCACCAATCTAGTACTGAGGTGCTATAAACAAATATCATACGTGCAAGCTGACTGGTCAAACCTGTGGTTACAACCAGACACACAGTGAAGACATCTCGCACTCTCTCACTCTTGCCCACCTAGGACTATTCTCTGCTGCATGCTAGAAGCGTTACGTTTGTCCTAAGAGCCCCATGTTGTGGAACACATCTCACCACACTAAAACAGTAAATGTGGCTCTTAATGAGAGTGTGACGAACTACAACTGGAGAAATTACACCGTTTAGCCGGTATTGCACCACCTGACATCCGCCGGGAAATAGCAGCCAATAGTGAAAGGACCAAGGCAGAGACATCTCCAGCTCATCCCTCTTTGGGTATCAGCCAGCATGTCAACGACTTAAATCAAGAAATAGTTTTCTAAGATCTACAGAGACACTCGCTGGAACACCTCAGCAAGCGAGAGTACAAAAGTGGCAGGCTCAAACCCACCGGGAAGTAGCAGCCAATAGTGAAAGGACCAAGGCAGAGACATCTCCAGCTCATCCCCTGTTTGGGTATCAGCCAGCACGTCAACGACTGAAATCAAGAAATAGTTTTCTAAGATCTACAGAGACACTCGCTGGAACACCTCAGCAAGCGAGAGTCCAAAAGTGGCAGGCTCAAACCCACGGAAGTAGCAGCCAATAGTGAAAGGACCAAGGCAGTGACATCTCCAGCTCATCCCCTGTTTGGGTATCAGGCAGCACGTCAACGACTTAAATCAAGAAATAGTTTTCTAAGATCTACAGAGACACTCGCTGGAACACCTCAGCAAGCGAGAGTACAAAAGTGGCAGGCTCAAACCCACCGGGAAGTAGCAGCTAATAGTGAAAGGACCAAGGCAGTGACATCTCCAGCTCATCCCCTGTTTGGGTATCAGCCAGCACGTCAACGACTTAAATCAAGAAATAGTTTTCTAAGATCTACAGAGACACTCGCTGGAACACCTCAGCAAGTGAGAGTTCAAAAGTGGCAGGCTCAAACCCAGCACCTCAATCCGTGGGTGATACCAGATGAGAGACGCCCTCCTGGGCACACAGAAGACTGGGCGACTTGGAAGGCGCCGAACAGACTGCGCTCTGGCACCACGAGATGCAGAGCCAATCTTAAGAAATGGGGCTACAAAGTGGAATCCACGACATGCGAGTGCGGAGAAGAGCAAACCACTGACCACCTGCTGCAATGCAACCTGAGCTCTGCCACATGCACAATGGAGGACCTTCTTGCAGCAACACCAGAGGCACCCCAAGTGGCCAGATACTGCTCAAAGGCCATTTAATCAACTACCAAACTCACAAATTTTGTCTTTGGAGTTCAGTATCATCTGTATGCGGATGATGCCCTTACTGAAGAGAGATATTGACAAGCTGGAATGTGTCCAGAGGAGGGCGACTAAACGTCCTCTGTCCCCAGACTTTCTAGGCAGATAGAGCCTAGAATAAGTATTATTGTTGTTGTTGTTGCCCCAACTTTATTCTCCATCTCCATCGCTATGATACTTCACCTTGTTGATGGGAAGCTTCCCACCGGAGTGGAAATCATCTGACAGATGGCAAGCTATTCAACCTCAGCAGACTGAAAGCCAAAACCAAGGTTACAACAACATCTGTTATAGAACTCCAGTATGCTGATGACAATGTCGTCTGTGCGCATTCAGAAGAAGATCTACAAGCCACTCTAAACACCTTCGCAGAAGCATATGAGAAGCTCGGCCTGTCATTGAACATCGAGAAAACCAAAGTGCTGTTCCAGCAGTCACCAGCCAATCCCTCTCCAATGCCAGAGATACAGCTTAATGGTGTAACATTAGAAAATGTGGACCATTTCCACCACTTGGCAGCCACCTCTCCACCAAAGTCAACATCGACACCGAAATACAACACCGCCTGAGCTCTGCGAGTGCAGCATTTTTCCGAATGAAGCAGAGAGTGTTTGAGGACCGGGACATCCGTAGGGAGACCAAGGGGCTTGTTTGTAAAGCTATTGTCCTCCCAACCCTGCTATACGCCTGCGAAACGTGGACTGTCTACAGACGTCACATGCAACTCCTGGAACGATTCCATCAGCGCTCCCTCCGGAAAATCCTGCAAATCTCTTGGGAAGGCAAGTGGACAAACGTCAGCATACTGGAAGAAGCAAAGACCACCAGCATTGAAGCAATGGTCCTCCGCCACCAACTCCATTGGACTGGCCACATTGTCCGAATGCCCGACCACCGTCTCCCAAAGCAGTTGCTCTACTCTGAACTCAAGAACAGAAAACGGAATGTTGGTGGGCAGGAAAAGAGATTGAAAGATGGGCTCAAAGCCAACCTTAAAAACTCTGGCATAGACACTGAGAACTGGGAAGCCCTGGCCCTTGAGCGCTCCAGCTGGAGGTCAGCTGTGACCAGCAGTGCTGCAGAATTTGAAGAGGCACGAATGGAGGGTGAAAGGGAGAAGCGTGCCAAGAGAAGGCGCATCAAGCCAACCCCGACCAAGACCGCCTTCCACCTGGAAACCAATGCCCTCACTGTGGAAGAAGATGCAGAGCAAGAATAGTGCTCCACAGCCACATACGGACCCACAAGAATATTGGAAGACAATCATCCTCGGAAAATGAGGGATCGCCTAACTAACAACTATTGTTGTTGTTGTCGTTATTGTAAAGACCCAAATTGCTGGAAGAGTCATGATATACCCAGGAGAAAGCAACACACTGGGGAGAAGTCAAGGATTTTCCGCGTGGAGGTGTGTGTTTGTGCGTCCGTGCGCGTGCGCAAACATTGCGCAGCCCTTGGCTGCATTGCAGCAGCTCTGGCAGGGAGGCAGATGGTGGGAAGCCTTTCCCTGCTCTCTGTCTCCCTGAGCTTGGAATCGTTTGCAAGGAGACTCCGCTTTCCTAAGGGGCTCCCTCCCAAACCCAGTCGCAGGCAGATTCATGGCTCACGTATTACAACCAGGCACCCAATGTTCTGCCCAGAAATGGTAAATGCGCTGGAAGAAGCCTTCTGGTGGACATCGGAGGGCGCGGTCAGTATGCAGAAGAGAAGACTGGCTTTCCGACTGTTGCCAGGTGTGCCTTTGGAGGCGGAGATGGAGATGCGAGAGGAACATGGGCAAATGATGCAGGGAGGAGGGGCTTCTTCTCTACGGGCAGTGCTTCCCAGCCTGTCTGACGAGAGAGAAGGAGTCGGATGTCACATTCGTTCCTGTTGGGTATAGGTTTTTCTCACTTGCTTGCATGCTGCTACTCCGCTGCTGAGTACGCATGCCCAGTGTGGAACACATCTCCCCACACTAAAACAGTGGATGTGGCTCTTAATGAGACATGCCGCATTAACACGGGGTGTCTGCGCCCTACACCACTGGAGAAATTACACTGCTTAGCCGGTATTGCACCACCTGACATCCGCCGGGAAGTAGCAGCCAATTGGTTCAATTCATTCCTCCAGCTCATCCCCTGTTTGTGTATCAGCCAGCACGTCAACGACTTAAATCTAGATATAGTTTTCTAAGATCTACGGAGACACTTGCTGGAACACCTCAGCAAGCGAGAGTCCAAAAGTGGCAGGCTCAAACCCAGCACCTCAGCCCATGGCTGATACCAGATGAGAGACTCCCCCCTGGGCACACAGAGGACTGGGCGACTTGGGAAGGCGCTGAACAGACTGCGCTCTGGCACCACGAGATGCAGAGCCAACCTTAAGAAATGGGGCTACAAAGTGGAATCCACGACATGCAAGTGTGGAGAAGAGCAAACCACTGACCACCTGCTGCAATGCACCCTGAGCCCTGCCACATGCACAATGGAGGACCTTCTTGCAGCAACACCAGAAGCACTCCAAGTGGCCAGATACTGGTCAAAGGACATTTAACCAACTACCAAACTCACACATTTTGTATTTTCTCTGTTTGTTTGCTTTGTTCTGTTAGAAATGTAATATAATTGACTGGCTGCCCTGACACGAAAAATAAATAGGTTTTTCTCCAGCGAGCAGCAGGGCTTGGTTGTGGAGCTGCTCTGGTTCGTGGACCATCGTTTTGCAAAGCGCTGCCAGAAAGTTTAAGCAGTGCCTCTGGAAGCCTTGCCGGGCGGATAATGTCTGAGAGCCTGATCA